>CM053028.1:253821505-253911332 GCA_028564925.1 Lithobates sylvaticus | reverse complement strand
TTCCCACTTCCCTCCCCTTCCTTCCCCTTCCCCCTCCGTGTTTTTCTCTTTTTTCTTCCTTTTTTTATTTTTTTTTTTTATTTTTTATTTTTTCTCCCTTGTATGCCCTTCTGTCACTCACCCAACCTCACACCATTTAGTTTCCTCCCCCCTCCGTTTTTCCCCATTCCCTCCCCTGTATGCCCTTCTGTCACTCACCTAACCTCACACCATTTAGTTTCCTCCCCCACAAATCACACCCTCCCTTACCTCTTCACTCCTCGACCCATCACTCACCCATGCCCCACCACAATTTTCTAATTTTGCACTTTAGATTTTCCCCCACCCCCTTCCCCCCTCTTTTTCTTTTCCCCCTAAGGGGAACCCCGGCCCTCCCGGCCGGCTACGCAGCTTTATGTGGTTTCACGTGGTCTTGTGTGTTTTGTTGTCTTTTGGTCTTTGACATATGTCTGTTGTCCCTCAATATGGTCTTCCTTTCTCCTTTCCTTTTTCCATCCCCCTCCCCCCCTCACTTTCCCCCCCCGGCACCTCTCAACCACACCCCACCTCCTCACTCCCAGGGCACACCCCACTCAATACATGTTCTGGTCACTCCACCCGGTTTTTAATAACTATATTTAGGTGCGTAACCAATCACCAAAAACATTTCCCTTATAGTTGCCATATACCGCCCCACTAGCCAAGATACTATATTCTCAATAGATTAATAATCTTTATTCCCTTATAGACTCCGCTATTGGTGGTACTTGCGTGCTCTTGGGCTCTTCCCGGGTTCTGTTCCCTCCCTCTCTCTGGTATCCCTGCTTGAACAGCAGGACCAGTGGGAGTGGAACGTCAATTGTGTGACCTCCCGTAAGACGTGTGACGCCCCGGGGGCCCCTTGGCATTGGTGGAATCTGTCTGGCGTGCTCCGGTTGGGTGGACGGCATCCTTCCCGCTCCAAAACAAGTCCCCAGTGGGACCAACACCTATACCCCTTACCCTCAGGATATACATCAATGTGGTAAATATAAATCCAAATGTGTTTTGTCGCATACAAACTCCACATAACCTATGAGCCTTTTTACTTTGTAAACTGTAAATTGCCATTAACACTGACATCTTACTCCTCTTTGCCTAGCAGACCCTCTTTTCCCTCTGAGGAAGACCCTGTTTGGGTTGAAACGCGTCAGGGATACTTTCATGCTTACGACAGATTATGTACTGCCGTTTTGTGAACATTAGTCTGCACACTGTATATCCATGTTTTTTCTGTACCCTAATGTAATGTAATGTATAGCATTTTCCTGTTTCCCATTGGAGCTCATGTTTTCAATTTAATGATTTTTACAATTTTTTAATAAAAAAGATTTTTACCCAGAAACTTTGACCCTTTCTCATTGTACGCTGCCTAAAAACCCCAACGTAGGGGATTGTCCCTTTTTCCTTATTTCTAACTCAGGGGTGAGCAGCACTCTTTTTTGACCTATAGGTCTGTGTCTTTTCCCTTTGCGTACTATTTTCCACTTCCCTCCCCAGATCTTTGGTTCTTCTCTCTTGCTGCCCTTTCTTACCCTTAACCTTTCTTTTCTTTTTTTTTCTTTTCTTCTTTTTTCTTGACTGCCGTCTCTCTTTTACACTGTTGAGCAAATATAATATGAATAATACACTAATGCCGCATACACACGGTCGGAATTTCCGATGGAAACAGTCCGATCGGAGCTTTTCATCGGATTTCCCGACCGTGTGTATGCCCATCGGTCTTTTTCTGTCGGAATTTCCGACGGATTTTGTATTGAGAATTTTTTTTTCTTAATTTTTCCGACGGAAAACCTTTCTATCGGATTTTCCGATTGTGTGTAGGCTACGACGCATGCTCAGAAGCATTAAACTGCCCTTTTATAGTGCAGTCAAACATTTTTTAAGGCGTGGTGTTATTGACCGTCAGAATTTGGTGTGACCGTGTGTAGACAAGACAGTTTGAGCGAAATTCCATCGGAATTCCGACGGGAAAACCATCAGAGCTTTTTCCGATGAGAATTCAGACCGTGTGTACGCGGCATTAGGCCGCCCCACCCCTGCTGCCGTACTCTTCCGGTGCAGTGGGGGTGAATGAATCAGGATCTATGAATGAAGGAGGGATGGAAGATTGAAAAGACTGCCCCCTGCCTTCAAAGATCATGTTTTATTTATAAAAGCTGTAGTAAGGCTTCTATGAATGGAGAAGCTGAGCGGAAAGAGTGGACATAGTTGGGCACTCTTGATGAGTACCTATAACAGCAAACTTGGCTCTATTAACTTCTAGATTGTAAGCTCTAATGAGCCGGGCCCTCTGATTCCTCCTGTATTGAATTTTATTGTAACTGTACTGTCTGCCCTCATGTTGTAAAGCACGGCACACACTATTGGCGCTATATAAATCCTTTATAATAATAATTAATCCCTACTGCACTGGAAGGTTATGACATGGCAGGGGTGGGGAGGGGCATCAGAGAAGGACGAATATTGCTAAACCGGAACACAGCAGCACAAGGGACATGTCACACTAAGCCTGGGTTCACACTGCTGCTTTTCGAGACACTGCATATAATTTGCACAGGAATCGCAGCATATTTCTGTGCGAATTACATGCAGTGTCTCTGGGGTGCGATTTGAGCCATGGATTTGTAGGTCTCAAATCACACCGCATTCGCACCAAATTGGTGCAGGACCCTTTTTTTTTTTGTTCGCACCAGAATCAGATTGCATTGCTGTTCTGAAAATTGCACTGGCGTTTTTCAAACCTATTTCGGGGTGTCATTACCTTAACATACACTCTGCAATCGGTTCGCATGGACGGTTGCGATTTAGATGCCATGCCAAATCTGCAGTGCATTTTCTGTGAATTTGCACCGCATCTAGTGTGAACCCATAAGTAACATAAGTAAACTTAGGCCTGAACACTTCAGCATCAACCAAAAACTGAAATATCAGTATAATATTTTGGGTAGACTATCTCTTTCAGTGAATGCGCACACATTCAAATGTAAGCTGTAAAAGATCTAAATTGTAATCTCACAGAAAACAAATAAATAATAAAGAATAATCATAACTAAAGTGCCTCACAACCCCTGTTAGTAGCAGAGATAATGAGATTCTGACCTAAGTTTTGACACTGTTTTCTCCTATCTGCTTGAACTTTATTCAGCAATGATGTGCCTGACCTTTCAAGAGCACACAACACCCAGCCTCAGATGTGCCATTACTTGGAAGAAAGGGTTTGTATGATCTCAGCTTAACATCGATAAACCTACCTGTATGCCTATAAATAATCTTTATTATCGGTCCATAAAACTTGACAGCCGTTTAAACATAGCAGCCATTAGAGATCATTAATTAGTATTGATTGTTACACTAAAATGAATAATTTCATCAGTTCCAACAGTATAAAGAAAGGAAAAGCATTCTACATTATTAATGGCATATATTTGAGATCACTTATTCTGTTATTTCTTTTTAGGGGGAAAAAGTGGAGTGGTTTACATGACACCATATGTATGCTAACAGATACAGAAGAGTAAGTGCAGCAGCACACCAGGGGGGCAATTGTAACTGCTTTAGGACCACCCGCCTGCATTGTACTTATATCTGTACGTCACTGCCTGTTTCTGAGTTTAGGGTACATACGCGCTCCCCCGCCCGCCGATTCCTGCTGGGATTGGATACAGCGGGATTTTTTCAGTAGGTCCCAGCCAATGATTTGTGGCTGGGACCTGCTGATCGGCTGTGTCCAATCACAGCGAGGAGCCCTGTGTTGACAAACAAATAAATAAAAATTCCAGTATATACCATAGATTGTAGACACTATAATTTTCACACAAACCAATTCATATACACTTATTGGGGTTTTGTATTACCAAAGACATGTAGCAAAATACATTTTGACCTAAATTTATGAAGAAATTTGATTTTGTTTTCAAGTTTGTTGTTTGGTCTTTTTTCATTTATATAATTTTAAAAAAACCCCAGTGGTGACAAAATACCACCAGAAGAAAGCTCTATGTATGTAAAAAAAATAACAACAATTTTATTTGGTTACAGCGTTTCATGACTGTGCAATTACCGGTTAAATAGTGCAGTGCTAAACAGCAAACAAAAATGGCCTGGTCATGAAGGGGGTAAATCCTTAAGGAGCTCAAGTAGTTAAAGGAGACATTTCTATACTAGTTCCTTTTGGATACTCAGTCAGATTCATGGGAAATCTGTTTTGTTTCTTTTGCCTAAGTATTGGATGCAAGCATAGACTTGTAAAAGAATTACTTATATCTAAAGCCAAAAACTTAATTTTTTAAAAAAATGTTTCCATTGATGATATCCCTGCCAGATTCTTGAAGACACAATAGAAAGTAAGTGTGTTAATACAGTAATGACATGAACAAGTGTCCCCAATGGAAGATTTTCTTACATTTTTGGATAGTCACCAAAGCAAAATGGGGGAAGTGAATATGCCTATGTGCCCTATGGGGCCATAGACAGAAATACAAGCCTTACAGGGGTTCTAAATCTCTCCTACACTATAAAACAAAAAATATACAGCATATGTACTTTAAGGCCACTTTCACACGAAGAGTCTGATCAGGTCCGCCTATCAGTTTTTCAGACGCAGTGTTAATTTCGTCGACTAAAACGACAAACATTTTAGTCGACTAAATTAAATGAATGCTATGTTAGTTGACTAAAATATGACTAAAACAATTGAGATGACTAAAATACGACTAAAACTAAAATGGCATTATAGTCAAAAGACTAAAATGGGACTAAAACGGCATTTTAGTCAAAAGACTAAAACTAAATTGAAATTTGACTTCAAAATGAAACACTGGTCTGTAGTGCATGTTCATACCTCAATACTTTAAATACTTGCCTACCAGCCACGAACACCCCCTTCCTGACCAGGCCATTTTTCAGCTTTCAGCGCTGTCGCATTTTGAATGACAATTGCGCGGTCATGCAACGCTGTACCCAAATAAAAAATTTTTATCATTTTTTCCCCACAGATAGAGCTTTATTTTGGTGGTATTTGATCACCTCTGCGTTTTTTATTTCTTGCGCTATAAACAAAAGAAGAGGGACAAGTTTGAAAAAACATAATATTTTTTACTATTTATTATAATAAATATCCAATTTTTTTTTTTTTTTTAAACAAATTTTTCCTCAGTTTAGGCCAATACGTATTCTTCTACATATTTTTGGTAAAAAAAATCGCAATAAGCTATATTGATTGGTTTGCGCAAAAGTTTATAGCGTCTACAAAATAGGGGATAGATTTATAGCATTTTATAATTATTATTTTTTTTTACTAGTAATGGCGGCGATTTGCGATTTTTATCGTGACTGCGACATTGCGGCGGACACTTCGGACACTTTTGACTCATTTTTGGGACCATTCACATTTATACAGCGATCCGTGCTATAAAAATGCATTGATTACTGTATAAATGTGACCGGCAGGGAAGGGGTTAACGCTAAGGGGCGCTGCAGGGGTTAATGTGTACCCTATATGGTGATTCTTACTGTGGGGGGAGGGGACTGACTGGGGGAGGAGACCGATCGGTGTCCCTATGTACAAGGGACACACCATCGGTCTCCTCTCCTCTGACAGGACGTGGATCTGTGTTTTTACACACACCGATCCACGTCCTGCTCGATTACCGGCAATCGCGGGTGCCTGGCGGTCATCGCGACCGCCGGGCACGCGCACCGAGGCCCCAGCTACGCGGCGGGCGCGCGCGCGCGCCTCCCGCGGCGCGCGCGCGCCCCCCAGTGGCCAAATTTGAGACGACGTCATATGACGGCGTCCCGCCACAGTAGCTGAACCGTCCCGCCGTCATTTGACAGTGGGCGGTCAGCTAGTGGTTAAATAATAACATATGAGATTTTTCACTCCAGCAGTATATAATAACTTTGGAACTTGTAGAGAAATGATAACTAATGCATTACAACTAGCCACAACAACAGCCCTGTACACACGATCGGATTTTCCAACAACAAATGGTGGATGTGAGCTTGTTGGCTGAAAGTCCGACCGTGTGTATGCTCCATCGAACATTTGTTGTCAGACTTTCCGCCAACAAGTGTCGACTAGCAGGTTCTCAAATTTTCTGCCAACAAAACTTCTGAATTTCCGATCGTGTGTACATACGCCAGACACACAGAAGTTCACGCATGCTCGGAATCAAGCAGAAGGAGCCGCATTGGCTATTGAACTTCCTTTTTCTCGGCTCGTCGTACATCTTGTACGTCACCGCGTTTCCACGTTCGTAATTGTTGGCCAACATTTGTGTGACCGCGTGTATGCAAAACAAGTTGGAGCCAACAACCTGCGAACAAAAATCCACGGTTTTGTTGTCAGAGAGTCCGATCGTGTGTACGGGGCAATAGACTAAAACTAAATCGGAATTTGCTGCCAAAATTAACACAGGATATGAATAAGGCGTGATGGTGAAGAGTGGGAGATTTTTCTAGACACTAGCAAATTTTTTCTTTGGCCGCATGTAAGAAACGCATTAAAAAAAAATCAACATTTTTAAATAAGTTTACGATTTTGTGTTGGTCTGCATTCATAGCTGTCTTGAGCCACATGCTACCCGTGGGCAGCAGGTTGGACACTCCTGCTTTAACGTGCTTTTACTACTTTTCCAGAATATGTAAATACTTTAGTGTGCGTGGTTTGGGCACAGGTTATTTTTTTAAATAAACACTGGTTAGTAGTTCATTTGTAAACTATACTAGAGCTGTATTCATGTTATAAATAACCTTACCGTTAACCTTGCCCTCTCTATGGAGAGCTGAAAACATAAATGTGCATTTGTAGAAAAAATACACATTGTTATTAAAGTGCCCACTGAGCAAAAGAGCTTGGAGATTAGAAACTTTTGACCTTTAATATCGCATTAAAGGTCATGGTAAAAACTGTAAATGTGAGATTTTGTAACCTCAGAATGAAAGTACACCAGCATCAGACGCGGGTGGGGGGCCGATCGGGCCCGCCCCCGTGTCTGTAAATTGTCCGGGACATTGGGGGAGGGATCGGAGATGAGGGGGGGGGCACTCATTCGTGCCCCCCCCCTCGCGATCGCTCCCAGCCAATGGAATGCTTCCCCTGGCTCTGTATTGTGTACAGAGCCAGGGGAAGTGAGGTCATCTCTCCTCGTGGCGGTCTTTTCGAACCGACGCCGAGGAGAGAAGACACGTGAGTTGCACAACACCTACACTACACTACACTACACTACCAGTAGAACATTCTAGGCACACTTTACACACCCCAGCCCCCCCCGATTGCCCCCCTGCACCCCCTGTCACAGTGACACCAAAGCAGTTTTTTTTTTTTTTTTTACTGTTAACTGCATTGGTGCATTGTGACCCTAATAACTGTTAGGGCAGTTAGATTTAGCCCCCTTTAGGTCTAGGAACCCCCCCTAATAAAGGTTTAACCCCGTGATCACCCCCCGTCACCAGTGTCACTAAGCGATCGTTTTTTTTGATCGCTGTATTAGTGTCACAGTTGACGCTAGTTAGGGAGGTAGGTATTTAGGTTTGCCGCAGCGTTTTATAGGGTCAGGGACCCCCCATATACTACCTACTAAAGGTTTTAACCCCCTGAGTGCCCCCTAGTTAACCCTTTCACCAGTGATCACCATATAACTGTTACGGGTGACGCTGGTCAGTTAGTTTATTTTTTTATAGTTTCAGGGCACCCGCCGTTTATTACCTAATAAAGGTTTAACCCCCTGATCGCCCGGCGGGTGATATAAGTAAGGTTTTAGAGTCAAATAAGGTCTGCGTCGCCCCAGGCAGCGCCGGGTTAGTGCCAGTACCGCAAACACCCACGCACGCAGCATACACCTCCCTTAGTGGTATAGAATCTGAACAGATCGATATCTGATCTGATCAGATCTATACTAGCGTCCCCAGCTGTTTAGGGTTCCCAAAAACGCATTGTTAGCGGGATCAGCCCAGATACCTGCTAGCACCTGCGTTTTCCCCCTCCGCCCAGCCCACCCAAGTGCAGTATCGATCGATCACTGTCACTTACAAAACACTAAGCACACATAACTGCAGCGTTCGCAGAGTCAGGCCTGATCCCTGCGATCGCTTACAGTTTTTTGGTAGCGTTTTGATTCAGTCGCTAACAGTCAGGAGCTTTTTTTTTTCCTGTGAGTCTCACTAGTGTACTACTAAATTTAGAGCCCAAAATGGCAAGTCAAACGTACACTAGTGAACAGGCCTACTTGTTTCTGAGCATGACAGATAGTGAAGAGGAGGTCACTCATCTGTCAGAATCAGGCTCAGAATACGACCCAGTAGACGACAGCGGCTCCATGACAGATAGCTCTGACGGCGGAGTTGTGGTCCCTGCTAAGGTCAGGCGTACCAGACCCCAAACTCCTTCTTCTGTTGTTGAGGTGCAGGAACCGCAGGTCGCTCGTAGGAGGCAGAGACGTACTAGAGCCGCTATTCCTTCTGGTGAACAGGCAAGCACCAGCGGCCTAGTACACCCTGGACGTAGTCAAACCAGCACTGCAGTATCACGTGGTGACGTGGCGAGTCCCATAAGTGCAGTTTCAGCTGGCGAGGTGGCAAGCACAAGTAGTGTCCCGCTGCCACCAAGAAGACGACAAAGACAGGCCCGTCGTGCCCATAGTGCCCTTCCTGCAGAATTTGCCAATCCTGATTGGGTGCCCACCACTTCTGCAGAACCCGTACTTCCCCCATTCACTGGCCAACCCGGTATTCAGGTGGAAACAGCTGATTTTACGTCACTTGATTTTTTTTCGCTGTTTTTCACCGAAGATCTCTATAGATCTATTGTGGACCAAACCAATTTGTACGCTGGTCAACACATCGCTGCTAATCCCCAGTTGTCCACCCTTGCCAGAGATTGGAGACCAATTACGGTCCCCGAATTTAAGATCTTTCTGGGCCTTTCCCTCATCATGGGCATAGTTAAAATGGGTACGTTGCGTTCATATTGGTCCACTGAGCCAATGTACCATATGCCCGTGTTCTCTGCCTCCATGTCCAGGGCACGATACGAACAGATTTTGCGGTTCATGCACTTCAACGACAATGAACTCTGTCGTCCTCGTGGAGACCCTGCATACGATCGGCTCTATAAAATTCGGCCCCTCATAAACCATTTCAACCAACGTTTTGCAGACTTGTTTACTCCCCATCAAGTTGTCTGCGTTGACGAGTCCCTGATTAAGTTTACTGGCCGCTTGTCATTCAAACAATACCTTCCCAGCAAGCGTGCCAGATACGGGGTCAAGATGTATAAGCTCTGTGACAGGGCCACAGGCTATACATGTAAATTTATGGTTTATGAGGGCAAAGATAGCCACATAGAGCCGACAAACTGCCCTGACTACATAGGGAGCGCTGGCAAGATTGTGTGGGACTTGGTGTCACCCTTATTCGGAAAGGGGTACCACTTGTACGTGGATAATTATTACACGAGCGTGCCACTGTTTAGTCATTTGTTTGATCATCAGATTGGAGCATGTGGCACCGTGCGACCTAATCGCCGGGGCTTTCCCCAGCGGCTTGTAGAGTCCCGTCTTAGGCTGGGGGAGAGAGCCTGCTTGAAGTGTAATAACTTGCTCGCTATGAAGTGGAGGGATAATAAGAATGTTTTCGTTCTTACCTCCCTTCATGCAGACACGACGGTCCAAATTACTACGGCGGCTGGTGTTGTGACGAAACCCCTCTGTGTCCACGAGTACAACCAAAACATGGGAGGGGTGGACCTCAACGACCAGTTGTTGGCGCCGTACCTAGTTGCCCGTAAGGCTAGACGCTGGTACAAAAAAGTGTCTATTTACCTTTTCCAATTGGCTTTGCTGAATGCTCATGTGCTATACGGAGCTTCAGGACGTACTGGATCCTTCCTTAAATTCCAGGAAGAGATCATCGGAGCCCTTCTGTTTCCAGACGGTGCTCCGCCTCACATTCCCCAACCAAATGCAGTTAGCCGGCTGCATGAGCGGCATTTTATTTATGTCCTCCCGAGTACCCCTACCCAACAAGCCCCCCAAAGAAAATGTCGTGTCTGCAGAAAGCGCGGATTTAGGCGTGACACCCGCTATTATTGTCCCCGCTGTCCTGACAATCCTGGTCTTTGCATCGGTGAATGTTTTGAACGCTACCATACACTAGTTGAGTATTAGCGTAGGGTACAGCATTGCACAGACTAGGCACACGTTCTCAAGAATGCCATCGCATTTTGAGACCAAAACCGATGGAACCGTTACAACAGTTCCGTTAGAACTGTTACAGTTACAAACAAAAGTTTAAAAAAAAAAAGTAAAAAATAAAACAAAAAAAATATAAAATAAAAAAAACAAAAATAGTTGTTTTATTGTTCTCTTTCTCTCTATTCTCTCTCTATTGTTCTCCTTTTTACTGTATTCTATTCTGCAATGTTTTATTGTTAACCATTTTTTTTGTTTTCAGGTACGCCATTCAGTTGCAGCGCGGATTTATCTATCTCGACAGCAACAGCGTTTGCTCCCACGATACATAAAGCCGTGACTCCAACGCTGTAGGAGGTGATTTCACCACCACAGTTAAAAAAAAAAAAGAGCATATATGCCGAAGCATGGGGGCAGCAGAGGGCGGAGGAGCGATTTGCTCCTAATGCCGCCTACATACGGTTGAAATTCCGACGGAGGCTTGCCCGTGGAAAATTCCGACCGTGTGTACGCGGCATAACTTTTTTGCGGGAGGATGCCCCCATGCTTCGGCATATATATATTTTAGGCACAGGTTGCATTAAAAAATGTTTTATTTTTTACTATGTTTTTTTTGGTATTTGCTTTGCAGGTATGGTAAATCTTACTGTTATACTGTAATGTTACTTTGTTTTATTGTTAACCATAATTTGCTTAGCAGGTACGCCATTCAGCTGCAGCGCGGATTTATTTATCTTGACAGCAACAGCGCTTGCTCCCACGATACATAAATCCGTGACTCCAGCGCTGTTGGAGGTGATTTCACCACCACAGTTAAAAACAAAATGGTGCATGTATGCCCATCATTAGAAGTGGGTGGATGAAGGGAGGTTCTAATGGTGGGCATACCCACCGATCAATCTTTTTTTTTCGTTCAGCCCACAGGCTGCATGAAAAAAAAGATTACAATATATGCCAAACAAGGGCCAGCAACGTACTGGTATGTTGCTGGACTTTGAGTGGTTATACCAGAATGATGCCGGCAGGATTAGGCATTATCTTGGTATCATTCTTTTCAGCCAGCGGTCGGCTTTCATGTAAAAGCAATCCTAGTGGCTAATTAGTCTCTAGACTGCTTTTACAAGCAGTGGGAGGGAATGCCCCCCCCTCCCACCGTCTTCCATGGTTTTCTCTGGCTCTCCTGTCCCAACAGGGAACCTGAGAATGCAGCCGGTGGTTCCGCCAGCTGACCATAGAGCTGATCAGAGACCAGAATGGCTCCAATCATCTCTATGGCCTAAGAAACCGGAAGCTACGAGCATTTCATGACTTATATTTCGCCGGATATAATCAGCGCCATTGGGAAATTGGGAAAGTATTTTATCACACCGATCTTGGTGTGGTCAGATGCTTTGAGGGCAGACGACAGATCTAGGGTCTAATGGACCCCAATTTTTTCAAAAAAGAGTACCTGTCACTACCTATTGCTATCATAGGGGATATTTACATTCCCTGAGATAGCAATAAAAATGATAAAAAATATATATAAATGAAAGGAACAGTTGAAAAATAAAATAAAAAAGCAAAATCAATAATAATAAAAAAAAAAAAAAAAAAAAAAGCACCCCTGTCCCCCCCTGCTCTCGCGCAAAGGCGAACGCAAGCGTCGGTCTGGCGTCATATGTAAACAGCAATTGCACCATGCATGTGAGGTATCACTGCGAAGGTCAGATCGAGGGCAGTAATTTTAGCAGTAGACCTCCTCCGTAAATCTAAAGTGGTAACCTGTAAAGGCGTTTAAATGCTTTTAAAAAATGTATGTAGTTTGTCACCGCTGCACGTTTCTGCGCAATTTTAAAGCATGTCGTGTTTGGTATCTATGTACTCGGCCTAAGATCTAATTTTTTATTTCATCAAATATTTGGGCAAGATAGTGTGTTTTAGTGCATTAAAATTTAAAAAAGTGTGTTTTTTCCCAAAAAAATGCGTTTGAAAAATCGCTGCGCAAATACTGAGTGAAAAAAAAAAAATGAAACACCCACCATTTTAATCTGTAGGGCCTTTGCTTTAAAAAAAATATATATTGTTTGGGGGTTCAACGTAATTTTCTTGCAAAAAAAAATTATTTTCTCATGTAAACAAAAAGTGTCAGAAAGGGCTTTGTCTTCAAGTGGTTAGAAGAGTGGGTAATGTGTGACATAAGCGTCTAAATGTTGTGCATAAAATTCCAGGACAGTTCAAAACCCCCCCAAATGACCCCATTTCGGAAAGTAGACACCCCAAGCTTTTTGCTGAGAGGCATGTCGAGTCCATGGAATATTTTATATTTTGACACAAGTTGCGGGAAAAATAATAATTATTATTATTTTTTTTATTTTTTTTACAAAGTTGTCACTAAATGATATATTGCTCAAACATGTCATGGGCATATGTGGAATTACACCCCAAAATACATTCTGCTGCTTCTCCTGAGTACGGGGATACCACATGTGTGGGACTTTTTGGGAGCCTAGCCACGTACGGGGCCCCAAAAACCAAGCACCACCTTCAGGATTTCTAAGGGTGTGAATTTGTGAATTCACTCCTCACTGCCTATCACAGTTTCAGAGGCCATGGAATGCCCAGATGGCACAAAATACCCCCAAATGACCCCATTTTGGAAAGTAGACACCCCAAGCTATTTGCTGAGAGGTATGGTGAGTATTTTGCAGATCTCGCTTTTTGTCACAAAGTTTTGAAAATTGAAAAAAGAAAAAAAAAATGTTTTTTCCTTTTCTTTCTTCATTTTCAAAAAAAAAATGAGAGCTGCAAAATACTCACCATGCCTCTCATAAAATAGCTTGGGGTGTCTACTTTCCAAAATGGGGTCATTTGGGGGGGTTTTGTGCCATCTGGGCATTTTATGGCCTTCAAAACTGTGATAGGTAGTGAGGAGTGAAATCAAAAATTTACGCCCTTAGAAATCCTGAAGGCGGTGCTTGGTTTTCGGGGTCCCGTACACGGATAGGCTCCCAAAAAATTCCCACACATGTAGTATCCCCATACTCAGGAGAAGCAGCAGAATATATTTTGGGGTGTAATTCCACATATGCCCATGGCATGTGTGAGCAATATATAATTTAGTGACAACTTTGGGCAAAAAAAAAAAAAAAAAAAAAAGTTTGTAATTTTTCCCGCTACTTGTGGCAAAATATAAAATATTCCATGGACTCAACATGCCTCTCAGCAAATAGCTTGGGGTGTCTACTTTCCAAAATGGGGTCATTTGGGGGGGTTTTGTGCCATCTTGGCATTTTATGGCCTTCAAAACTGTGATAGGTAGTGATAGGTAGTGAGGAGTGAAATCAAAAATTTACGCCCTTGGAAATCCTGAAGGCGGTGCTTGGTTTTCGGGGTCCCGTACACAGATAGGCTCCCAAAAAGTCCCACACATGTGGTATCCCCGTACTCAGAAGTAGCAGCAGAATTTATTTTGGGGTGTAATTCCACATATGCCCATGGCATGTGTGAGAAATATATCATTTAGTGACAACTTTGGGCAAAAAAAAATAAATAAATAAAGTTTGTCATTTTTCCCGCTACTTGTGGCAAAATATAAAATATTCCATGGACTCAACATGCCACTCAGCAAATAGCTTGGGGTGTCTACTTTCCAAAATGGGGTCATTTGGGGGGGTTTTGTGCCATCTTGGCATTTTATGGCCTTCAAAACTGTGATAGGTAGTGATAGGTAGTGAGGAGTGAAATCAAAAATTTACACCCTTAGAAATCCTGAAGGCGGTGCTTGGTTTTCGGGGTCCCGTACACGGATAGGCTCCCAAAAAGTCCCACACATGTGGTATCCCCGTACTCAGAAGAAGCAGAATTTATTTTGGGGTGTAATTCCACATATGCCCATGGCATGTGTGAGAAATATATCATTTAGTGACAACTTTGGGCAAAAAAATAAAAAATAAAAAAGTTTGTCATTTTTCCCGCTACTTGTGGCAAAATATAAAATATTCCATGGACTCAACATGCCACTCAGCAAATAGCTTGGGGTGTCTACTTTCCAAAATGGGGTCATTTGGGGGGTTTTGTGCCATCTTGGCATTTTATGGCCTTCAAAACTGTGATAGGTAGTGATAGGTAGTGAGGAGTGAAATCAAAAATTTACACCCTTGGAAATCCTGAAGGCGGTGCTTGGCTTTCGGGGTCCCGTACACGGATAGGCTCCCAAAAAGTCCCACACATGTGGTATCCCCGTACTCAGAAGAAGCAGCAGAATATATTTTGGGGTGTAATTCCACATATGCCCATGGCATGTGTGAGAAATATATCATTTAGTGACAACTTTTTGTAAACATTTTTTTTTTTTTTTTTTTTGTCATTATTCAATCACTTGGGACAAAAAAATAAAATATTCAATGGGCTCAAAATGCCTCTTAGCAATTTCCTTAGGGTGTCTACTTTCCAAAATGGGGTCATTTGGGGGGGTTTTGTACTTCCCTGCCATTTTAGCACCTCAGGAAATGAGATAGGCAGTCGTAAACTAAAAGCTGCGTAAATTCCAGAAAATGTACCCTAGTTTGTAGACGCTATAACTTTTGCGCAAACCAATAAATATACGCTTATTGACATTTTTTTTACAAAATACATGTGGCTGAATACATTTTGGCTTAAAAGTATGACTAAAATTGAGTTTATTGGATTTTTCTTATAACAAAAAGTAGAAAATATCATTTTTTTTCAAAATTTTCGGTCTTTTTCCGTTTATAGCGCAAAAAATAAAAATCGCAGAGGCAATCAAATACCATCAAAAGAAAGCTCTATTTGTGGGAAGAAAAGGACGCAAATTTCGTTTGGGTACAACATTGCATGACCGCGTAATTACCAGTTAAACCAGTGCAGTGCGAAATTGTAAAAAGTCCTCTGGTCTTTAGGCTGCATAATGGTCCGGTCTGAAAGTGGTTAACAGAGCCTAAAGCAGTGACTCTGACATTCACCAAATATTCACTGCAGGTGAATCTACCAGGTGTATGTGTTTTAAATGAGAATGTGTGATTTACCACCAGTGAATGTTTGCTGCTTTATAAATATACCTAAAGTGCAGGTGTATCTCTCGATCCCTTATCAATTATACCAAAAATTAGACCTCAGATGTATTGTGATCCTGGTTTATACTGCCCAGCTGTCTGCTGTGAGAGGCAGTGTTTACATGATATTTTCTCCTTGTGCTAAACTGCCCAGGTGTGACTAGAAACTCTAGAGCCCCGGTACCCAACCTGCAGTTCAAGAGTCACATACAGCCCTTTAGTACTTGTTCTGCGCCCCCCTGTCCACGGGCCCCCTGGCAGTCAGTAGTAGTAGCATTGATGTGTATAGGGGTAGAATCATAATCTTTACTAGCCTTTTCTCTGACACATGTCGCCACTCTCCAGCCAAACCTCTAGCATGTCCTCAGTCTATGATCACTAATTTACTGCATGTCTGTAGTCTCTGACAATTCTCTCCAGCATTATACATGCTAAAAATGATATGTGGCCATTTGGTGATGCCAGGGGCCACAGTTGAGGCACCTGCTTATTTCCTAGGTTGACAACCACTGCCCTAGAGAAAATTATTTCAAGTGGAGCTCCAGGCTCTATCTCGGGTAAGAGATGCCGGCAGTGAAGCCGCAAGGTTCCCTACTGCGCATGCTCGAAGCGTGCTGCACTTTGTGAATGGCCTGGCAGTGGGAGAAGGAGAAGAGGGGCCTTCCAGATAATTTTGCTGCGGCAAAGTCAACCGGAAGTGAGATTGGGTACCTGTCAAAACCAGGTACCCCCCCCCCCCCCCCCCCAAAAGGTGCCAAATTTGGCAGCGGAGGGGGGGGGACGCAAATAAGTGGAGCTTCCCCTTTTGGGTGAAGCTCCCCTTTAACTATGTGACGCACTACCCTTCTAACAAAAAAGTATAATATAAGTGTTGCAGTACTGAAAACTGTAAGACTCCAGATACCTGATGACATCAAATCATACAGTGGTGGTGACCCCTAAATTGCAAAAACCAAACTACACAATGCAAGTGGATACCATGTAAACATGAATATATCCATTATGTGACAATGGAAAACAATAAATAACTATAAAAATACAAGAGTGGTTTGTAGCCCCTCCTGGTTATGTCACTCTGTGTGACATATACTCAATAAAGCAAATAATGTGAACAAAGTTCTAAAAGTGAACAAATGGTGATCAAAGTCCTTAAGGCAAACACACTTCTGTGAATGAGGTGTTCTTCAAAACTTGTACCCTTGCCCCACCTTATAGAGGTCCATATAAGCCTTCCCATTAGGGGTATAACTCCAATAGCTGGTGGCTCTGCTCCTGTTCCTGGGACACTTGCTTCAATGTGCAGTAATCGTCATACAAACAATGCTCAGAGAATTAGAGAAACTGACAGTGCTGAACTGTGTAAAATCAAAACTTTATTAAAATACTAAGAATAACACTGACATTTGTGTGTGCACTTCCTCCAGTGCACTCAGACAAATCGCTAGACACATTAGGGGTGCGTGGCCCCACTTAGATATCCGCAGAAACTAGGCTCTGGGAGATACATTAGCTTCCTATTGGTCCACAAAAGTCTGTACTGACGCGTTTCATCACTTGTCACGTGACTTTCTCAAGGAGTGGTAGTCCCGGCATCATCGCATAACCTTATATAGCCTGCCGCGGCCATTTTCCTAGTGATCATCTAACATATATAGTAGATGATTAAAAAAGACTATGGCCGCCATTTTGTTGGAGTTTGCGTCGTATACCAAGTATAGGATGCCTCTTGCGAATAAATGTAAACACCTATAGCGACCATTTTGCTGTGGTGCAATGAGCACACTAAGCTCATAGCTCACATAATTAAAGTGGTTGTAAACCCTTTGTGTGACTTTTTATCCTAGAATAAGGCTTACCTATAGGTAGTTGAAATATCTCCTAAATGTGCGCCGTTTAGAAGATATTTCCCTTGTAGTGCGCTGATGTCAAAAGGACCTCTGTGCCATTTCTTCACTCACAAGTGTTGTGACTGACGTCTACCGCATGCATGCCCCAGAAGGCAGAGGGGCAAAGATGGACGCGGCCTGCACAGGGGACATTGCGGGCTTCGTTTGCAGGTAAGTTTCACATAATGGGCTAGTATGCGATGCATACTAGCCCATTATTCTTTTAGATTGTAGGGTTTGCAGGGAGCAAAAGAGGAAGTAAATCCCATCAGGGTTTACTTCTACTTTAAGTAATTTTAGTTTGGTTTATGTGGGAAAACATATTGGTGTTAAGCAATAACCTCCCGTTACACAAATATATCGTTGGCAATTTCAAGGATGTGAGTCTACACATAGTAGCGCAGAGGTTTAGATACACAAATGCCCTAGAGAGATGACTAGGGGAGCAGAGTTGCCATAACAGATAAGGGGGTAGGGGAACCTATACAAGATTTGTTTTAAAAAGTTGGACCTCCACTTTAAATTAGAGTCCTTGTCACAAGGTGGGAAGTTGCTCTTACGGCTATTACTAATTACCTAGCAAACAATAGACAGACACAGATTTTAATCCTGTGCTATGTTTCCTATGTCCATATTATTATGAAACACCTGTAGTAAATAGGCAAGATAAGAACCAAATCTTTCACTAGAAGGCACCACATGAATCACTGTTCCTAACCCATTCGTCTAACTCCACAACAGACATAACAGTATTCCTTACTGTTATGTAATGCATAATGTGCTTTGTGCTGTTGCACTGCTTCCATTAGGAAATAGCCTTTCATTTTAGATATTAATGTTCTGTTTGTTTCTCTTTGTCTTGTATATGATACATTAGCGTTAGTCTCTTAACCACTTCTATGTGTGAAATATGCTGTAGGCCCCTCAGGCAAAGTAGAAATTGTATTTCTAGCAAAACGCACGTGATATATCTAACAAGATGTGATATTGAAACAAAACCTTTAGGGGATTAGAAAGCCATCGCCTTCATTTGTAGAATCGATGGTTTGTAAAATATGTTCTCCAATAAATTCAATCTCTCTGTGCACCTTCATACTTGTCTTCTGGACCCCAATGGCTTCATAATGAGATATACGAATTTAAAAAATCATTACGTAGTTCCATATAACGTTGGGCAAAAAAGGATCATACACATGACTGGCTTAGTTGGAACTCATCAGTGCCGTAACTGTTCATCAATATAACCTAAATTACACTGCAGACACAACATACGATCGAGCGGTTTTGTGATTCTATACGATGGCCAAGTTGCTCATCGAAAGGGCCAGTAACTTTCAGGGATGAAAGAATACACTTTCTACAGTGCTCAGAATCTTTTAACTTCTCTTTAATAATCTACAGATGAATTTGCTACAGCGGACCTTTTAAATGCACACTCTCTAAGGCTCCCTTGAGGTTGCTCAGACCAAACTCATCTCAGTTGGCTTGAATAAAAGAATAAATCTCGACTTTAATCTCGGTTGCATGTAGTTCACAACTCAAATCATACCTAAGTGGTGGACATAATGCTGTATATGAAGAATGACTGGTAGTACATGGTCATTTTACATGTTTTTATAATTCTGCAGCACCAAGTTAGCCTGAATAAGAGTATAATATGACCGGTACAGACAACATATAACATCAATGGAACTGATACCCAAGTCACTCATGGTCTAAGCTACAATAATAAAAGTATTAAAGAGCATGTGTGTATAAATTCAGAATGAACAACAAGAAGATTCAAATTGTGGTGAGATATTTCTCTGGTCATGATTAACTGTGTAAATGTGTAACTCTAGCCACAGCAAACCATGCAAATGCTATAGGGCCAAGCACTGTTTGACTATACAGTAATTCATGGAGGTAGCTGTAGCAAATATATTTAGATAACATAAATGAACACAATATATGAATACTATGAAAGCAATTATTGATATGTACCACTAGAGGAGTTGTCTTTGACATGAAGGTAAAAAAGGAAAGTAGAGAGCTTAATGGTTTTCCTAGGGAGCCCTAGAAGACATAGTAATAAAGCCCAGCTGGGACCATCGGCAATCACTTAGGCAAAGGCCCTAGCTACTGGATTTGCATAATGCTCCATATGTTTAAATTATGCCTGCTGGGTACAGGAAAAACAGGAAACAAGCAAAGTGACTTATTTATATGAACACATATTTAGAAGACACTACATGCAGTCCCCAGCTTACGAAAAAGATAGATTCTGCAGGTTTGCTCTGAAGTAGAATATGTATGTAAGCTAGAACAGTATATTTTTAAGTGTAGCTCCAGTCAAAATGATAATACATTTTTTTTTGGATAGCATAGGAAACAGTTTACACCCCTGTAACATTTGTTTTGCTGTCTGGGCCCCTGGTCAGAAGATTTCACCTTAATGGGATTTTGAAAATTTTGGGTTCTTGTGGCAACAAGGATTGGTGATAAACCTTTAGTGGAGACACATTTTCCCATGATAACTCTTTCAGGTGTGAATTTCCCTTTCTATGGGTAGATTTCCTCTCACTTCCCATTGTCTCCTTCAGTTTGTAAGTACAAGTCATATGCAAGTTGGATGTTTATAACTTGGGGTCTGCCTTACAGGGAAAAAACGCTGTTCTATATGCTCATAGCAATCCATTAACCGCTTCAATACCCGCCCATAGTCATATGACGCCCACAAGGTGGATCTACCATCCAGGATTTACAGTATCTCACATACGTGAGTACACCCCTCACATTATTGTAAATATTTTATTATATCTTTTCATGTGACAACACTGAAGAAATGACATTTTGCTACAATGTAAAGTAGTGAGTGTACAGCTTGTTTAACAGTGTAAATTTACTGTCCCCTCAAAGTAACTCAACACACAGCCATTAATGTCTAAACCACTGGCAACAAAAGTGAGTACACCCCTAAGTGAAAATGTCTAAATTGGGCCCAATTGGCTATTTTCCCTCCCCGGTGTCAAGTGACTCATTAGTGTTAAAAGGTCTCAGGTGTGAATAGGGAGCAGGTGTGTTAAAATTTGGTGTTATCGCTCTCTCTCTCATACTGGTCACTGGAAGTTCAACATGGCACCATGGCCGACTAAAGAAGTTGAGTGCACATGCTTAGCATCATATGTAGAGGTTGTCTTTGGGAAATAGACATATGAGTGCTGCCAGCTTTGCTGCAGAGGTTGAAGGGGTGGGGGGGTCAGCCTGTCAGTGCTCAGACCATACGTCGCCTACTGCATCTGCATGACTGTCGTCCAAGAAGGAAGCCTCTTCTAAAGATGATGCACAAGAAAGCCTGCTAACAGTTTGCTGAAGACAAGCAGACTAAGGACATGGATTACTGGAACCATGTCCTGTGGTCTTATGAGACCAAGATAAACTTATTTGGTTCAGATGGTGTCAAGCGTGTGTGGTAGCAACCAGATGAGGAGTACTAAGACAAGTGTGTCTTGCCTACGTCAAGCATGGTGGTGGGAGTGTCATGGTCTGGGGCTGCATGAGTGCTGCCAGCACTGGGAAGCTACAGTTCATTGAGGGAACCACTGGGCCGCAGGGCAGTATGCCAGCATGATAACGAACCCAAACACACCTCCAAGACGACCACTGCCTTGATAAAAAACTGAGGGTAAAGGTGATGGACTGGCCAAGCATGTCTCCAGACCTCAACCCTATTGAGCATCTGTGGGGCATCCTCAAATGGAAGGTGGAGGCGCGCTAGGTCTCTAACATCGACCATCTCCATCATGTCGTCATGGAGTGGATGAGGACTCCAGTGGCAACCTGTGAAGCTCTGGTGAACTCCATGCCCAAGATTGTTAAGGCAGTGCTGGAAAATAATGGTGGCCACACAAAATTGACACTTTGGGCCCAATTTGGACATTTTCACTTAGGGGTGTACTCACTTTTATTGCCAGATGTTTAGACATTAATGGCTGTGTGCCGAGTTATTTTGAGGAGACAGAAAATTTACACCATTATACAAGCGGTACACTCACTACTTTACATTGTAGCAAAGTGGAATTTCTTCAGTGTTGTCACATGAAACGATATAATAAAATATTTACAAAAATGTGAGGGGTGTACTCATTTTTGTGAGATACTGTATATAGCGCCAACAGTTATGCAGATGAGTTATACAATGCCCTCTGATGTGGCCCACGACTTCATGCTCTGGGATGGTAGGTTGGCAAGCCCAGATTGCAGGCTGCTGACCCACTATTCCAGAGCATCGGCCTGCCGGGGGGCGCGCGCGCGCATGCTCTGGGATGGTAGGTTGGCAAGCCCAGATTGCAGGCTGCTGACTTAAAAAAAGGGGGTGGGGGGCGCGCGCGCGGCATTGATCGGGACCCGGTGCGAGTGCCCGGCGGCCGCGATGTCGCCGAGCACTGCACTCATGCTGTGGATAAACTGCAGCGCATCAGTGTGAAAGCAGCCTAATAGGGGCTCAAGACAGTTAAGCCCCTTTCAGATTGGTCAGACACGATCAAGCAGATTTGCATGCTCAGCAGGCGGATGACAGGTCCGTATCTGCTCCGCAATGCAGAGCGGACACAGGCACAGCCCACTGTTCTCTTTGGGGCAGTCGGATCGAAGCGGACTGCCTGTTTATTTCCATCCGACTGTAATCCAATCTGCAAGACAGATGGAGAATAGATCCCCATACGTCTGTTTTTAGCGGACAGGATCAGATGCCGGCAGGTGTCAGTGGACACATATACGCTGACATCCGGCTCTCCATAGGGAGCTATGGATGGTCTGATTGGGTCCGCCTGAAAAACTGACTGGTGGACCTGATCGGTCCATTAGTGTGACATGGGCCTAAAGGTTCATTTACATTTGTGGTTGGGGGGGGGCGGTGAAACCCCAAAGTTCATTGTGGCCTGTAACCGGTTTACCAAATCACTTAAGTGGCCCTTGCTCTTGAAAAGTTGAGCACCCTTGCTTTAAATCAGCATGTAGATTATCCGTATAAGAAAGCAATGGGATGCATTTACTTTTACTTGAAATAAACGCTATTGGACTTCCAAATGAAATTAGTGCACTTTAATTGACAATAATGACAATTACATTACAGATAATGCCACAATGGCACATGCTGGTAGGCAATTAATTAGCTACAATTAATTATTCCAAGAAGCAACGTTCATTATAAAGTATCCCTGTGGGCATCATATCAGCACAAAATCACTATTTGGGATCACATGTGGATATAAACTAAGCGCCTCGATTTCTCTTTTAACCAGACAGTTATTTTTAGTTCTCACTGCAATGTCTGCCATTTTATGTTCTTATTAGCAATACATTATGAATATTCAGTATGCCATGACTGTAATCATAGAACTCTGTCAGTTTTATTTCACAGCTTCAATTTCTTGAGTCACATAATCAAGAATCTAAAGGCACAAGCGGATTCTAAGCCTACGTGTGAAGGTGTATCCAGGGGGCAAGGCTGGGGTCCTTTGCAAAAGAAAATATTTGCTAGCTGCATTTTTTTAATAAACCTCATTTTTTTATTTCAGAAGTTTTTGTTTACAACTATTTATTTCTAAATATGTGCTTGCGGGCCCTTTAAATATTATAGTTTATAATATATGTAGACTATATTGTACAATAACGTCTATAAACCTCTTTGGTACATGTTATATCACTATATTTGGATAGGCATTTGTAAATATATTATAAATATCCCATTGTTTATCTTTATATTTTCCTGCATGTGAGGTAAAAACAGAGTTTAAGATGTTGCCACACTTTTAGACAGAACAAACCCCATGATACCCATCTTGATTTCTAATAATTAATTTTTTTTCTGCTTTCTGTGTCTTCATCCCAACAACCCAGTTACATTTTTCTAATACTGACTTTGTTTATTGGTTTTCATTGAGGAAAAATTAACAAACAGGAGACAAAAACATCTATTATATGCATACAATTCCATACCACTACAGTATATAACTAATTTTTAATTTAACTTCCTTAAGACATCATTGCGATGAAAGGAGTAGATGTAGAGCTTCTGGCACGCCACTTCCGGCCATGTAACTTCCATTAATTGGAACACACGCTGGCTTTTGGTTACAGCGGAGCAAGTTCCTAGTCTTACATGCGGGCTGTATTGGTGCCGATCAGACATTTTTTTATGTAAGAGGCTATCTGTTTTTAATGCTGTTAAAGAGGAGGTCCAGCCCCCCACCAAAAAAATGTAAAGTCAGCAGCTACAAATAACTAACTATAATAACTTTTAATATTAGGACACTTACCTGTCCATGTCGGCACCCCAACCGATCTTGCAATCAGCTCTCGGGTGCTGCCGTCGCCTTTTGGCTTCACAGCTGGTTCCCTACTGCACATGCGTGAAGCGTGCTGCGATTTCTAACTGGCCCAATGGTGGGCAAAATATATATATATATATATATGAACTCTCAGAAAAGCACATTGCCCATGGGACTTTGAAAGAGTTGCACCAAAAACAAATCAATAAAAATCCAATTTTTGTTCACATACATAATTAAAATCACATTAAAATTGAATGGTATAGATCCAAAAATGACAAACGGTTGTATAATAACATCTTAACAAGTTTTGTGAAAGAAAGTTTACTTTATCAGGAGGTAGTACTGTTAAATGGAATATCTGCAGAGAAATCATGTCATTAATATATTATAGTAAGGAGAAAAATTAGAGATGCATATGCATTGTAGACAAAAAAACTTATAAAATGTGTTGATGAGCAGTACAAATGAATTACCCACTAATCACACAACACACATAAAAATAATATGTACACTCCTCTGGCAACAAAACAGGAATGTAATGGAAAAGCACCATAGGGAAAGTCTTGTCTGGGAGCTGTGTAAAGGGTAGGGGGCCACCAGAGGAACCACACAGCAGGAACCACACAACAGGAATAACAGGCTAGGGCACCCCAAGATATTGGAACACTAGAAGCGAATAGCTTTTTTTCTTTGGTATAGCACAAAACGTGTCAAGTTGCAGGATATCAACTGATCGTTTTTGCACATATGTTATCATACAACCGCTTGTCGTTTTTGGATATACGATGTATTGATTTGTTTTTGGTACAACTCTTTCAAAGCCCCATGGGCAATGTGTGTTTCTAAAAGTTCTCAGAAGATAATCAGGCTTACTCCCTTCAAGGCTGCATGACTCCTGTTTCCTCCTAATGATTAAAATAGGCCACTGTTGTGGCATTGTCTGAATACACCCTTTTTGGGTGTCCCTAAAGAAGAAAGGTGTCCAGTGGTGCAGAGACAATTTTATTGCTCTGAGCTTCAAGATGTTAAGTGGAACTTAGCAAAGGGAACAGCTTCAAATAAGGCAGCCATGAAACTTAGGACTCTCATGGAGAATCTCACAGAGGGATGTCATTTGTATCATAAGGTTTGAGTATGAGACCTTAGACAGAGAAGCTTGCTTGCTCGAGAGAAAACCTTTGCTGGGGTTGTGTGTCCAGAATGAGGGCTAGATGTTCCAGTAGAAGGGAAGGCTTCGAAAGCAGCTGAAAGGAGAGAAGTTGATAACCTAATCAAAAGCCTGAAGACTCTGAATAGAACTTTGGATGTTTGCAAACAGTCATGAGGGAGATGAATCCTTCAGAAGAAGGTCGCCTAAGTACACAGTAACCTGGATGCCCTGAGTTCTTAAGAAGACGAGTTGGGATCCAAGCACTTTTATGAAAACTCTGGGTACAGAGGATAGGCCAAAAGTTGTGCACCAAATAGGAAATGTTTTCTCCTACTGTGAAGCACAGAAAGCACTGATGAGATGGGGAAATTAGAATATAGAGATAGGGATCTTGAATATCTATTGATGCCAAGTATTCCCCTTATCTCAGAAAGGCCATAACTGACCTT
The DNA here is from genome assembly GCA_028564925.1 of Lithobates sylvaticus. Lineage (NCBI taxonomy): Eukaryota > Metazoa > Chordata > Amphibia > Anura > Ranidae > Lithobates > Lithobates sylvaticus. The sequence continues at coordinate 253,886,268 of CM053028.1, read as the reverse complement.
GCCTATTCCATGCAAATGTGTGACTGCAAAGGTACTTGTTTAGGAATTTTAGTTCCAGGATAGGACAAATAGCCTCTTTGGGTTTTGGTACTATGAACAGTTTTAAAAGGGAATCATTTGAACCTATCCTTCAGATGAACTGGAGAAAACACTCCCTAGGAAAAAGAGATGGTCCAGGGCAGTTTATAAATCTAACTGTCCTTGGGCAGATTTTGGTTGGTTTGAAAGAAGAAAAATATGGGGGGGGGGGGTTAAATATGGAACTCTATCCCCCCCCCACCCCCCACTCTTCATTGTGGAATGGCTTTGTGGCAGACTTGGTGGGTTTGGTTTTCCAAGTCTTGTACCAAAAAGAAAACTGAATTTTGCCTTTGAATACCAGGAAGACCAGTGTGGCGTTCTGAATTTTGAAGAGGTAGAAGCCCCTTAGGAGGGGGCTTTTAGAGCAGCTGTGGTTGAAGGAGCTTTCCAACTGACATCCTTCATGAATTTGTCAAGTGCCTCACCTAAGAGACATCCTCCTTCAACAGGTATATGGCATCTTTTACAGGCAGCTTCAGTTGACCAGGCTTTCAGCTATAAGAGTCCAAGCACAAGGACAGAAATGAGACCCATTGTAGAAAATTTGTGTCATGACTTGTTCCAGGACATCAACACAGAAAAGTGAGGGGGAAGGTAGTGTTTGCAAGTGTTCTGCCAGAGTTTAGTCCTAAAAGACAGGATCCTGGTGATTGTTCATTTCGTTGAGGCTTGACATAAAGAAATTGCAGCAATAGCTGGCAGAAGGGCTGGACATGCAAGTGTTAAGAAAGCCCTTAAAAGTGTCTCAAACTTTATGTCTGCAGAATCCTTAAATGAAGGAGCATCTTCTATGGTAGATGAGATGTTTGTTTAAAGTGGGAGTAAACTCCCATGGTTGATATCTGCCTATAGGTAAGTCTATAATAAGTCTTACCTATAGGTACAGTAAATATCTCCTAAACGTGCACCTAATTACACTCATTTCCAAGATGAGCACCCAAGCAGGATCCAATGCCCTAAACACCAGTATAGGTCATCCACACAGAGTCCAGTCTGGGGTCAGTTCCCAGGGTATAACCAAAGTTGCACTAGTCTGGATGCACTGCTTCTATTGTTATAGTGGAAGACAAGTAAAGGGGTTGTAAAGATTTGTGGTTTAAAAAAAAAAAAATCATGTCATACTTTCCTCCTCTGTGCAGTTGGTATTGCACAGAGTGGCCCTGATCCTCCTCTTCTGGGGTCCCTCTGCGGCGCTCCTGGCTCCTTCTCAAGTGCCACGTTGGAGAAGCCCTCTCCTTCGGGACACCCATGCGGGCACACTCCTGTGTCCTATTGACACAGACAGTATGACTCAGCCCCGCTCCCGGGGCGCCTGCATCATTGGATTTGATTAACAGTGGGAGCCAATGGCTGCGCTGCTATCAATCTAGCCAATCAGGACACAAGACACCGACTGGAGCTGGTGTACTCATCCCCGACGCGAGAAAGAGAGGGTTCAGGTAAGTAAAAACGGGGGACTTGGGGGCTGCTGCACTGTAAGAGGTTTTTTACCTCATTGCATAGACTGGTGTAAAAACTGATGGAAGAATTCAAAGTATATACAAATTAATTACTGTAGGCATAGAAACTAAGGGAAAAGAGGTCCATCATCTACAGTACACTAGCAAAAACTGATAGGTAGCAACCTATAACTCAGGGTCTATGAATATTCAGCCTGTGCCCTATATTATATAAGATATAAATATATGTATTTTAGGAAAAGTAGTTAGTACTCAATGATCCTCAAAAAGTCTGCACATTCATTGCTTCATGAGCATATATATATATGCACATTTATATATACAGTAATTATGTGGATAGAGTTCAATGTTCAATTTCTAAGGTTCTAAAATTTCCTGCAGCCCATTTATATTTCACTGGTAATTTGGTCTCATTAGCGTTTAAATCTGAATATGGAAAGGTAATAAGGCCATGTTCTTGCTTCCTAACAATTGTCTCCAGTGGGGAACTAGCTGTTATATGCCCTCTTTTATACACTGGAATCCTTTGATGTTTTAGAAATGTCCTATTCCAAAGGAAGTTTTTTTGTTCTTTATTATTTTTAGCATACTGCCTTCAAATGACTGGTTTAAAAAGAGAAACCCATGTGTTTCTACAATGCTAATAATTTGGTAATAATCTAGGGTTCATTTGCAATATTAGGAAAAGTTTTATTAAAATGATACATTTTGTATAATTTATTATTTCAACAAATGCTTTAAATAGTGTAATTTTCTTTACAACTTATGTAGCTCACAGGTTTTTTACAGTAGTATTAGCAGATATGATTGGCTATGTTTTTTTTTTTTTCAAATCTTTACAACCAAAGTGAAAAAATTATTATTTTCTCCTACATCATGGTTTCAAGAAACTCCATTTCAATGAGTGCTTGCTACAGACTATTGTAATAAGGAAACTTAATAAAACAGAGTTCAACCGTGTCTAAATGTTTAAATATAAAGAATATAAGATAGTTTATGTGTAAATATGGATAAGTGGACAGCGTATGTGGTGCAAATGAATACATGTATACAGTTTTCAATTAATTTCCCATTGTTCTCTTAAAGTGACCTGTAAAGGCCTTTTTAATTTTTTTTTAATAACAAACATGTCATACTTACCTCCACTGTGCAGCTCGTTTTGCAGAGTGATCTGCTCTTATGGGGTCCCCCGGGAGCTCTCAGAGCTCCTTCCCACATCTGATAACCTGAGGGGGTTACCTTGCGGGCGTGCTCCCAAGTCCAGCATTTGCTTCTATAGACACAGAATGCCGGACTCGGCCCCGGCACCTACGTCATTGGGTTTGATTGACAGCAGCGAGAGCCAATGGCTGTGCTGCTATCAATCTATCCAATCAAGAGACGGGAGCCTGTGGAGAGAAAGAGAGTGCATCCCCACCGACTGAATGAAGGGGTTCAGGTAAGTAAAACAGGGGGGGGGGCTAGGGGGACAGTGACTGCCAAGTGTTTTTTCACCTTAATGCATAGGATGCAAAACCATTTCCTGCCACTCCCATAAACCGGCTCTGGATATGAAGACGCCGGGAACAGTCCACCACTGGACATGGGCGCTGTTTTTCGAAGGATCCGGTAAGTATGGCCTTTCCTTTCGCCCCTGGACAAAAGAGCAGTTAACCCATCCAATGCAGGCACAGCTCCACTGATTGGAGGAAAAAAAAAATACCCGCAATTGTGCTGATGGATGGTGTATAAAAAAAAATGAAAGAAAAGAAAGACTGAGTTCTGTCATATATAGGGAGTGAGAGAGGAGGAAACATGTATATTGAAAGGCTGATTGAAATAACTATACAGTAAAACCTTGGTTTGAGAGTAACTTGGTTAAAGAGAATTTTGCAAGACAAGCAAAATCTTTAAATACATTTTGACTTGATATACAAGCAATGTCTTGATATACAAGTAGAGTCATATCACCACTGAGTATAAAAGAGAAGAGAGGCGCCTCTAAGTGTAGCAATATGGTTACATTTAATGAAGATATGACATTTAGCAACTCACATGGTTGATGATTAAAAGAGGCACATCCAAGTATGCAGGCATCCGGGGTAAAGCTGTCCACATAGACCGTCCTCCACACCACCCTCGATGTCATCCCTTCCACTCTGTGCTCCTTGAGTGGTTCAAGCCTTGCTTTTAGATCTCTCTACTGCAGGGTAGTCTTTCCGATCATAATTGCAGACTGACATCAGTGAGAGCCGGCTGTGCGGAGGACGGTCTGTGTGGACAGCTTTACCCAAAATGTCTGCATACTTAGATGTGCCTCTTTTAATCATCAACCTTGCGAGTTGCTAAATGTTGTACCTTCAATAAATGTAATCATATTGCTAAACTTAGAGGTGCCTCTCTTCTCTTTTATACTCTGTAGCTCCTGCTGGATTTTGTTTCTAATCCCCTTGTGGAGGCTGTCATTTGAGATGGACATTTTATGGTTACACAACCTGGTCACATTGCTATAATCTTTTTATATGGACTATAAACTGAAGGACTTATGAATAAATGGTTGTGGAACAAATCATTTGAGTTTCCATTATTTCCTATGGGGAAATTTACTTTGATATACAAGTGCTTTGGATTACAAGCATGTTTCTGGAATGAATTATGCTCGCAATCCAAGGTTTTACTGTAAAAGAAATGTATAGTTTCTAATGTCAAGGCTGTTTCGTCTATAACTTATATCTTTCTCTCTTTTTTTTTTTTTTTGGAAAGTTGTGAAGGTTACTAAAATGTAAATTAGCTGATTTCCTAATCCAAAGAAAGACAGAATATGTATTAATTAGCTTGCCTGACTTGCTTTTAATACGTTCTTCTCTGCAATCTGAATATAAACATCCCCAGCATGTCCACCCTAACACAATGCATGGCTGATGGCTCTCAATCCCAAGTGCGGCTGACAGTCTAACTCCCAATAACTGTCAGGAGCGAGCCAAAGTGTTCCCGGATTACAAAATCACTATGTCAGCTATGATGTTGCTATAACATGCAGGCTGGAGGCTTCATTGAAAAAAATATCATCTTTAGCCTGCAGATAGAAATCAGCACGTTCAGGCCACAGTGGCATCTGCAGTGCCCTCTGTTTAATACAGCTACAATTACAGTGTTACAATAATAATATTTATTATCAAATGACAAGGTCATCTCCTCATATAAAGTCCCACAGACCCCTCTCTTTTAGAAACTCAATTTAGGGATGGAAGTACACGCGTTGGGCTGCCTAATGTAACCCTCATGTTCCTGCTTTGTAATGATTTCATGCTGTATTTATATTTTTTTATTCTTTTTTTATGATAATTCAAAATACAGTGGTGTGAAAAAGTGTTTGCCCCCTTCCTCATTGCCTGTTCCTTTGCATGTTTGTCACACTTAAGTGTTTCGGAACATCAAACCAATTTAAACAATAGTCAAGGACAACACAAGTAAACACAAAATGCAATTTGTAAATGAAGGTGTTTATTATTAAAGGTGAAAAAAAATCCAAACCATCATGGCCCTGTGTGAAAAAGTGATTGCCCCCTAAACCTAATAACTGGTTGGGCCACCCTTAGCAGCAACAACTGCAACCAAGCGTTTGCGATAACGTGCAATGAGGCTTTTACAGCGTCCTGGAGGAATTTTGGCCCTCTCATCTTTGCAGAATTGTCCTAATTCAGTTACATTAGAGGGTTTTCGAGTATGAACGGCCTTTTTAAGGTCATACCACAACATCTCAATAGGATTCAGGTCAGGACTTTGGCTAGGCCACTCCAAAGTCTTCATTTTGTTTTTCTTCAGCCATTCGGTGGTGGACTTGCTGGTGTGTTTAGGATCATTGTCCTGCTGCAGAACCCAAGTTCGTTTCAGCTTGAGTACACGAACAGATGGTCGGACATTCTCCTTCAGGATCTCTTGGTAGACAGCAGAATTCATAGTTCCTTTTTCACGGCAAGTCTTCCAGGTCCTGAAGCAGCAAAACAGCCCCAGACCATCACACTACCACCACCATTTTTTACTGTTGGTATAATGTTCTTTTTCTGAAATGCAGTGTTCCTTCTACGCCAGATATACTTGGACACACACCTTCCAAAGAGTTCCACTTTTGTCTCATCGGTCCACAGAATGTTGTCCCAAAAGTCTTGGGGATCATCAAGATGTGTTGTGGAGAAATTGAGACGAGCTTTGATGTTCTTTTTGCTCAGCAGTGGTTTTCTCCTTGGAACTCTGCCATGCAGGCCATTTTTGCCCAGTCTTTTCCTGATGGTGGAGGCATGAACGCTGACCTTAACTGAGGCAAGTGAGGCCTGCAGTTCCCTTGGACGTTGTTGTGGGGTCTTTTGTGACCTCTTGGATGAGTCGTCGCTGCGCTCTTGGGGTAATTTTGGGCGGCCGGCCACTCCTGGGAAGGTTCACCACTGTTCCATGTCTTCGCCATTTGTGGATAATGGCTCTCACTGTGGTTCGCTGGATTCCCAAAGCTTTGGAAATGGCTTTATAACCCTTTCCAGACTGATAGATCTCAATTACTTTCTTTCTCAATTGTTCCTGAATTTCTTTGGGTCTCGGCATGATGTGTAGCTTTTAAGGATCTTCTGGTGGACCTTACTGTGTCAAGCAGCTCCTATTTAAGTGATGCCTTGATTGTGAACAGGTGTGGCAATAAACAGGCCTGGGTGTGGCTAGAGAAATTGAACTCAGGTGTGGACAACCACAGTTATAGTATGTTTTAACAAGGGGGGCAATCACTTTTTCACACAGGGCCATGATGGTTTGGATTTTTTTTCACCTTTAATAATAAACACCTTCATTTACAAATTGCATTTTGTGTTTACTTGTGTTGTCCTTGACTATTGTTTAAATTGGTTTGATGTTCCGAAACACTTAAGTGTGACAAACATGCAAATGAACAGGAAATGAGGAAGGGGGCAAACACTTTTTCACACCACTGTATGTATGGCCCTTTATATACCAAAAAAAAAAATTTAATCTCCTTTCCCCTATAAGATCCTTCAGGGTTGTGTGTGCTTTGGCGGTGGTCTTGATGTGGTTTATGCTGTCCCTGTCTTGGTTTTTCTCTGGTCTGGGAGCTGCGACGCACACTGCGGGCGTTCCCTCCTCCTCTTTTCTTGTAGGGGGTGGGTGCTCTTTACGCCGGGCGGCACCAGTTTCTGTGGCGCTGCATTTGCCAGCGATTATTCTACCTACGAGCGCTATGGGATTCAGTTTGGCACCAAATCACCAGGTGGCTCTTCCGCATTGGTGATGGCGTCTCCCCTTCCCTTTGCTTGTATATGTCTGACGTTGATGGGTCGTTTGCGGCAGGTGCCCCTGTAGGCGCTATCTTTGGATGGTACTAGCATTTGGCTTCTGCTTCTTCCCTTAGACACCATACACAGCCTACCTCCCTTTTTGGTTGGTAGGCTACCTTACCCCCATATCATTCCTTCTGCATCCCACTTTTCACTTTCTGGTCCTGTTAGTCCACTTTTGTGGGTGCACTTTTACCTGCTTTTTTTCACCCTTCTCCCTTTTTTGTGAAATTGCATGACCCTCGTGCGATTTTTCACCTTTTTATTTTTTCCCCCTTTATGGTGTGTTTTCTTTCTCTTCAAACTCACCACACCCTTTACTTTTCCAGGAAACAATGGGTGCTGGTTTCCTATCCATAATTATATATGGGAGGAGCCCAGGGAGTGTTGGGTGTTACTTATACCCCCTCTAGGAGTCTTGTTCACATTCTGGCTTTTCGCCTCACACATGCACTTCATGTTTCAGATCGTGTCTCTGTATGATATCACCAGGTAACTATTTCGGATTTCCTCTCTATCACATAGAGGAAACAAAGATGTGCAGTCTTACTCTTTTCCCCTAGGGGTATTGCACTTTTTTTTTCTTTTTCTTATGATTTAGTTAATTTTTACACACCTTCTTGCACTTAATTTTTCTATTCAGTTTATTCAATACTCATCACTCACTTTTATAATTCTATTTACTTTCTACAGCCCCAGCTTGTTTTTTGTGATCACACATGCTTACTCACACATCACAGCCTGATGCATGACCGCCCCTTGGAGGGTTGCCTGTTGGGCAGGCTGTCGCTTAACATACCATCTCAGCTCTCGAGGAGATGTTCCCCATGTGGGGATATTCATGATCCTCAATACCATACCAATTGTACATGGATGCCCAGTAAGTATCACATATGTTTTTTTTACCACCCCCCCCCCCCCTATTTCTTATTATATTTTTCATACCTGTGACTATAATAGACCAACTAGAAAAGCACAATATATAATTACAGCGATATGTTGCAAGTGTACATGCTTGCTCCTGATGAGTGACATGATGTCAGGAAACGCGTTGAGATAACAGATGTCGTGTTCAAATTGCATACTTCACCCTACCATGTCATTGTGGATTCTGTTCATGCATTATGTATTTAAGTATATTCTAATCATGTGCTATCCAATTTTGGGCTTTTCTATATGCATCATGTGCCATCCATTTTTTGGATTATTTATGTATTATGTACTGCTGTATGAAATAAAGCTTTTCATTTTAATATCTTACTCCATGTAGGTATTTAATTATATGTGTAGTATATCAATTTTCTATCGAATATGAATTATGAGACAAATGTCCTATTCCTTTACATATATTATAGATATGTCAATTATAATGCCACAAAACACTTGACCCTCCGCGTGCTTCATTTAAAGTCCCGCCTCCCTGTTCTCTTTTGTATATTATTATCAAATGAATAATTCTTTTTAAAAATCGTATGTCTTGAAATTAAAAATGGAAAGCAATAAAACAATTAACATAATTGTGCATTTCAGCGTATAATAAAAAAAACAGAGCACGGTTTTTAGTAAAACAAATAAAATCCTTATATGCCACACCATATATGTGTGTGTGTGTGTGTGTGTGTGTGTGTGTATAGCAATAAAGTGTGTTACTCCAAGGGTATAACAAAACAGAATCTATTTTTACTCCTTAACACATTTCTATGCATAAGGCTTCAAAGACTAAATTACATTTAGCTGGTCAGAAGCAAAGCCTAGCTTTTGGATGATTCACACATGTTAATGCTATGCAAATGAAATTGTTGAAACTGATGCACTCTGTAATCCACCTAAAGATTCTGGAAAAAAATCATCGAGCAACCATTAATTAGACAGCACTACAATGTCCTAATTCTCAATTCAGCAGTTCATTAGCAACCTACACAATCAATCAAAGCATTTTACATATGCCGTTATGACAAGCTATGCTGCTGAATGTCTGCAACTGTGACTTCTAAAAATATTCAGCAAAGGAAAAATTATTGACAGCCTAAAATGTGTCACCTTGTCTGAGATACAGTCACTAATAAATTCACTTGATATTTAATTACATTGAAACTATCCTCCAATAAATATTGGTGACCCAGTGCCAGGCTAAAAATGTATAGATAAATTATGGTATCAATCCCACCAGACTGTTCACTTCCAGTGTTGCCCATAGACCTAACAAAGTGGGTTTGACAAATACAATCTCCCTCTAAATTGCTATTTGCACAGCCATAACTTTCTCCTTCCTTATTCTACTTCCCATGTGACAATTCTCAGGCCTACTGGTAGGTTCTCAGCTACTAGAAATGGCATTGTGGGATAGGAACAGGGGGACAGGTAGCTTTAAGTGGGAAAAGGAAACTTATAAAAAGAGTATGTGCTGACAGCTTATACAAGCAAAGGTTAATTTTGATTTTCCGGACCACAGTATTACTTCACAGTATACCTATCACTTTATTAATCAGCATGAAGGGATACATACATACAGTATCTCACAAAAGTTAGTACACCCCTCACATTTTAGTAAATATTTTATTGTACCTTTTCATGTGACAACACTGAAGAAATTACACTTTGCTACAATGCAAAGTAGTGAGTGAATGAATAATTTGTATAGCGCTGCAATGCGAACTGAATCGCCTCAAGGTGTAGCGCTTGTATAAACAGTGTAAATTTGCTGTCCCCTCAAAATAACTCAACACACAGCCAGGCCCGGATTTACTCCCTTTGCCGCCCCAAGGCCGGGTCCTTCAATGTCGAGACTTCAGACATGACAGGAGATGGTCAGAGACTGCAGACATGACAGGAGATGGTCAGAGACTGCAGACATGACAGGAGATGGTCAGAGACTGCAGACATAGTACAGGAGATGGTCAGAGACTGCAGACATGACAGGAGATGGTCAGAGACTGCAGACATAGTACAGGAGATGGTCAGAGACTGCAGACATAGTACAGGAGATGGTCAGAGACTGCAGACATAGTACAGGAGATGGTCAGAGACTTCAGACATGACAGGAGATGGTCAGAGACTGCAGACATGACAGGAGATGGTCAGAGACTGCAGACATAGTACAGGAGATGGTCAGAGACTGCAGTTCCTATGGACGTTAGTAGATAATGGCCGGTCGGCGCATTCACCTGACCCAGCGATACAGCAACGGTTCCTCTGGTCAGGAGTCAGCTCAAGCTGAATTGCCCGTGGCGACTCTGCTGGTTAGCACCCAGATCTGTATTCCTGCAATGACTCCATTCCTTTCTCCGCCAGGGATGGCGCTAGGCTGTGTGGCTTTCCCTCTGGTGGCGCAGGGCAGCAGGGTTCTCTCTCTCCCTTTATTAGTACAGACCCCCCCTCCATTAGTACAGACCCCCAGGACAAACCACCCCCCTCCATTAGTACAGACCTCCCCCTCCATTAGTACAGACCCCCCCCAGAACAGACCCCCCCTCCATTAGTACAGACCCCCCAGGACAAACCACCCCCCTCCATTAGTACAGACCCCCCGGACAAACCACCCCCCTCCATTAGTACAGACCCCCCCCAGAACAGACCCCCCCAGGACAAACCACCCCCCTCTATTAGTACAGACCCCCCCATCCATTAGTACAGACCCCCCCCTCCATTAGGGTACATAAAAACAGAGCAGTTGTTCACAGCAGGCAGGAGTGAGACACAGAGTGGAGGAGAAGAACGTGTCAGGCACAGACCTCCCCGCCCCCCACGACATCACTGCACTGCTGCCACTGATCTCCCTCCACACAGAGACCAGCCGCTCCACCTCCGATCTCCTCCCCAGCTGCTCTCCTTCGCTGAGAGGAGGAGGGGGCGGGGAGGGGCTTGGGCAGGAAACACAGCGTCGGAGAGAGCCACCTCTGGAAATGAACAAGATGAGAAGGAAGGAAGGGAGCACTCTGGCGCCCGGGTGAACTGCACCCCGAGCAGATCGGCCGTACATGCGGTGCCGTCCCTGCACCACTGCCGCCCCGAGGCCTGGCCTCGGTGGCCTTGTGGGAAATCCGGCCCTGCACACAGCCATTAATGTCTAAACTGCTGGCAACAAAAGTGAGTACACTCCTAAGCGAAAATTTCCAAATTGGGCCCAATTAGGCATTTTCCCTCCCCGGTGTCATGTGACTCGTTACAAGGTCTCAGGTGTAAATGGGGAGCAGGTATGTTAAATTTGGTGTTATCGCTCTCTCTCTCTCATACTGGTCACTGGAAGTTCAACATGGGACCTCATGGCAAAGAACTCTGAGGATCTGAGAAAAAAAAATTGTTGCTCTACAAAAAGATAGCCTAGGATATTAGAAAATTGCCAAGATCCTGAAACTGAGCTGCAGCACGGTGGCCAAGACCATACAGCGGTTTAACAGGACAGGTTACAATCAGAACAGGACTCACCATGGTCGACCAAAGAAGTTGAGTGCACGTGCTCAGCGTCATATCCAGAGGTTATCTTTGGGAAATAGACATATGAATAAGCTATGAATAAGCACTAATTTTGGTGCGAAACGCGTCAGTTATTTTTGTACACCCCTCATTGCCGTGGTTTGGTTTATTTTGATGTGATCTTTTTGCAAATAAAAAGCACAGGATTTTAAGTTTTTCCCGGTGTGTGGCTGTCCAGAGTCTTTTTTCACCACTGCTTATACTCAGAGGTTGTCTTTGGGAAAGAGGCGTATGAGTGCTGCCAGCATTGCTGCAGAGGTTGAAGGGGTGGGTAGTCAGCCTGTCTGCTCAGACCATACCGCGCACACTGCATCAAATTGGTCTGCATGGCTGTCATCCCAGAAGGAAGCCTCTTCTAAAGATGATGCAACAGAAAGCCTGCAAACAGTTTGCTGAAGACGAGCAGACTAAGGACATGGATTACTAATGAGACCAAGATAAACGTATTTGGTTCAGTTGGCGTCAAGCGTGTGTGGTGGCAACCAGGTGAGGAGTACAAAGACAAGTGTGTCTTGTCTAAAGTCAAGCATGGTGGTGGGGGTGTTATGGTCTGGGGCTGCATGAGTGCTGCCAGCACTGGAGAGCTACAGTTCATTGAGGGAACCATAAATGCCAACATGTACTGTGACATACTGAAGCAGAGCATGATTCCCTTCCTTTGGAGACTGGGCCGCAGGGCAGTATTCCAACATGATAACGACCCCAAACACACCTCCAAGGCGACCACTGTGTTGTTAAAGAAGCTGAGGGTAAAGGGGATGGACTGGCCAAGCATGTCTCCAGACCTAAACCCTATTGAGCATTTGTGGGGCATCCTCAAAAGGAAGGTGGAAGAGCGCAAGGTCTCTAACATCCACCAGCACTGTGATGTCGACATAGAGCAAAAACAAAATATTGACACTTTGGGGCCAATTTGGATATTTTCACAATTTTACAAAAAATGTGAGGGGTGTACTCACTTTTGTGAGATACTGTATATATATATATATATATATATATATATATATATATATATATAGTCTCAATTAGTCACCAAAGAATGTTCCGCAGTACATGTAAATGTCATAAATAGTTCCTCGGATGGAAAAGGGCATGTGTAGTTGATTAAAAAAGCAAACTAGAGTGTCCATCAAGGAGGGGGTTAATGAAATGCATAATCCATAGCAAGCGGATACTGACAGTTGTGAAAACATAAAAAGAGACAGAGCACACCGGTTCCTAGTGCAACACTAGGTTTATTAAAAAAAATGAAAAGAAATAAAAACACAATGCACTCACAAGGATAGGTAGCGCTGGGCTTTCATGTCAAGCTGAGGCAGGAGGACACGCCCTCTGAAACGCGCTGTCCTGGCAAACAGGAGAATTCCTTGTCAGCTGGAGCTGCCCGGAATTAAATGACCTTGGAGGCAGGTTCAGTTTTACTGTGACTGGGGGATCTCCAGCGGCTTGTGTGACACGCTAGGATTCTACACCATCCTATAGCATCATCAGCACCTTGACATGAACGCCCAGCACTACCTATCCTTGTGAGTGCACTGTGTTTTTATTTATTTTCATTGTTGTTAATAAACTGTTACACTAGAAGCCAGTGCGCTCTGTCTCTTTTTATGTTTCCACAGATATATTTAATGGATGGCAATATACAGAATTTTGAGCTTAGTTATATTTGATATTTATTAACTTGACGCAGCCTTATCATTTATATTATTCTTAGACTTTAGAAGCATCTGCACAAGGTTTCCTTTCCTTTGTGGTTTTAAACTGGTCTACCCAGCTACCTTTTCATACCACCTGACCAAAAAAAAGGAAATTAAAAGAGATTAGAGATAGGTTAAGGGACTACTAGAAACCACAAGTATGCTGCAGAAGACTAGTGGAAGTGGCAGAAAAACTAGACAGGCTACAGGAGATCTCTAACATTCTAAAGGACACGACCATAGACTTCAAACATGCTGCAAGGGACTACTAGATAACATACTGTATACTGTACTGGAAGAAAGTACTGCAGGCCAGAAATGTGGCAGAAGAGATCACTAGTAAATGCCAGCATGCTGCCAGAGATGTCTAGAGAACACCGACATGCATAAAACTACCAGGGACCACCAACATACCAACATGCTTCAAGAGAATTCAATAAGAGACAGGCTAAAAGTAATCAACCCACTGCAAGACAATTGTACAGGCCACAGACACATTGCAAGAGACCATTAGTAATTACAGCTATGCTGCAAAAGAATTCTAATACACAAAACATGCTTCAGGAGACTACTGAAGGTTACAGAAAAAATACAAGATGCTTCTAAAGACCAACAACATGCTGCAAGAGAGAGCTTGAGACTGTTGGTATACTACCAAAGACTACTAGAGGCCACTGTTATTCTGCAAGAGACTAGTAGAGATCACTAACTTGCTGAATAAGACTACTAGAAGATACATACACCCTGAAAGAGACTATTAGAGTCCCTTCAAGACCACAAACATGATGCTTGGGAATAACACTGACATGCTGCCAGAGACTACTAAAAACACATACATACTGTAAGTAATTCCAGCCGTTACACTGAAGAGACTGCTAGAGGCCACATGCATGCTGAAAAGACTACTAGGGGACACAGCCATGCTGTAAGTGACTACTGGAGGACAAAACCATGCTGTATGAGACTACTAGAGGACAAAGCCATGCTGTGAGAGACTAGCATACGCCACAAACCTATTGCAAACTACTACTAAGAATCATCAGCATGCTGCAAAGACCACTATATACCAATGGCATGGTGCTTTGGCTAGAATACTGGAAACCACTGATATGGAAAAGGAGACTATAATAGGCCACAGATATTCAGAATGAGATTAGTAAATGCTGATAAAGACCTGATATGTTGTGAAAGACTACTAGAAGCTACAGACATGCTCCAATAATGTACTAGTAACTGCCGACATATCTCAAAAGATGCAACAGACATACTACAAAAGACTACTAGAGATCACCCACATACCACAAGAAACAAGTACAACCAGATAACTAGTGACTACACACATTTCCCTAAAGACTACTAGACGCCACTGGCATGCTGCAAACACTATTAGAGGCCACGAAAATGCTACAAGTCTTGACCAGAGACTACTAACATGGTGCTAGAGAACAACATAGATCAATGGCATGCTGCAAAAGACTACTGGACGCCTCCAACAAGCTGCAACAGACGACTAGACTATACAAAAATAGTGATGTAGGAAACCGTGATGACGATGACTTCCCATAAGCCCCCGAGGAAGTCACTTTGACAAAACTTTTATGTGTAGGGCAGGTTCTGCCTATGCCAGACTATATACTTGCAACCCCCCTTTGATACATGTACCCGTATCATTATATGCTAATGTGATCTGTGCCTATGTGAGTATAGCTTTTTATTGATTAATAAAGTATTTTTTACGGTGCTTCACTACTACAAATCTCTTTGGATAGTGTTTGGAATTGTAAACTGATGAGACCATCTGTGGTCTAAGGGTATAAGCAGTGGCATTGTGGAGTGGTTTACTAGCTATGTCAGACCTGATGGTAAGTTGGTCTCCATTTGTAATTATCACTGGGTGGTCTTCTGCAATATGATTATTCACACAAAGCTGGAAGAAAGAATCTATTGTTTGAATTTTGGGTTCTTCTATGGACTCTTAGTGATTTGGACAGTTTTCTGTATGTATTGCACTTTCATGGTCACTCTGTACATTTATATGGGTGCTCCTTATATGAGGGCATTGATGTGATGTGTTAATATTATTTTTACGTGAAAAGTAGCGGTCGATTTATTGCTATTATATTTATTCACTATGCTTCATGTTTTATATTGTTTTCGGTTAATGAATTTTGGGTGCGGCACAATTTGGTGGGTTTGTGAATTTTCATTATACAAAATCAGACCTGATCCAGCAAGGTGAGTGCCAGTTTTTAAGGCCTGGTGCATTCAAAGTGTAAAAACCTTTACACTGAATGTCTCTTATATGCTCCTTGCTTTTTTTTTCTTTTTTTATTGGTTGAACTTGTGTCTTTTAACCTGACTAACTATGTAACTATGCTCCCTTTTAATTTGTTAAATACACCATTGAAACACTTTGGTATGAGTTTGATAAATGAAAAAATGATTTATTGATCCTAACAGAAATCCAGAGAGCTGTCAACTTTCTGTGCACTCTACCTTTCTTGCACATTTTCTATTAGCATTGTTTTCAGCTCCTCCTATGGACTAGGAAACCCCTCCCCCCCCCCTATATTTTGACGATAAGGAGAAAGGAGGTGTTCTGTATTCTCAATACACTTCCTGTCTTAGGGCGATAACACTGCTTTTCCATAGATACAGTACAGTAAGTGAGTGCTGCCATTCTAGGACTGGAAGCGTGTTACTGACAGGACCACCAAGTATAAATAAAGGTAGAAAAGCCATACAACCACCCCATCTATAGACTTAATAGGCTTAAATATATTTTCTTCTTGGGCTTAATACATTTTAAGTAGCTCTTCACGTGGCTATGTTTAATATCTTTCAAAGAAGGATTATGTCCAATTCCTTTGCCACCAATCGTAGAGTCACTTGCCGATCTCGTGTCAGCATTTGTCGCACTCGCTCAATCATGTCTGGGGTTCTGCTTGTCAGCCGAACGGTCATTTTCTTCCTATTGCAAAAGTGTTTGAACCAGATGTAAACACATTTTCTGCTTGCGGCTTCCATCCCTTACACTTTGCACCAACATTTAATGCGTCTCCATCACCTTTTTCTCCATTTTGTAGCAGAACTTAATGTTCACTCATTGCTCCATTGTACTGTGACCCTACCTCTCATGCTGACTACATTTGACTTCCCACAGCGAGCTTACTCTGAAGGTCATGTGTACTCCGCCCCAAGGTGGTGCTTCTCAACGTGCCTCTGGATAGCCATGTGCATGCGCGCACACCTGGCCCATGTTGCCGTTGAGATATCGGACCATTTACTGATTTTTTTAGACAAACCTTTTATATGTTACTCTGATTAAACCGTGAGTAACATTGGGTACATATATGGGGATGTACAGGTGATAAATAGACATGCCTATACCTATTTACATGTTGTCTCCAATGTTTTTAAGTGATTTACATCAAGTTTTTGCATTGTATTAATGAAACATTATAATGATATTGGTTTGCATCATTTTATGGCACCCTAAAAGTGCCAATAAATTTGTTTGGATTAAGTTCCAATAAATGATTTGTTTGTCTGGATATTTATAGCCCCCAGTGAATCCTGGGTAAAAGGGAAAGAATGGGTAAATGTATATACTGTATAACTATAAGAGCAGATGGACGGTGGTGTGAAATATGTCAGATTATATGGGTTATAATCAAACCAATTAATCAGATTCTGCTTGAACATTTACGCAAGTACATGTAATAGAAGAAATAATGAGATAACTTGCTACTACTCTACTGTTTCTAGGTTTAGGACTCATGAGCATTGTCCTATGAAATGAGCCATATGTAATGAAAGTTCTAAATTGCCACCAAAGTGTTTGTCTGTACTAACTTACTCCAGCACTTGGGAACCTTAGCCTTGGCTAAGGATTAGAAGAATTTCTCATCGCCAATGACATTCACATTTTCTCTTTTGTTCCCTCTGTACTCTCACATACCAGTGTTAGGGGGGAAAACAAAAAGCAACGTGAAAATGAATGTCATTCCAGGCTAGTACAGAATGAAAGAAGAAACAATGGAGTCTAAAGCCTTAAAGGGCTTCCAACATACCACTGACCGGCATTTTTGGAAAAGAAGACATCTTCTGCTTAAGGAAAAAAAGCACTGTACCTAGTAAATGCATGTAATGCCATTTGTACCAGATTCCTGTCCTGTGGAACGCAGATACCTTGCTGCAATATGCCTCACTTTATATTACTATGAGGGAATAGATCCTAATTAGCTACTCTTGTATTTTATTTTTGATCTTTCATTTTGTTCAGTTGTACAAAGATTAAGCTACTTTTAGATAAGTATATGTAATAGTTTTAAAAAAACAAACACAAAAGGGCACCTCCATCTAGGTGTAGCGATCAATTAAAAAAGCAAAAAAAGACAATTAAAATGCACTCACTAGATAAAAGTAGATTACGGCTTGTCATAGACCCAGACCTCCATAGGATCACTGTGAGGCTGCAGAGCTCAGCAGGCATGTGGCTGGTACCTGCTGAGCTCTGCAGCCTCACGATGATCCTATGGAGCACAAGACATTATTATTAATTATTACTATAGAAGTTCAATGTTAGGGTTTACACACTCTAACCCATACAATAAGGAAAAAAGGCATGCGTCACGGGGCTGGCCTGGTCCTGTAGGAAACAGCACCCAGCTGACAATACGTAAAAAAAAAAAAAATAGCTATTTCTCTGAGATGAGAGCAGTCAATTTGGGTATTTTCTGCAGTCTGCTGGTGCTCATATCAATTGTTACTTAATCTGGGCTGAATTGAGTGACAATTATTTTTATGAGTATGAGAATATCTTCCAGGCTGCATAGTCTGAAGGGACCAAAGGGCGATCCTATCAAGTTCCACTGTAAATGTTGTCATTGTGCCGAAACTATTGTGCAGCCAAAGGCTAATGGGCTTGAGGGTCCTATTGCTAGAACCAATTCTTCAGGGACCCTTGGGCTTGAATCATACCTGAGCATTTTGTAGCTCCAAGCTCGAAGCTCCAAAACGCTCAGCATCCAAAATCCAATGTATTTCATGGATGGCTATTCATATACGAGCGCTCAGACACCTGTAGCTCAATGCCTGATGATCCAAATGCTACCTGAACCATATTTAAAAGGGGTTGTAAACCCCCGTGTTTTTTCACCTTAACGCCTCCTATGCATTCAGATGAAAAAACACCTGGCAGTCACCGGCCCCCCAGTCCCCCTGTTTTACTTACCTGAGCCCCTTCATCTCTTCGGCAGGGATGCGCTGTCCCTCTCTCCCCTGGGTCCCGGCTCTTGATTGGATAGAGTGATAGCAGCGTAGCCCTTGGCTCCCGCTGCTGTCAATCAAAACCAAATCCAGCATTCATGTCTATGTACACAAATACTGGACTCGGGAGCGTGCCCGCAAGGTAACCCCCCCTCGGGAGAGAGTTTCTCCTAGGGGGTTATCTGATGTGGGGAGGAGCCACGAGAGCCGCCGGGGCACCCCAGAAGAGGATGCTCGGGGCCACTCTGTGCAAAACAAGCTGCACAGTGGAGGCAAGTATGACATGTTTGTTATTTTAAAAAAATAAAAATAAACGATCCTTTACAATCACTTTAAGGCAGAATTGGACATTTTTGACCCTATAGACCTGAAAAAGTATACTTGGAAACAGGCCAATCGAGCCTTTTGTTGACACTTTTCAGTTTTTTTTATCCTGTAAGAATTGGTCTCCTTCCTCTTTAGCTTTCCATTGGCTAAATAAATTGTGTTTGAACAGACATGTAAAACATGCAGAAATACATGTGAAATGCTCAGTAAATCACACTTGAAAACTGCTCTGCTCAGGTGTGAGTGCAGCCTAGACCATTTACTTTCTCCTGTAGAGTTGATTTCTCATTAGCCAGACCAGCAAAAATGAATCTCTCTCTGCTCCCTTGCTAGCAGGAGAGGTTATGCAAGGTTCCTGGCAAGGAAGAGAAATCTTGGGTCATTCTGCTGCTAGTAATTTGTCACCAACAGCAGAATTTCTCACCTGACATTTGAGTTGAGGGGCAACTTCAGCTTGAGATTTCTAACAGGAGTATACTGTTGTGTTACTGGGTAGGGGAAATCTTTGGTCACAGCATACACTTTCATTTTATATTATCAGCATTGTGATAGCAATACAAAAAATTGCTATTTTTGACAATCCAATATAATATCTTAAAAAAACTTGCATCACGCTGTGAGGGCTGCCTGTCTGCTGGCCATCGCTTTCCACAACTAACTGGATTCCCTGCATGCTTTGCATCTTCACTTCCACTGTTTACTAAGGACTACTTATCCCATGGTACATTGCTGCCTGTAAGCAATTCCTGTACTGACTCTGCCTCCTGAAAGTCCTTCTCTCAGCACCTCTGAAGACCACATGCTCTGTAAAATGCATGGCAGAGTAATGCCTACTCACAAGGCATAGTGAATACCTTAATCATATATAATGGCTAGTATGTGTACAGCATGAATGTGTCTCAGTCCCTATATGTACACTAGAATACAAAACAAGAGTGGCTCTTCTTTTGTATTCCATTGTGAATACCTGTCACAGAATTCAAGGATGTGAATGTGTGGGGATCTTCACAATGTTTACAAACTTCAAGATCAGCCATACTAATAGGGGTCAACTGGAGATAATTGAAATACAATAAAGAAATTAACATATCATTTTACATTTTAACCATAGATGGGCTTTAAAAAAAAATGGAAGTATACACAATGGAAGTTCACACATATGCAGAGTGTGGGGCTCCAGATAATCGATTTAGAGTGAAGAAACTGATCTTTTGTTTTTCTCTGGGTTTTGGTATTCCTTGATTGGGTTTCAGAGTTTGAAGATTTCAAAGAGTTTTGGGAAGGAAGAAATCTTCCACCCAGTGTCCAGGTCTTGCAGGAGACTGAATGCAGGTTTACACAGCCCTTATGATAAAGGACCTGGCCATAGTCTAATGCTCCTATTAGGAGACAGGTGTGCTCCACTCAAAAGACTGTACTTCAAGCTGTAGACATGATATTACTTGTGTAGAGGCCTGATAGAATCGAGACAGCTAAGCGAGTCTAAAGGATTATGGGAATCTTGAGGTTTCAGGGAACTGAGAGAGCCTGG
The DNA here is from genome assembly GCA_028564925.1 of Lithobates sylvaticus. Classification (NCBI taxonomy): domain Eukaryota; kingdom Metazoa; phylum Chordata; class Amphibia; order Anura; family Ranidae; genus Lithobates; species Lithobates sylvaticus. Next base: position 253,866,113 of record CM053028.1, on the reverse strand, counting down.
AGAAGTGAGAGAGCCAGGAGAGCTGAGAAAGTCTGGAGAGTTGAGAGAGCCCCGGAACTGTGAAAGTGAGGAACCACTCAAAAGTCAAAAGCCAAGGTTTGGGGCTTAAGCAGCGCTAAAAAGAGCCAAATGGAACTGTATTATTTTTACTGTGCCTGTTATGATGGTTAAAAACCCTGTATGGACAACTGGTTTTCTATTGAAATTTAATTCTGTTTAATAAAAGTGGGCCAAAAAGCCCTCAAATTTAATTCGGACTGGCGTGTATTCACTAAAAATGCTTCAATCCTCTAAATATGACAAGTGGCGGAGGATGTGGGCATAGTAGCAGTGGAATCGCCCAGGTCCTTGCACAAAAAGTAAATGCATGTCAGGAACTGCTGGTGCTCTGTGTAGAGCCAGAAAATGTGCATTACATGCTACAGGTGGTATACCTGTGCGAGTGGGGAAGGCCTTAAGGAGACAAGACTTTTTTTTGAACTATGTAAAAAGCTCAGGCTGCATTCACACCTGAGCGTTTTGTCACCTGAAGCCTGAAGCTACAAAACGCTAGAGGGGAAAAAATACATTATTCTCTATGGAGATGGTTAATATTTCCACTCCAAAACGCCTGAAGCCCTACGCCTGACGCTCAAACAAGTTCCGGACCCTTTTTTTTCGCTCGAATCTGGCAGATTTGGGCGTTTTTCTTCTTTTTACATTTGTGACCTTTTGCTCTGTACAAAATCGCGGCAAAAACGCTGCGAATCGCGGTAAAAAACGCAGCAATTCGTGCGATTTTCTGCCTGAAAATGCTACGCTCGGGTGTGAATGCAGCCTCAGTGTGCGCGGCTGGAGAAGATATCCCAGCCTACGATGGCCAGGCCACAGAGTCCGCTAGTGCTGGAAGATGCTATGGACTGGTGCATATGGCATCTGGACCTTAAAGCAAGAGTCAGTGGGTGTAGTCTACGAACAGTGGACATGTTGATAAGGGATTAATTTAGCTTGCTGAAGTTTCAAAAGATGTTGTGTCTGATGATGCTGGGTGAGCTGAGAAAGGGGCACAGCTCAGAGGTATTGAATAAGATGGCCTGAAGGACCAGTCAAATTCCAATAGTTGCGGCCCAAGTAGCGATGCTGCTGAAGAGAGAGCCAGGAGGCTCGGTATTATTTTTACTGTAGACAAAAAAGGTCTTATGCACCGCACATCCCTGCAAAACCCTGTGGATATGTGAAATGACTCAAAAAATATGTGAAAAGCCTCAGCCTGAGCTCCATCAAAGGCACACCCCAACACATTTCACTCCGCCCTCAGAGCTTAATTATTTCATGAGTTAGGGGTTGTGGTTTGGATGGAGCCTGAGCTGAGGCTGTCATTTCACATATCCACAGGGTTTTGCAGTGATGTGCAGAGCATTTGACCTTTTATGTCTCTTGTATCATTGGAGCTGGGATAAGCTCTGTCCCTGCCAGCACTTCAAGTGGTGTACTACAGGAGAGGACCCGACTGGAGGTTTGAGCTGCACCCCCCCCATTTGTTGTCTGATCACATTATTTTTTACAGTGCCTGTGTTGATGGTAAAAACTCCTGTGTGGGCAACTGGCTTTCTGTTGAACATCATTTTGTTTTATAAAAGTGGGCCAACAAGCTCTATATCACAGTTCAAACTGGCATTACAATATATATAGATAATACAAGCAACAAATGCACTACTGTGTGTCTTACTCAGTGTTCTCATTAATATGTGTATGTATTCCATTAGTAACATGTACTATTTTTCATTTATTGCATCACATTTCACCACTTGCCACCAACATTTTACAGTTCAATGCAGTTATTGTTATGTAAATGTACCTAACAACCACAGAGAATAAAAGAGTCTATTTTACATCTTGAAAATACATCCATCTTATCCGTTCACTATGACCTGCTACATAGTCATTTGGACCACCAAGTGATTAATGCAAATCGGATGTCACAAGTTATTTTTTCTGCTTAAATTAGTTTTACTAGCAGAACAGTTCACAATATAGTATAGCCTCAGAAAACTACATGTGAAAAGATTAGGAATACCAGTCTTGAACCAAATTGGCACTGCAAGTGACAGATTAAGATTCCAATATTTAGGACGGCACAACTTTTACACTTTGTATGAACTTTGCCCTCAGCAGACAAGTTTCTTATACCATCTACAGTACATAAACAAACAGGGAAGAAAAAAACTCTGCACACCGCTCCCTACTTCCTATATATCTCCTGGGACCTGTCATGTGTCCCAGGAGATCGCCTAGAGGGGGGGCGCCTAAGGCGAAAGGAGGAGTCGCCTTGGCGGTCCCTGGGCGGGAGGAGAAGGTCGGACAGGAAGTCTCCTTCCTAACGAAGCCCCCACTCCCCCCCAACAAAAATTACATGCCAAATGTGGCATGTAAGGGGGCGAGGAGTGCTTAAAGCAGAAGTTTAATTTTTGTGTGGAACTCCGCTTTAATGCAGCCAGAAGTTGTATTCCAGAACTGCGGAAGCAACCCCAGGCTCCTTCAATCGCCTACTGGATAGCCAAGGTCAACAAAATGCAATGTATGGAAGACCTCATCACCTCCAGCAAAGGCACACTTGATAAATTCAGACAGGCTTGGTTCTTTTGGAATGAGTTTTTCTAAAATTTTTCAATATGAGGCACTTCTGTGTGGCAACTTCCCAAATGAACTGAATTGCATATCATCCAGAGGTGGGACAGGTTTGCCCTCTCTCAAATAAAAATCCTTTTTTTCCCCGCTTCCATCTCCTCCTACTTTTCCTTTATTTTCCTTTCCCATAATACTGTATAACAGTCTCCTACCTGCCAGATACTGGCAGTTCTGGACTCTTTTCCCCTTCCTTCTCTTCTCTCAAAGAAACAGAAAATTGATTGTGCAATAGCGGCTAAACCTGTTATCTGTCTTCATATAACAAACATGTAATTCCTTGATATGGCAAATTATATTGGATGAAGATATATTGTTCCACCTCCTGGCGGTTGGAATGGTGTGGACAAAAGGTAATACGGATGTACTATGATTAATTAATATATAAAACTCACTGATTTGCAAAGGTCTATTATGCATGTAAACATTGAATTATTGCTGCTGTACAAGTCTTTGCTTTAAAAAAAATAAAGAATGCAAAAAATATCTATATATATATATATATATATAAAAGATTACAATATTTAGTATGCTTCATCACTATTAGAAATATTTTAAATACTGATTCTTCTATTTTGTTTTAGCTTTCTCAGTATGCGAGTAACAAGCTGCCTGCGTCGACATAAGTGCATAGTCCTGTTGAATACTAGTAATAACAATATTTGAAAGAGTTTCGCTCAGCTCTTAGAATCATGAGATGTGTTTCAATAAACTCAGTGAAGGCCTGCTGCATCCTACTTGTGTATAGCAGAGATTTGCTCTTACAGAGTAAAGTGCTTTGGAGGGGAGCATATTACAGCATCACAACCTGACAACATGAGAATCTATCAAGGCAATATTCATCACCAGCAGCATATTAGAGGAACAAAACAAGGAATGCAAAAACAAATACATATATATAGTATACATTAATGTTATGTCAGGAAAACAAAGATCCCAGTAGTATGTATTCATCAGTTTAAATTGACAACCAAATGAAAGAATAAGATATCAAAATAATATGTCTTTAAGCGTATCTAAACCGAAAGATTTTTATTTAATTAATTTTTTTTATTTTTGAAAAGGATTAGGTAGGATTAAAATTGCTGTCAGACTCAACAGGAAACAAGAGGATCTTTCCAGTGTGAGGGACATTTGCAGACAGTTGTCACGGGAACAGCTGTCCGGATTGGAAGATTTCCCCTCTGTTTCTGTTCTGATGGAAACTCAAAATTTTGGATTTATCCTGACTGTTTTTATTCTTTTAGTGATCAGGACAAATAAAGAGACTAAATATCCTTAATGGGTACATGGACAGCAGTAATAATTTGACAGTGGTTCTAGCCCTTCACCACTCTATCCAAATCCAAAAAAAGCTTTGCCTTTAGTTATATTTAAAGTAATGTAGCTAAACATTTAATTTAAAGTGTTACTAAACCCACAACAGTAAAATCAGTCTAGATGCAGTAAAGCATGCTTGTTATACTCACTGTGGAACCTAAGGGGTTAATCATGTGCATTGTGTAAAAAGGGCTGTTTGATCCTGTCTTCTCTGATCCTCCAAATTTTACTACATTGGCAATGGTGGAAGGTAACAGTGGTGCTTGTAGTCCAAATCTATTCACACCGAAAAGGGGTGACAGCACTGCAATGGAATTCAGTAAGTATTGTCAACCTAAGAAAAGAAGTGACACACTGGTCACAGGGGGTTGCTTGCTTGTCTTTGCAGACATTCATAGAAGGTGTTCTCTGATTGGACGAGGTGCAGATCTTGACGTCACTGTCCCTCCTCTCCACCCAATCAAAGAACACCTTTTATTTATTAAAAAAAAATACAAGGAGTTTCAATAAAGCAGGGTTGCACCAATATGATACTAGTATCAGTGCCGACACCGAGCATTTGCATGAGTACTTGTACTAGTGGTAATGCTCCGATGCTTCATCCGATACCAGTACAGCCTCAGACATGATCGGTGCGGCGGTGGGGGCAGTTACAAGCACTGATTTCCCTGTATAGCTTTTATGACAGCTTCTCCTCCTCTGCCTCCTGCGGCTGCCGGGAGATCGGTGCTTGTAACGGTCCTCCCAGGTCCTGATCTGTGTCGTCCTTTGGGTCCCCCTGTGTCCTCCCCAGCACTCCGGCTCCTCCGGTCCCCCCCTTGTACTGAATCTGTCAGGATGGAGGGCGGAGGAAGGAGCCTGTGAATCTGTCATTTACTGGCTCCTTCCTTTTCCAAATGCACAGAGCCAGTGAACACTGACTGTCCATTCATAGCTGAGCATCGTAAACTGTGTTTACAATCCTTCAGTTTATGAATGGAGAGGAGCCCCTGTCTCCTGTCCATGCATCATCAGTGCAGCTGAGGCAGCAGAGAAAGGGACTGGGGAATCTCTATCCTCAGTCCCTTTCCCTGTCTCAAAGGGGAGATATCAGGGGTCTGTTTTTATATATATATATATATATATATATATATGTGTATGTATTTTTTTTCAAAATGGTAAAAGAAACAAATAGATTTTTTCAAATAATGTCTTGATCGCATTTGATGATCTAAATACCTAAAAAGTCCTGAACAATCACTTATGGATGGCTGTATTGTCTGTGACATTCTATAAATGGTGGCAGTGCCAAACAAGGGACCCCCTGTGGTCTGTGTGCACCAGGCAAGCTGTTCGCACAGACTCAAAGAGGACCTGAACTATTACGGCTATCGCTGTAGTAGCATCGATTACTACAGTGATATGCGGCTTCCCACCGGCCCATTACGTATAAGATACGCATAATTACATTGTGCCAAACTGGACCAATGTAAGTAAGCAATACAAATAATTCATTGAGTTCAGCTTTAATAAATTGAAAGCAGTAAAATCAAAAGAGTTAATATTTTTGCTATTTTAGAAACATGTGCAACAATATACTTGGTTAAGGTGTTTGGCTTTATATACACTTTAAATTACAGCCACAATTATAGCTTTATAAGGACAGGCAAAGTTTGAGCATTTGCTACTGTACCTAATGTGTAATTCAGGAGCCTGTCAAACATAAAGCCCCTTTCAGACAGGCAGACTCCACCTCCTCAGCTGGGAATCTGCTAATCTCCGCTGAGCAGGCGGTCCATGTCCACTCCGCTCATGCAGAGCAAACACGTAAACAGCACGCTTTCCTCTGCAGGCATTCGGATGGAAAGGGAACGCCTGTTTATTTCCATCCGACTGTCATCCGATCCTATCCACCAGGCGGATGGGGAACGGATCCTCCATCTGTCTGTTTTTAGTGGACAGGATCAGATCGGATGTCAGCGTGTGTCAACAGACACATGTCCGTTGACATCTACCGCTAAATAGAGGGCAAGGGGTGGTCTGATTGGGTCCACCTAAAAAAACTAACAGGCAGACCAGATTGTTCCACCTGTGTGAAAGGGACCTAAGTGAGCAAAAGTGAGATTTTACTTTAACTGTATATGGAGGGTGGACCTTAATGGATTTGTCCATCTATACTGACTTCTTTCTACCATCTGACATGATATGATAGAAAATAAGATACAACCTCGTAATGGTGTCTTATGGTTCATTGTGCAGGGTTGCTGTATTATTCAATAAATATGAGAGAAATGTGGAAATGGTATGATTATTTTTCATCTGGAAAGTGCTTATAAATATTCAGCATTCTGCAGTTTGCTTTTCAATTATCTTGCAGAATCATTTCTTAGTATCCTGCAAACCCATTACCTACAAATAGAGAAACAGTAGGCATTTCTGTTTTTAATGAAAAAGAAAATCAACACATAGCAGAGGACAAAATTACAAGGTTCTGCTGCAAATAACCCTTTTGGAGTGTATTGCACTCATTGGTCCTTCATTTAATTCAATGGTGGAAAAACCAAAGTACTAATCCAGAACAACCAATCCGAATTTACTTTTTGAGCTGGCTGGTGGTAAACTGCAGGACATTGGTTGTTAGGGATTGCAGGATCTCATTGGTTCTTGATGTTTGTTGTTAGATGTCGATTGAGTTGTCCAACATCTAGTAAACTACTTTGCTTGAGAAGTACATTTTTTAGTGTGACATTACTATTACAAAAGAAATTACCTGTACTGTAATACACAAAATATTTAAATAGAGTTTCGGTTATTTTTTTATTGTAACTATAGATACAGTGCATTCCAAATTAAAGCATGTGGTTGCCGCATGGTGCTACAGGCTTTAAGTGGTTGAAAGATTACCTTCCTCTCTAGTTCTGATTACAACTCTACATTTTTGGATTACTTTCTGTATGACAAAGGCCATCATGAGAGAGACGGTGAATCCTACCTATCAAGTATACTTGCAGCAATAAAATCTTTACAATAGGTTCAATGAATTACTAATTTGTCTAAAACTAAAAAAAAATAGTTTAGGGTATACATACACTTTATAGGTACTTTCTGAAATAAACATTGAGATGTATAAGGAGAGCATTGCCTACTCAAATGAGTTGCTTTATATATATTTTAGAGCAGGGGTGTCAAACTTCATTTCATTGCGGATCACATAAGTATTATGATTTTCCTCAAAGGGTCGGTTGTATTTGTAAGACTATATAAACTTATCAAGAGCTTTTTTTTTCCTGGAGAAGAGGTACACCGCATCGAATGGTTGTTGTGGCAAAATTGCACTAACGGGAGGATATTGAAGGGGCAATAAATACCAGGAGTGCTTTCTGTGCGGAGTTCAGGGATGCGCCGTATACAGAGTGCAGAGTTCAGGGAAGCACTATGTACAGAGTGCAGAGATCAGGGGTGCGCTGTGTGCAGAGTGCAGAGATCAGGGTTGCGCTGTGTGCAGAGTGCAGAGATCAGGGTTGCGCTGTGTGCAGAGTGCAGAGATCAGGGTTGCGCTGTGTGCAGAGTGCAGAGATCAGGGTTGCGCTGTGTGCAGAGTGCAGAGATCAGGGTTGCGCTGTGTGCAGAGTGCAGAGATCAGGGTTGCGCTGTGTGCAGAGTGCAGAGATCAGGGTTGCGCTGTGTGCAGAGTGCAGAGATCAGGGTTGCGCTGTGTACAGAGTGCAGAGATCAGGGTTGCGCTGTGTACAGAGTGCAGAGATCAGGGTTGCGCTGTGTACAGAGTGCAGAGATCAGGGTTGCGCTGTGTACAGAGTGCAGAGATCAGGGTTGCGCTGTGTACAGAGTGCAGAGATCAGGGTTGCGCTGTGTACAGAGTGCAGAGATCAGGGTTGCGCTGTGTACAGAGTGCAGAGATCAGGGTTGCGCTGTGTACAGAGTGCAGAGATCAGGGTTGCGCTGTGTACAGAGTGCAGAGATCAGGGTTGCGCTGTGTACAGAGTGCAGAGATCAGGGTTGCGCTGTGTACAGAGTGCAGAGATCAGGGTTGCGCTGTGTACAGAGTGCAGAGATCAGGGTTGCGCTGTGTACAAAGTGCAGAGTTCAGTTATGTGCTATGTACCAAGTGCAGGGTTCAGGAGTGCGCTACGTACAGAGTTTAGGGATGCACTATGTATAGAGTGCAGAGTTCAGGGGTGTGCTGTGTACAGAGTGCAGGGTTCAGGGGTGCGCTGTGTACCCACTTCAGCCCCGGAAGATTTTACCCCCTTCCTGACCAGAGCACTTTTTACAGTTTGGCACTGCGTCGCTTTAACTGATAATTGCATGTTTATGCAATGCTGTGCCCAAACGTAATTTGCGTCCTTTTTTTCCCACAAATAGAGCTTTCTTTTGGTGGTATTTGATCACCTATGCGGTATTTATTTTTTGCGCTATAAACAAAAAAAGAGCAATCATTTTGAAAAAAAAAAAAATATATTTTTTACTTTTTGCTATAATAAATATCCCCAAAATTAAAAAAAACAAAAACAAATTTCTTCATCAGTTTAGGCCGATATATATTCTTCTACATATTCTTGTTAAAAAAAAACGCAAGAAGCGTATATTGATTGGTTTGTGCAAAAGTTATAGCGTCTACAAACTATGGGAAAGATTTATGGCATTTTTTTTTTTTTTTTTTTTTTTTTTACTAGTGATGGCGGTGATGTGCGATTTTTTTTTAGTGGTATTGCGACAGACAGATCGGACACTTTTAACACATTTTTGGAATCATTGGTATTTATACAGTGATCAGTGCTATAAAAATGCACTGATTACTGTGTAAATGTCACTGGCAGGGAAGGGGTTAAATGTGTGTTTCCTCAGTGTGTTCTAACTGTAGGGGGATAGGACTGAGTAGGAGAGGAGACCTATCGCTGTTCTTACTTACTAGGAAGAAGCGACATGTCTCCTCTTCTCTGACAGCACAGGGATTTGTGTGTTTACACACACAAATCCCTGTGCTGGCGCTCGTGCACCCGATTGTGCGTGGCCGGCGGCGACCACGACTGCCGGCCAGGCGCTTCGGGTCCCCCGCGTGCCCCCTCTGGTGGCCGAAAAGGGGAAGAACATACCCATATGGGATGTCGCCCAGGAGAGCCATTCTGTCACAGTATATCTGCGTGAGCTGGTCAGGAACCGGGTACTGAGTGCAGTGTTGAGGAGTGTGCTACATACAGCATGCAGGGTTTAGGTAGTGTGCTATGCACAGTTTGCAAGGTTCAGCTCTTTTTCACAGGCTGTCCACATTTCACTTTCATCCCTCCTCCTGGGTGAAAGGGCCACGTGAAATGGCCTGGTGGGCCGGATTCGGCCCGCGGTCCTTGTGTTTGACACAAGTGTTCTAGAGAATGCTGTACTGCATCAGTCCATCTGACTTCTTTTTGTGTATAATCTGGTGATTCTGCAACACGCTGGTTTGTGATCCTAGAACACAATTCCTGTTGTCTCTTACACGAAGAAAGCCTGATATTAAAAGTGTACACTATATAATATGTTTATCACAGTCATCAGAGTCAAACCTGCCTTGGCAACTTTATTTGGAAGCAGAGAGGAGAAGACATTTATCCAGCATAATCTTATGAAAGTAAACTCCTACTGCTCTCTTAATGATCAAATGTGTGTGCTTATTCTAAAGAGAATTACACATAACTCAAATTAAAATAAATTGAGTCAACTTTGTACCTTTTGCACAGTTGCTGCTCTTGCTGGATTGTAATTGTAGCTCATTGAATGCTTGCACTTGTTGCCTGGATTTGCAAAGAAGTGCATATAAGCAGCCATGGTCACTGGCATGAAGAATTGTATATGTCCAAAAATAGCTAGTAAATGATGGCACCCCATGTTGCAATGATTGCCTACAAATACTGTATAAATTATTTTTTTGATTTTGTTCAGCAGCATGTACTATGGCAAGGAACTTCTCAAGAGCTCAGGCTGCAGAAATCCGTAATACTGAAAATTTGCAAATCCCTGAGTGCCACTTTTACAGATCATTCCTTTTTTCATCTTAGCTGTACTTTGTTGACTTGTATAAAATGAATTGCAGTGGCAGGTATATGGCTCAGAGCACGTTCTTGTCACAATCTGGTGTATAAAGCTGATCTGAAATTTAAGGTTTGTGTGCAAAGCAATGGCCAGTTTTACTGAAGGACAAAGTTCAGCTCAACTTAGTGGCTAACATGCAAAGTAAGTCCAGGTAGGAGCTCTAATATCTGTGAGCCCTAGTGCCCACAATGGATTTTGCCTGCAGACAATGCTCAGATATGTGTCAGAAACGATAGCACTTGTATATAGCTTCTCTCTTGATCATATGTCGGTGATAATGTGTTCATTTGAAAATAACTCTACCCAATATGTTACACCATAATGAATACACAGTATTCAGTTGTTCATTAAAGGTCATTTGCATAATTGAACATATGAGTAGTACTAGCATCTATGATAAAATTAGCGTTTTATTACTGCACTCCAATAATTAATATTTCTTAACAGCTTCTTAATCACAATATTGTTAACTACACCCATAATTTGTCACTGTATTATTGCTTTTATCAGGTTGCCCCAGTTCTTTCACAATCCTAGCAATGACCTTACACAGCATAACTTCTTCTGAGACCCCAAATCTCCTAGTTTGCCTATAAGATCCTGAAACCAAAACTCATAAAATTTGTATAACATCTGAAAGCTTCCTAGTGGTTTCAAAGTTTTCTCCAGCACACCCTAGGATAATAAAACCTTAGTGTACTCGGTATGCAAACAACAATTTCCTTTGAAGTAGGAGCCATGGCACCCTGCCTTGAAATCCATGCCTCGTTATTGACTAGAGGGGCATTGCTTATTGCCCCGATGGAGGCAGATGAAGTATAGGAGAGGTGCCAGGGTTCCAACGTTGGAATTTTAGGTTGCCATATGCCTTGCCAGTTGCCACTCTATTCAGCCGCCAGAAGTAAGAAAATGAAGCCCTGAAAATAAGCATTATGTCACTGTATTCCAGTCTTGTAGGTCTGAGTATTCTTTCAACTTCCATGTAACAGGGCTTGGCCAGTTAGTAAGCATCTGCACTGTCACAGGAGAATGATGGAAAGAGTCACCTGCTCCTCCATACCCAAAAGTACCAGGTATTTTCTTTTCTCCCAGCAACTGAAAGTAATGGAATGCTAAGCTGACTTTATAGGTTTAGGTTCAGTACAAGTATGCTTAAAAGCAGAGCAGTTCAGACAATCTAATTGTTCTGGTGATCCTAATTACGAGATATGCATATCCTTAGGCCTCACAGCTTCAGAAGCAAGACAAAATTGTTTATAGGTTACACTAAGGCTTGTCATAAATAGGTCATAATGATTGTTCACTAAAGTGATCACTTTGATATTCTGATCAAATCGAATTAAATTATCGATTGTTTTTCACAACCATTTCTGTCCTCACAACCAAGTTATTGGATGGAATAGAAAATTATGATAGTTTAACAGCTAGTTGCAGGGAATTTAAAGTAATCAATCACTTTTCATTTCTTTTACTTTTTTCCAGTAAACATTTTTTGTTGAACTTGATCAAATTGATGTAGGCAGATATTCCGCTTGTGTTGCACCAAACACACATTCTAGTCATCCAGTCAATCATATGGATGGTCAACAAGAAAACGTGAAATAAATGTGTGTTCTTCTACATTTTGAGGTTTGATTACAATGAAAAGATCAATGTTATAATGAGGGGAGTAATAGGATAGATTATTTTTATTGAATATTTAGCAGAGTGGGGCTTGAAGCTTTTAATATTCATTTATCTGGTCTGTAATAGATTGTGAAACTTTTTTACAAAAAAAAATTCAATGTGTCCCTTGTGCTGATGCCTCTTCTCTTGGGTGAAATCCTTTTCTATCCTTGCACCCCCCCACTCTTGACGCTGTAATATTCCTGTGCGGTGGGGATTAATATAACTGGGGGAGCTGCCACAGACTCTCATTAAGTGTTTCCAGCTATGCCTACCCTTTTCGCCTAGCTCCACCAATCCACCAATCGTAGAACCTGTACTACAGCTTCTATGAATGGAACTGGAACTATGAATGCGGGATAGGTGGATGATTACTAAGATCGCCCCTGATTCATTTATATAACCTGTAGTACCATCTTCTATGAATAGATCAGCTTGGCGGAAAGGCCGGGCATATTCGGACACCCTTGATGAGAGCCTGTTCTATTAACCCCTGCCAAACTGGAAGGTTAGGATGCAAGAGTGGGGTGCCATAGACAGGCAAAGATTTCACCTAACAGAAGATGCATCAGCGCAGGGGACACATCCTACTAACTGGGAGTTATGACTTTTGTGTTTTGTTATTTTATTTACACTTAGGCTTTATTTATTTTTTTTTTAAAACTCGTGATCTAAGAAAACCTTTTGTTTTATGTTGGAAGCAGTGAATTCAACATGGGAAGATGTCGTAGGAGGTATTGATTTGTTTACATTTTTGCACAGCTCAGGTTAGTAAATCAGCTCAGAAACATGGAGTCATTACTCACTGATGGCAGATAATGGCTCAGCTCTTCAGCTTCCAAGTATATTATGCCATTGGTTAACATAAAACAGACTTTTTCTACTTCTTGGTGAAATATGGCAACTGGCTCAGGTCTTCCTAATGTTTGTGTACTGCTCTACATTCTCTAAGCCTAACAAATAAAAGTTTCTAAACAAATAACTGGTGTTGCCCATACCAGTCAATCATAGTAAGTCAAGCTAAAAAATGGAATGCCCTTCAACCAAGTTCCACCAAAGAAAAATAAAATAAAAATCACAAAGCCTTGTGAAAGCATTGTTTTGTTATTTTTTTTCTCTTGTTGCAATACAACCTGTAATTAAAATAGATTTTTAGGGGCTTTGTACCATGTAATGTACACAGCATGAAGGTGAAAAATATTTTTTATTTTGGCACAAAAAAACAAACTCTTGAGTGTGCATATTTACCCCAATACTTTGTACTCTTGTCAGGTTTGTAGTGGTACCATATTCTTTCCATTTTGTTACTGGATTGGATTTAATGTTGCTCCATGGGATGTTCAACGTTTTAGATATTTTTATAACCAAACCCTGATCCTTAACAAAACAGGTGTATTGTATTTCTACTGACCTTGTATGACAGATCATGTAACACTTTGATTGCACACAGGTCTACATTTATTTTATCATCCATTTATGGGACTTCTGAAGTTAATTGGTTTGGCCTCATCTTATTTAGTGGTTTCATTGCAAAGGTTGTGAATACTTATGCACACTCAAAATTTAGTAATTTTTTTTTTTGTCTCAATTATTGTTTGTGGCACAATAAAGAATATTTAGCATCTTTAGAGACATATGCATATTCTGTGCATCAAGGGTTACCTATCCCCCAAAAAGTCCATTTAAATTCGACACTGTAATGCAACAGTAGTTTGGAGTCAGTTGAGGTTACATGCATTTTTTTTTTAAAGCAGAAAAATCACGTTCAGGACTGTAGTTTACCAGCATTTCAAACACCAAATGCTTGTAACCACGGTAAACTGTGTTTATGCATGTTTGTAATTTTGTGTGAGATTTTAAAGGGGGAAAAAAAATTCTGATACTTTCTGAACATATAAAAATGTTGAAAAAGCACAAATTTCACCACATACTGTTGCCTGCATCAATGGATGAGTTCAGTAGTGATAAACTCTGGTCCTCTCACACAATTATTTTTTTGGAGCCACAGCAACATCAGGAGCATTTCCTCACACATGTTCATGATAGGATCCACAGTGAAAACACAAAAAATAAGAGAGCTATCTAAAAGCAACTTGCTCTCTCTCTGCTGCTACTCACAGAGAAAAAGGGTTCTTCTGAGGTTATCTTTAACCACTTCCCAACCGCCGGTGGAGGCTCTTTACCACGTGATCAGCCGTGTCCAATCACGGCTGATCACAATGTAAACAGGAAGAGCCGTTGATCAGCTTTTCCTCATTTGCTTCTGACAGACGCGAGTAGAGGAGAGCCGATCGGCGTCTCTCCTGATGGGTGGGTCTGCGCTGATTGTTTATCAGCGCAGCCCCCCTCGGATGCCCACACTGGACCACCAGTGAAGCCGCCAAGACCACCAGAGAAGCTCCTAACATGTGGATGGCCAGGTACATCCCCCATAGCCATCCACATGTGAAAATCAATGCCCAACATATGCCAATCAGTTCCCACAAATGGGCACTGACTGGCACCTCTATGGCACACAAAAAATGAGTGATGGCCAGCAATGCCACCCATCAGTGCCACCCATAAGTACCCATCAGTACCGCCTAAGAGTGCCCATCAGTGCCGCATACCAGTGCCAGCTCATTGTTGCCACCTCATCGGTGCCCATCAGTGCTGCCTTATCAGTGCCCATCAGTGCAACCATATCAGTGCCCGTCATTAAAGAAGAAACTGTACTTATTTACAAAACATTTTAGCAGAAACAAAGAAAAAAAAAATTTCTTCAACATTTTCAGTCTTTTTATTTGTTGCGCAAAAAATAAAAATCACAGAGGTGATCAAATACAACCAAAAGAAAGCTCTATTTGTGGGAACAAAATGATAAAAAATTGGTTTGGGTACAGTGTAGCATAACTGCGCAATTGTAATTCAATTTGCGACAGCGCTGAAAATTGGCTTGGGCAGGAAGGTGTATAAGTACCTGGAATTGAAGTGGTTAAAAAATGTTTCTAAACCACTGCTAAACTCCCAATAAACATGGTATGTAAAAGCTGTAAAACTGACGTTTTTCACCGTCGGTTTCCAACATTCAGAAAAGGTTTTCAGCTGCCCAGTGCCCTTACACTGCTCCTAGTTGTGTGTCCATAAACAGTCTATGGGAAAAAATAGTTCCAAAGGCAAAACCAGGGGTACCAAGACAATCCAGAAACTAATGCAGCTCCTGCAATGATCCAAGATAAACCAGGCACATGTAGGGCTGTTTGGCAAGGGGAGGGGTGGGTCTGAAATGTGTCATGGCCCTTCCTTTCCCGACATCAGCCTACACCACTGGGAGCCAGCCAGGCCCACCTTAAATTATCAGACCCTTACCCGGTTTCAGCTAGGTCCTTTATGCCAATGTGCCTGATGCATTATATTGTATGTCCAGGTATGGTTTTGTTTTCTATCTTCAAAATTCTGGGCTGTGGTTGATGGGGTGATGAATGACCTTTAAGAATATGAAAGTAATAATCCATCATCCTCATTGGTCATACTCTCTGTGTGCTTGAGCACTTTTACTACCCATTTTTAGCAGCAAGCAGTGGGATGTTCATTTTAGTTAGTGTTTTTCTTGATATGCTTTGTTTTCTCTGCTGTGAGCTGGGGTATGCCCAGAAGCTCTGTTTTGTATCTCTTACCGTGTGTACGCTCCATCGGACCAACTTTTTCCAGGTTTCATCGGACTTTTGTTGGCTGTGCGAACGGACCAACTTTCTGCCAACAAAAGTCCGATGGACCAAAGTCCGACCGTGTGTACACAAAACCAACGGACTTTTGTACAAACCAATGCAGAACCAATGCAAAAGATCAGACAACAATACAGAAGTTGACCAAAGGTGGCGGTAAAGAGCAGAAAAACCAAGTGATTTGGTGAAAGTTGGCTGAAAAAAGTCCTGCCGTGTGTATGCAATACCAACTTGGGGCCAATGCCCTTTGGACAAAAATCCACAGGAAAGTTGGTCCACGGTCCGATCGTGTGTATGAGGCTTTATACTAACAATAAAAAGAATTTGCAAAAAAAATATATATATATTTTTTTTACCTCTAGACACCTGTAGGTAAATTCTGCATCAAGCCCAAAGGGTTGGTAAAATCAATGACAGTACTACGAAGAAAACATCTCCTTTTTGCAGGCTCCTTAATAGTAGACTGTGCAGATCAATAAAAACTGCAGTAGCACATTTTGGTTTTCGTCTCTAAATACCATCCCACTCTCATGCTTAAGGATGAAATCTGCGAAGCTTGTGCAAAGGGGTGTCATCATACAGGAAGCAACATTTCTAAATATATCTCTGAATAGGACCCTTTGACTTAGACACAGTTATTGCTTTTTTTACTTTGTCCTATGTAACATTTCAGCTGATCTTGTAGACTATGACTTTAGTCTTGTCAGAATTTTCTAATTATCGCCTTCTCAGCATGAGTAAATAAAAATAAACAAAAGTAATTTGAAGGTGTTACCACTAATAGCTAACTATATTGGAAATCATTCCACGCTTTCTGTTGAAGGCTCTAAGCCTTTATGTATTGGCTGAAGGTCCCTTAGAGCTTTGAAAGCTTGAAATGATTTGCAATACTAGTTAGTTCCTAAAGGCTTCACTTTGAAATGCATGTACTTTTTTAGTTTTATCTATAACATGTGCTCTACTATATTACTTTTACCACAGTCTGCCCATTGGCTGACATTGCACGTAGCCGATTGTCCACACAACTGATGTATACACGTGATTCTTGCTTATAACATACTTCAAAACCCTATAAAGAGAAATACCGTACAGAGATATAGCAGAACACAAGAAGAGGCATTCTTCAAAGTGAACCAGTGCATGACAGAACAACACTTTGATGACCACTTACCCAACAGCACATGAAACAAAGAGGAAAAAAATAACATGGTGCTCAATATCTGGGTGTTTTCTTCACTCCTGGTGGTGGTGAATTTTGAAAGAGAGGGGCACAGCTTTGTTTTAAAGTAAAATTATAGTCTACTTTTAGTAAGTACACATTTTAATTTATTATTGTGATATATGCCAGAAAGAAAGTGTTGACTTGACTTGCATTTGAAAGTGATCCTGTGGTTTCCTCACACAGGGCAAAGCAGTAGGTTTACCTAAATGTTCCTAGCTGTGTATACTCAGCTTTACTCTGCTGTCCCGCAGTTCTGTCTGGCCACAGAGTACAATTAAAGTGGAACTTTGCAGGAATTTCTGCCTCCCAGGTGGCTCCACTCAGCCCCTTGGTGGGTCCATCTGTGTAGGCACTGGTGATTTACTGGGCAAATACACAACGGGTTTCAGACCTCCCCGTCTCAGTCTTTGTGCGTGCGTTGGGAACTCGCACATGCGCAGATGTGCCACAGGGCTCTTCTAGTACTCCAAGCACATTTGTGTACTTAGAAGGGGCTAGGCAGCAATTTTCACCCAGGCAAGAATTGCAGAAGTGCTGCTTTGCACCATTTGTAAGAGAGAGAGTGGGGGGGAAGAGGCAGGTAACCCAAACATGCTTGAGTGAAGATCCACTTTAAATACCTGGTATAGGGACACATGTAACTCACTCCCTTTCTGTCATATGACAGTATGGTACTTGGTAATTGGTTGCTCAGGAACCTAGTGCTGTTACTTAGAAGAGTCCTTAGCCCTGTGTAACTTTGCTTAACTGCTACAGTAGGTGGATGAGCTGGAGAGCCTTTGTTCTTGTACTTTGTTGATATGATTTGGTTTACAAAAAAAAAAAAAAAAAAAAGAAAAGAAAAAAAGAAGACTCAAAAGAAAAGTTGACATTTCAAATAAAGAAATATAAAAACAAAAATAAATAAATAAAATAGATAAATAAAATAAATAAATGTAGGTGTTGTGCTGTGTCTGTTGTGTTCTTATGGATGCTATAGCCGCTAGCGATAATCACTGTCTTCTCCTGGCGGGGACAGCTTCACCCGATCGCCCCCGCCCCCCATTCCAGAAGACAGTTGCTAATTCCCCTGTTAGCTCTGTCTGTGTTCATAGGGGAATTGTGCGAATTTCACACCATGTATGGCCGGCCTTATGCCGAGTACATATGGTCGCACTTTCCGGCAGAAAAAGTCAGACGGAATCTTTTCATCAGATATTCTGATCGTGTGTGGGCCTCATCGGACTTTTTTTTTCGAAAATTCTGACGGACCTAGAAATAGAACATTTTTTAAATATTTCCAGCGGAATCAATTCCTATCAGGAAAACCGCTCGTCTGTATGCTGTTCCAACTGACCAAAAGCGACACATGCTCTGAAGCAAGTACGAGACGGCAGCTATTGGCTACTGGCTATTGAACTTCCTTTTTCTAGTCCTGTCATACATGTTGTAGGTCACTGCGTTCTAGACGGTCGGACTTTGGTGTGATCGTGTGTAGGCAAGACTTGAGCGGAATCCCGGTCGTGTGTACGCTGCATCAGTCTTTAGCCTGACCTATAACATTTTATTATCATGGGGATAAACACTAAACACTATTTTGGCAATAGTACAATTTTACAGCAATACTGGCAGCAATAAAACTAAATTGATCAGTGATAACAAAAAAACTGGGCACGTTTATTATTGGTGCCTAATCCTGTGCAAAAATCTCTAAACCAAAAATTAAATGATATAGAGATCAGAAGAGTAGTGAGTAATGCCCTGTGTTATAAACACAGAAGGCATCATGACTGGAAACGGCACCTTTGGGATAGTATGATAGCGTCAAAGGGGTTAATGAATGGCAAAATGGGTGGGTTGGTGAGGTGGTGTGATTTTTGGTGGCAGGAAAAGTGGAAAGAAGGGGACTTCCGTGTCACATCAAGTGCCGTGACCTGCTGGTCAATCAGTCTGTACATTTCTCACAAGGGAAGTCCCCACTCTCCCACCCTTTGTTTCTGTATTTTGTTGTTATGATTTTGTTTTCAAATAAAAAAAGGAGAGGACTCAAAAGAAAAGTTGACATTTCAAATAAAGAAATAAAAAACAAAATAAATAAAAAATAAATTATAAATACATTTGGGTGTTGTGTCTGTTGTGTTCTTATGGATGCTATTGTATTTAAATCCTGACTGCAAGATTTACTATTGGTTAAGGTCATTTATGTTTTGTTACAAAATGTTATTGTCACATCAAGACTGAGGTGGCAGGTGACTGATGGAGTTAGTAGAATTAGTAGCAGGAAGCCCAAGTAAGCCCAGAGCCTAACCTGGACGGCTGAGGGCTCCTGATAAGGAAGGAAATTTGAGATACCACTCAATACTGCAAAAGGGATCTGGTGTTGGCTATACTGTATATGTTTATGTTTACTGGTTTGATTGTTCATCATTTTACAGTTGTCAAGCTGTGGCCCATAAGTTAAGAGTACTTTATACTGTTGCTAAAAACAAATGAATTCCCTGGCCATCTTATATTGAACTGTTGGACACCATTATACACTCCTTTTGACAAGACCAGGGCAGTTCTTGTCCAGGTATACTGTACTACATTACTTGCTGTCATTAGAGATCCAATTCTCTTATCCCATCTGTTACAATGTAGTGGATTAGTTTAAAAAAGACACAGCCCTGTTTAAAGCTGAACTAATATATAAATAATGTGTATGTATATGTATGTATGTATATATATATATATATATATATATATATATATATATATATATATATATATATATACCGTATATAGTTACACTTGTACATGTCGGGAATGTGCCAAAAACTGAGCCTTTTTTATTTATTTAATTTAATATGTTTTTAAAGCAGAGCTAGTTAACCGCTTCCCGACCGCCTCCTGTAGATATACGTCAACAGAATGGCACGGGCAGGCAAAAGCACGTACCTGTACGTCCCCTTTAATTTGCCTGCCCGGGGGGCGCGCGCGCGCCCCCCCCGGCGCGCGCGCGACCCGGTCGGGAGCTCCGTGACCACGGCCGCGGGACCAGCGGACCCGATCGCCGCTGGTATCCCGCGATCGGGTTACGGAGCTGAAGAACGGGGAGAGGTCTATGTAAACAAACCTCTCCCCGCGCTTCCTACACTGACTGTCAGTGATCGGCGGTTCCCTGTCATCGGGAACGCGGATCAATGACGTCAGACGTACAGCCACGCCCCCCTACTGTAAAAAAAAACACAACACGTCACACTGACTCCTCCCCGCCCCCTAGTGGTTAACCCCCTAACTACAACTGTCATTTACATAGGAATCAGTGCTATTTAAATAGCAGTGATTGCTGTATAAATGACAAATGTCCCAAAAATGTGTCAAAAATGTCCGATGTGTCCGCCAAAATGTCGCAGTCACAATAAAAATCGCTGATCGCCGCCATTACTAATAAAAAAAAAATATTAATAAAAATGCTATAAAACTATCCCCTATTTTGTAAACGCTATAACTTTTGCGCAAACTAATCAATAATCGCTAATTGCGATTTTTTTTACCAAAAATATGTAGAAGAATACGTATCGGCCTAAACTGAGGAAAAAAAAAATGTTTTTTTATATATTTTTTGGGGATATTTATTATAGCAAAAAAGTAAAAAATATTGCATTTTTTTCAAAATTGTCGCTCTATTTTTGTTTATAGCGCAAAAAATAAAAACCGCAGGGGCGATCAAATACCACCAAAAGAAAGCTCTATTTGTGGGAAAAAAAAGGACGCCAATTTTGTTTTGGAGCCACGTCGCATGACCGCGCAATTGTTAGTTAAAGCGACGCAGTGCCGAATTGCAAAAATGGGCCTGGTCCTTTGGCTGCCAATTGGTCCGGGGCTGAAGTGGTTAAAAAGTCTGTATTATTGCAGAAGAGACTGTGTAAGTCTCTTCTGCTGTAAAATCTCTGTCCCTTCCTTCTGACAATTTTTTTTAAAACTGTACACTGACTGCAGCACATATTTTGTTTTGTGGACAATCCCAGGGTCTGTAAGATGGCAGGCGTAATAACACAGTACTGGGGAAAAGTGACTCCCACGTACATGCATGGAGTCATCCAGTGGAGAAGACAGACTGAGGACTCCAGACCTGTAGGAATACCAGAAGAAATATGCAGTGGCAGTGAAGGAACATTGTGGGGGGAAGCGTAGATGGGGCACTTTGGGAGGGAAGTCTGCCATACTTCTATTCATACTTGATCATTATGGTAAGAGTCCTGGGGACCCCCATTGACATAGATATGCTTTAAATGCATTTAGTCTAGATACTTAGGTTTGACTTCATATCAGACTTTTGTAATCCCTTTTGGAGCAACACTCAGGCTGGGAGTGGAAGGGACAGCACTAGGAGCCAATTAGGTGTACTTCATGCAAATGTTGGCTAGCAACGTGTTGACAGGATATAGCAGAGGGATGAGCTTATCAGTCTGCTGCTGCTCCTTTATGGTTTAGTCACAGTCCAGGGGCCGGACATGCTGCATTGCTTAAAGTAGAACTAAAGGCAGAACTTTTTTTTTTTTTTTTTACATTTTGGATAGATTAAGGGAGGGATATAACCCCCGTCAAATTTTTTTTTTGCCTTCGGTGTCCCATTGGGGAGATTTACCTTCACTTCCTGTCCCATAGCCAGAACAGGAAATGAGAGGAAATCCCTGCAAATTAAGGGATTCCCTTGCGTTTCCCCAAGTCCCTATGGGAAGAGTTCTTCTTCAGTTACTTTTCTGGGGACAACCCAAAATTTACTATTTTCTTTATCTTTCCCTTTCAGTGATAATGGTAAGCAGGACAAATGGAGAGGATGAATCTTCCTAATGGGGACACAGACAGCAGTAAAATCTAATAGGTGTTCTAATCCATAGCTACTCTATCCAAAACTAAAAAAAAGTTATGCCTTTAGTTATACTTTAACTGCAGTAGAAAAAAAAAACTGCACGGTCTGGCAGGAATGTGTAAATTCCTGGACTGAAAGGACAGAAAAAAGCGTATCTTTTGGCTTAGTAAATCAGTTACCATATACAGTACAGTATACATTTCATATGAGCTTGGCTTTAATAAACATAAAAAGAAAAGTGCCTTTCTAACATCACATTCGATTCTGCCAGGCAAAAAAGTAGAAACACATGACTTCAGCTGGTTGTGTTGCTAGTTATTGTCAATTTCAAAGCCTAGCTAAAATGAATAGCTTACTTGGCCCCGTGGTATGAAATTACAAGTCTTTTCTGGCAGACAATCACAAATTCAAGTCCTCTTGAATCAATAAATAGCTGTCAATGCAAGTGATGAGAGATCAAAGCTGCAGTGCTTTTTATGCACTTTGTCAATACCTGCATCTTATGTGCTTCAGGGTAATTAATGTATTTTACATTTCATAGAAAGGCATTTTAGGATTAAACTGTGATGAGATCTTGAATCCAATTTCGCCTACAGATGATTGTGATGAGCATTTAATTAATCTTTCCTAGGCCATTTTAAGATAATAGGTTTGACAATAAATTGTGTAGAAAAACAAGTCATAAATAGATGCTATCATATGAAGGGCAGTTAGCTTAGATATCTTGATAATTCTGATCTCATTGCACCTCTTTAAAGGATAAGGAAAATAAATAATAATAGTATAACATACTGTACGTTGTGTTTGCTGACTAATAAAATCAATTGCATCTTTGCTGAATTTCAGGTGATTTAAAAGTTGATTTGTAAAAAGGTATAAACCCTATTTACCCAGCTTTATATTCAATAAAACTTCATTATACATACTGTATTTCTAAATGGTGCTTCTCTGTCTTTATTTTATCATCCTGTCGCTCCCCACACAAATGGATTTACACTGGGAGCACTGTTTGCAAGTCTGGCTTTTCATTACTACATTGTTCACATGGGGATGGCTTATAAGAGGGTTGACCTCATGTTGCTACTCCTTCACTAACCAATCATAGTCTGGGGAGTTCTTTGACCAAATTGTGTTGTTTTACCTACTGTAGAAAAAAAAGTGAGGTCAGAACCTGGCAGTGCTGTTTCATGTGGAAGGGGGGGGGGGGGGGTCTAAGTTAAAAAACTGGCTGAACAGAATTACATATTTTTTTACACGTATTACTGTGGACACTTAAGAATTTAGCTGTTTGCCTATACTTCTACTTTGGGAGCATTAAGGGACACCTGTCATGAATGACACATGTAGGTTGTCATTTCTGCTCTCTTTCTACAAATGCTAGTTGCATGGTTGTCATTTTGACCCAATTGGTCCAGTCCTTTTTTGAGTCACTGGCCTAGAATGAGCATGCAGTAAAGTCAAAGGGGCATACGTCCTTTTTTTCACATACTTATTCAAGGCCATGGCTCAGACAATTAAAATAAGGGAATCGGCAAGTGTGCCATGCATCTAGAATTTTATAATTATATCAGTATTTTAGAATTCGGTATAAGCAATGCCAGCCTCCCATTTTTCTGTCACATGTTTTTTTTCAAATTCTTTTATTTTTTTGTAGTTTTACAAAACAACAAAGTACAGAAGATCCACATAACTAAGACCTAAAGTGGGTCAGTCTGATAAATCATAATAAACTGATTACAATATCAAGAACAGCGGTGTACAAAAAAGGTTTCTTTAATACTCAAAGCCATCTGAACAATTGTAATGCCCACTTACTGGATTCAGGGGCCTTTGCATGGAATGTATAGATTTCCAATCTGTTATTTTTATGAATAGAAAACATTGTTTGTTTCTCTGTATGGTTTGTTAACTTATATTTACTTGAGGACAACCATATACAGAGCTTAACGATTTTTGTACATAAAGTGGACCTTGCAGTAAAATGCAAAGTCTACTTAATATGTCAGGTCCTCCTATTACAAATAGCTGCTTTAGAGTTTAAAAAAACTGTAAAGGAAAAAATGTTAGTACATATACTTACCTTTGCCCCAGATTCTATACTTGAGTGATGTTACTATCCTTCCTCTGAGATCATGGGGAATACTGAGTATACCAAATCTCAGGAGAAGATGCCCCAGCACAGATTAGGAGTGTCTTCTTGAAGATTTAGTGCTGGTTTACACCGGCGCGGCTTTGAAGCTGAGATCCCAGCATGACTTCATTGCCGCTTGCATATGACTTCTTTAACAGAAGTCAATGCAAGTCAAGTTGAAGTCGCCCCTAAGTAGTGCAGGAACCTTTTTTTAAGTCGAAGTGACTTGGGTCACACCGATTACAACGGTTCCATTGCTGTTAATGGAGCGGGGCTAAGAGTACTCAGCATTTCCTGGGATCTCTTACTGGAAGGATGATGACATCGTCCTTGATGGGGATAGGGTAGATGTATTTAAAGCTAAACTATAAGCACAAAAACGTTCACTGAAATATATTTCTCCATAGACACAACGGATATAAATCCACATTTTTGTGCACCAGATACCCTTGTTAACTCGGTTATTACCTTGTAAAATATGTGGGGACATCTTCACTGTGCTTTACATCGCCTTGGTAAAGAGCAAAGCTGTGGGAAGGACCCCACAGGCCAGAGTCACATGATACAGAGAGCCAATAAGAAAGTCTTTAGAGCAAGACTTCCTCTGCCTGCCAAAAAGTGATAGTTAAAGTCTATAGGAAATGTAAAAGCTGGTACATGCCCAAGGAACATAAGCAGATGTTGATATACCAGCACTGTACTAGCCAAAATGGTACAGTTGGAAGGTCTATTTATACTCGCCTTACTTCCTCATCACTCACTTGCTCCCAAGTGGCAGTGCTGTTCTAGTGCATCTTCACTGTACTATACATAGCTTTGGTAAACAGCAAACCTGTGGGAAGGACCCCATAGGCCAAAGTCAAATGATACAGAGAGCCAATAAGAAAGTCTTTAGAGTGAGGCTTTCTCTGCCTGCCAAAAAGTGAAAGTTAAATTCTATTGGAAGTGTAAAAGCTGGTACATGCCCAAGAACCTAAGCATATGTTGATATTGGTCTCTTTATACTCGCCTTCCTTCCTCATCACTCACTTCCTCCCAAGTGGCAACGCTGTTATAGCCAATTTTCCACCCGGGACCAACGCCATTACATTAAGCTCTGACTAAGATAGACTTGGAGCTTCTGCAGCACTTCTTCTCCTAACTTCTGGTTTTAAACTTATGGTTGTGGGGAGAGAAAAAAAGGTAAGTATTTTCTGCTACCTTTAAAGTGGCCCTGCTGCTTTGCCTTGAATAGGCAAATCACAGGTTGACTTTAAGCATTGCCAGGATGAAAAAAGGTGGTAAGCTATACCTGCATATATTTCCATAGTAAATATTGAAGCCTGAAATTTGTTCTCTTAATAAATGTAATATTTCTTTGACTTAATGCTGCACAGGAAGCAAATTTTATGAGTTTAGGATAAAAGGCCAGTGATTAACTACTTAATTATATATGAACTTAGTCTTTAATAAATGATACAGTCTTGTGTGTGTCTTAGTAGAGCAGCCCAATAAATGACAAGTAGCAGTGTGCCACTGTGCTATTCAACTAATTTACATAGTAAAGAGAATAAGTATGATCTGACCGGAGGTCTGCCTTTCACCCCCTTTTGCCAGTGTCACTAAGCGATCGTTTTTCTGATCGCTGCATTAGTGTCGCTAGGTAACCAGTTTTTTTTTTGTATTACTGTTACGGGTGACGCTGGTTAGTTAGCTTGTTTTTTATACTGTCAGGGCACCCGCCATTTATTACCCAATAACGGTTTAACCCCCTGATCGCCCGGCGGGTGATATCAATTAGGTTTTAGGGTCTAATAAGGTCTGCGTCGCCCCAGGTTAGTGCCAGTACCGCAAACACCCACGCACAAAGCATACACCTCCCTTAGTGGTACAGTATCTGAACAGATCAATATCTGATCTGATCAGATCTATACTAGCGTCCCAGCAGTTTAGGGTTCCAAAAAAAACCGCATTGTTAGCGGGATCAGCCCAGATACCTGCTAGCACCTGCGTTTTCCCCCCTCCGCCCAGCCCAGCCCACCCAAGTGCAGTATCGATCGATCACTGTCACTTACAAAACACTAAGCACACATAACTGCAGCGTTCGCAGAGTCAGGCCTGATCCCTGCGATCGCTAACAGTTTTTTTGTGGTAGCGTTTTGATTCAGTCGCTTCAGTCAGGAGCTTTTTTACCTGTGAATCTCAAAAAAAAAAAAAAAAAAAAAAAAATAGTTGTCGTTTTATTGTTCTCTCTCTCACTCTATTCTCTCTCTATTGTTGCTCTTTTTTTACTCCATTCTATTCTGCAATGTTTTATTATGTTTTATCATGTTTTATCATGCTTGCTTTTCAGGTATGTAATTTTGTTTACTGTGTTTTAGTGTTGAGCATTTTTTTTGTTTTCAGGTGCGCCATTCAGTTGCAACGCGGATTTATTTATCTTGACAGCAACAGCGTTTGCTCCCACGATACATAAAGCCGCGACTCCAACGCTGTAGGAGGTGATTTCACCACCACAGTTAAAAAAAAGAGCATATATGCCGAAGCATGGGGGCAGCAGGGGGGGGGAGGAGCGATTGGCTCCTAATGCCACGTACATACGGTCGAAATTCCGACCGTGTGTACACGGCATAACTTTTGCGGGAGGATGCCCCCATGCATCGGCATATATAAATGGTGCATGTATGCCCATCATTAGAAGTGGGTGGATGAAGGGAGGTATTCTAATGGTGGGCATACCCACCAATCAATCTCTTTTTTTCGTTCAGCCAAGAGGCTGCATGAAAAAAAAAAGATTACAATATATGTCCAGTATGTTGCTGGACTTTGAATGGTTATACCAGAATGATGCCTGCAGGTTTAGGTATCATCTTGGTATCATTCTTTTCAGCCAGTGATCGGCTTTCATGTAAAAGCAATTCTAGCGGGTAATTAGCCTCTAGACTGCTTTTACAAGCAGTGGGAGGGAATGTCCCCCCTCCCGGATATAAACCGCGCCATTGGGAAATTGGGAAAGCATTTTATCACACCAATCTTGGTGTGGTCAGATGCTTTGAGGGCAGAGGAAAGATCTAGGGTCTAATAGACCCCAATTTTTTTCAAAAAAAGAGTACCTGTCACTGCCTATTGCTATCATAGGGGATATTTACATTCCCTGAGATAACAATAAAAATCATAACAAAGAAAAAAAATGGAAGGAACAGTTTAAAAATAAAATAAAAAAGCTAAATAAATAAAAAAAAAAACAAAAAAAAAAAAAAAAAGCACCCCTGCCCCCCCTTCTCTTGCGCAAAGGCGTACACAAGCGTTGGTCTGGCGTCATATGTAAACAGCAATTGCACCATGCATGTGAGGTATCACCGCGAAGGTCAGATCGAGGGCAGTAATTTTAGCAGTAGACCTCCTCCGTGAATCTAATGTGGTATCATGTAAAGGCTTTTAAAGGCTTTTAAAAATGTATGTAGTTTGTCGCCACTGCGTGTTTGTGCGCAATTTTAAAGCATGTCGTGTTTGGTATCCATGTACTCGGCCTAAGATCATATTTTTTATTTCATCAAAAATTTGAGCAATATAGTGTGTTTTAGTGCATTAAAATAAAAAAAAGTGTATATTTTCCACAAAAAATGCGTTTGAAAAATCGCTGCGCAAATACTGTGTGGAAAAAAAAAATGCAACACCCACCATTTTAATCTGTAGGGCCTTTGCTTTAACATTATATATAGTGTTTGGGGGTTCAACGTAATTTTCTTGCAAAAAAAAAATATGTTTTCATGTAAACAAAAAGTGTCAGAAAGGGCTTTGTCTACAAGTGGTTAGAAGAGTGGGTGACGTGTGACATAGGCTTCTAAATGTTGTGCATAAAATGCCAGGACAGTTCAAACCCCCCCCAAATGACCCCATTTTGGAAAGTAGACACCCCAAGCTATTTGATGAGAGCAATGTTGAGCCCATTAAATATTTTTTTTTTTTGTCCCAAGAGATTGAATAATGAAAAAAAAAAAATATATATATTTTTTTTTTACAAAAAGTTGTCACTAAATGATATATTGCTCAAACATGTCATGGGCATATGTGGAAATACACCCCAAAATACATTCTGTTGCTTCTCCTGAGTACGGGGATACCACATGTGTGGGACTTTTTGGGAGCCTAGCTGCGTACGGAACCCCAAAAACCAATCACCGCCTTCAGGCTTTCTAAGGGTGTAATTTTTTTTATTTCACTTCTCACTGCCAATCACAGTTTCGGAGGCCATGGAATGCCCAGATGGCATAAAACCCCCCAAAATGACCCCATTTTGGAAAGTAGACACCCCAAGCTATTTGCTGAGAGGTATTGTGAGTATTTTGCAGATCTCGCTTTTTGTCACAAAGTTTTTAAAATTCAAAAAAAAAAAAAAATTTTTTTTTTTCTTTACTTTCTTCATTTTCAAAAACAAATGAGAGCTGTAAAATACTCACCATGCCTCTCAACAAATAGCTTGGGGTGTCTACTTTCCAAAATGGGGTCATTTGGGGGGGTTTTGTGCTATTTTGGCATTTTATGGCCTTCGAAACGGTTATAGGTAGTGAGGAGTGAAATCAAAAATTTGCACCCTTAGAAATCCTGAAGGCGGTGCTTGGGTTTCGGGGCCCCGTACGCGGCTAGGCTCCCAAAAAGTCCCACACATGTGGTATCCCCATACTCAGGAGAAGCAGCAAAATGTATTTTGGGGTGCAATTCCACATATAACTATGGCATGTGTGAGCAATATATCATTTAGTGACAACTTTTTGAAAAAAAAAAAAAAAATCTTTTTTATTTTTGTCTTTATTCAATCACTTGGGACTAAAAAAAAAAATATTCAATGGGCTCAACATGCCTCTCAGCAAATAGCTTGGGGTGTCTACTTTCCAAAATGGGGTCATTTGGGGGGGTTTTGTACTTCTCTGCCATTTTAGCACCTCAAGAAATGAAATAGGCAGTCATAAATTAAAAGCGGTGTAAATTCCAGAAAATGTACTCTAGTTTGTAGACGCTATAACTTTTGCGCAAACCAATAAATATACACTTATTGGCATTTTTTTTACTAAAGACATGTGGCTGAATACATTTTGGCCCAAATGTTTGACTAAAATTGAGTTTATTAGATTTTTTTTATAACAAAAAGTAGAAAATCTCTTTTTTTTTCAAAATTTTCGCTCTTTTTTTTTTTTTTCGTTTATATCTCAAAAAATAAAAATCACAGAGGCAATCAAATACCATCAAAAGAAAGCTCTATTTGTGGGAAGAAAAGGACGCAAATTTCGTTTGGTTACAAAATTGCATGACCGCGCAATTACCAGTTAAAGTAGTGCAGTGCGAAATTGAAAAAAGACCTCTGGTCCTTAAGCTGACAATTGGTCCGGGGCTGAAGTGGTTAAAGAGAATTTCTTAGGCACAGTTAACGTCTCTAAATTTTCCCAAAACATACAATATCTTCACTTTCTTCAGTTCTGGTCCACTCAAAAGCCTCACTGACTAGTCTTTTGTTATGGGTATGTGTAATTACAGCAGACCTGAACATGACGGAAATGTATGTAAAAGTCTGGGATGAAAAGAGGGTAATGTAAGGACTAAAATAGATAACTTTCCTGGTGTACATGCTGCTTCAGGCCCCCTCCTAAGCGAGTTATGTAACCAAAACCAAGACATTTAGTCATTTGATTCACGGTGAAGGGCAAGCATCAATGTTCAAATTGGTTGATTCATAATAGTGATAAAAGGACTAAGCTTTTGGGTATGTAATAAGCACTGGAGAGGGTTAGAGGCAACATTATCTCTAGGAAAGAACATGGTTCATGCCCTTCTATTACTCTTTATTCACCCTTGCAATAGCTCTGTTAAAATAGCTTTAAATTACCATTTGATTGGGTCCATTTTAAACACACTGACAGCAGATGAGAAACTATCCCATGGACTTCATGTGAGTTCCAGTTATTTCTAGCGAATTCAAGTATTTATAGTGCTGTGCTGCCTGGGGGGCTACATTTCCACATATCCACCAACACAGCTCATAAGATCAAGGTTGTATCAAATTTATACATAGGGTTCGGGAGAGCAGCTCTTTAAACAAACATCTGCATTAAACATTGGCACACATTAGTTTGTCTTCATAGCAGACAGCTTAGGCCTGCTTTATTTCTTCTGATAACTCGTCTACATGTTTAAAATCAACGTCTTTAGGATGCAAGGATATAAAATAATTTAACTAAATATTTCACAGCATCTCAGTTGTATCTGGTTGTACTGAAATATTAATAGAATACGAAGTAGTGTCTATAGCTGTCTATTCTTCTATCAAACAGGTAGATTTCAGAACAGGTTGTAAAGGTTACTTAAAATTCTCAGACAAGAGTATGAGTAGTTTAACATAGGAGTTTAACTACACTTTGTAAGATAAAGTGAGAAGTGAAGTAAGAACTGAAATAAGGAGGAGGGCGCACCAATCCAGAATCCTGTACAAAAGAATCATCATGCTTTACGCCTCAACTTTTTTATCAATGAGCTGGGCAGATTCCAGCCATTGTCAGCCTGTTGCCTGGTGAAGAGGACTCCTCAAGGATTTACGCATAGGTTATGGCCCACAATGGATGGGGGGCATACTCTTCTCATGGGAGCTGATCAGCACATTTACAAAACATAAAGGCAGACCTCCGGTCAGATCATACTTATTCTCTTTACTATGTAAATTAGTTGAATAGCACAGTGGCACACTGCTACTTGTCATTTATTGGGCTGCTCCACTAAGACACACACAAGACTGTATCATTTATTAAAGACTAAGTTCATATATAATTAAGTAGTTAATCACTGGCCTTTTATCCTAAACTCATAAAATTTGCTTCCTGTGCTGCATTAAGTCAAAGAAATATTACATTTATCAAGAGAACAAATTTCAGGCTTAAATATTTACTATGGAAATATATGCAGGTATAGCCTACCACCTTTTTTCATCCTGGCAATGCTTAAAGTCAACCTGTGATTTGCCTATACAAGGCAAAGCAGCAAGGCCACTTTAAAGGTAGCAGAAAATACTTACATTTTTTCCCTCCCCACAACCATAAGTTTGACACCAGAAGTTAGGAGAAGAAGTGCTGCAGAAGCTCCAAGTCTATCCTAGTCAGAGCCCAATGTAATGGCGTTGGTCCCGGGTGGCAAATTGGCTATAACAGCGTTGCCACTTGGGAGGAAGTGAGTGATGAGAAATGAAGGAGAGTATAAAGAGACTTATATCAACATATGCTTAGGTTCCTTGGGCATGTACCATCTTTTACACTTCCAATAGAATTTAACTTTCACTTTTTGGCAGGCAGAGAAAGCCTCACTCTAAAGACTTTCTTATTGGCTCTCTGTATCATTTAACTTTGGCCTATGGGGTCCTTCCCACAGGTTTGCTCTTTACCAAAGCTATGTAAAGTACAGTGAAGATGCACTAGAACAGCACTGCCACTTGGGAGCAAGTGAGTGATGAGGAAGTAAGGCGAGTATAAATAGACCTTCCAATTGTACCATTTTGGCTAGTACAGTGCTGGTATATCAACATCTGCTTATGTTCCTTGGGCATGTACCAGCTTTTACATTTCCTATAGACTTTAACTATCACTTTTTGGCAGGCAGAGGAAGTCTTGCTCTAAAGACTTTCTTATTGGCTCTCTGTATCATTTGACTCTGGCCTGTGGGGTCCTTCCCACAGCTTTGCTCTTTACCAAGGCGATGTAAAGCACAGTGAATATGTCCCCACATATTTTACAAGGTAATAACTGAGTTAACAAGGGTATCTGGTGAACAAAAATGTGGATTTATATCCTTTGTGTCTATGGAGAAATATATTTCAGTGAACGTTTTTGTGCTTATAGTTTAGCTTTAAATACATCTACCCTATCCCCATCAAGGACGATGTCATCATCCTTCCAGTAAGAGATCCCAGGAAATGCTGAGTACTCTTAGCCCCGCTCCATTAACGCCAATGGAACCGTTGTAATCGGTGTGACCCAAGTCACTTCGACTTAAAAAAAGGTTCCTGCACTACTTAGGGGCGACTTCAACTTGACTTGCATTGACTTCTGTTAAAGAAGTCATATGCAAGCGGCGATTAAGTCATGCTGGGATCTCGGCTTCAAAGCCGCCCCGGTGTAAACCAGCACTAAATCTGCAAGAAGACACTCCTGATCTGTGCTGGGGCATCTTCTCCTGAGATTTGGTATACTCAGTATTCCCCATGATCTCAGAGGAAGGATAGTAACATCACTCAAGTATAGAATCTGGGGCAAAGGTAAGTATATGTACTAACATTTTTTTTCCCTTACATTTTTTTTAAACTCTAAAGCAGCTATTTGTGATAGGAGGACCTGACATATTAAGTAGACTTTGCATTTTACTGCAAGGTCCACTTTATGTACAAAAATCGTTAAGCTCTGTATATGGTTGTCCTCAAGTAAATATAAAAGTTAACAAACCATACAGAGAAACAGACAATGTTTTCTATTCATAAAAATAACAGATTGGAAATCTATGCATTCCATGCAAAGGCCCCTGAATAAAGTAAGTGGGCATTACAATTGTTCAGATGGCTTTGAGTATTAAAGAAACCTTTTTTGTACACTGCTGTTCTTGATATTGTAATCAGTTTATTATGATTTATCAGACTGACCCACTTTAGGTCTTAGTTATGTGGATCTTCTGTACTTTGTTGTTTTGTAAAACTACAAAAAAATAAAGAATTTGAAAAAAAACATGTTACAGAAAAATGGGAGGCTGCAATTGCTTATACCGAATTCTAAAATACTGATATAATTATAAAATTCTAGATGCATGGCACACTTGCCGATTCCCTTATTTTAATTGTCTGAGCCATGGCCTTGAATAAGTATGTGAAAAAAAGGACGTATGCCCCTTTGACTTTACTGCATGCTCATTCTAGGCCAGGGACTCAAAAAAGGACTGGACCAATTGGGTCAAAATGACAACCATGCAACTAGCATTTGTAGAAAGAGAGCAGAAATGACAACCTACATGTGTCATTCATGACAGGTGTCCCTTAATGCTCCTAAAGTAGAAGTATAGGCAAACAGCTAAATTCTTAAGTGTCAATGGTAATACGTGTAAAAAAAATATGTAATTCTGTTCAGCCAGTTTTTTTTAACTTAGACCCCCCCCCTCCACATGAAACAGCACTGCCAGGTTCTGACCTCACTTTTTTTTCTACAGTAGGTAAAACAACACAATTTGGTCAAAGAACTCCCCAGCCTATGATTGGTTAGTGAAGGAGTAGCAACATGAGGTCAACCCTCTTATAAGCCATCCCCATGTGAACAATGTAGTAATGAAAAGCCCGACTTGCAACAGTGCTCCCAGTGTAAATCCATTTGTGTGGGGAGCGACAGGATGATAAAATAAAGACAGAGAAGCCCCATTTAGAAATACAGTATGTATAATGAAGTTTTAGTGAATATAAAGCTGGGTAAATAGGGTTTATACCTTTTTACAAATCAACTTTTAAATCACCTGAAATTCAGCAAAGATGCAATTACTTTTATTAGTCAGCAAACACAACGTACCGTATGTTATACTATTATTATTTATTTTCCTTATCCTTTAAAGAGGTGCAATGAGATCAGAATTATCAAGATATTTAAGCTAACTGCCCTTCATATGATAGCATCTATTTATGACTTGTTTTTCTACACAATTTATTGTCAAACCCATTATCTTAAAATGGCCTAGGAAAGATTAATTAAATGCTCATCACAATCATCTGTAGGCAAAATTGGATTCAAGATCTCATCACAGTTTAATCCTAAAATGCCCTTCTATGAAATGTAAAATAAATTAATTACCCTGAAGCACATAAGATGCAGGTATTGACAAAGTGCATAAAAAGCACTGCAGCTTTGATCTCTCATCACTTGCATTGACAGCTATTTATTGATTCAAGAGGACTTGAATTTGTTATTGTCTGCCAGAAAAGACTTGTAATTTCATACCACGGGGCCAAGTAAGCTATTCATTTTAGCTAGGCTTTGAAATTGACAATAACTAGCAACATAACCAGCTGAAGTCATGTGTTTCTACTTTTTTGCCTGGCAGAATCGAATGTGATTTTAGAAAGGCACTTTTCTTTTTATGTTTATTAAAGCCAAGCTCATATGAAATGTATACTGTACTATATATGGTAACTGATTTACTAAGCCAAAGGATACGCTTTTCTGTCCTTTCAGTCCAGGAATTTACACATTCCTGCCAGACCGTGCAGTTTTTATTTTCTACTGCAGTTAAAGTATAACTAAAGGCATAACTTTTTTTTAGTTTTGGATAGAGTAGCTATGGATTAGAACACCTATTAGATTTTACTGCTGTCTGTGTCCCCATTAGGAAGATTCATCCTCTCCATTTGTCCTGCTTACCATTATCACTGAAAGTGAAAGATAAAGAAAATAGTAAATTTTGGGTTGTCCCCAGAAAATTAACTGAAGAAGAAATCTTCCAATAGGGACTTGGGGAAACGCAAGGGAATCCCTTAATTTGCAGGGATTTCCTCTAATTTCCTGTTCTGGCTATGGGACAGGAAGTGAAGGTAAATCTCCCCAATGGGACACCGAAGGCAAAAAAAAAAATTGACGGGGGTTATATCCCTCCCTTACTCTATCCAAAATGTAAAAAAAAAAAGTTCTGCCTTTAGTTCTACTTTAAGCAATGCAGCATGTCCCGGCCCCTGGACTGTGACTAAACCATAAAGGAGCAGCAGCAGACTGATAAGCTCATCCCTCTGCTATATCCTGTCAACACGTTGCTAGCCAACATTTGCATGAAGTAGACCTAATCGGCTCCTAGTGCTGTCCCTTCCACTCCCAGCCTGAGTGTTGCCCCAAAAGGGATTACAAAAGTCTGATATGAAGTCAAACCTAAGTATCTAGACTAAATGCATTTAAAGCATATCTATGTCAATATGGGTCCCCAGGACTCTTACCATAATGATCAAGTATGAATAGAAGTATGGCAGACTTCCCTCCCAAAGTGCCCCATCTACGCTTCCCCCCACAATGTTCCTTCACTGCCACTGCATACTTCTTCTGGTATTCCTCCAGGTCTGGAGTCCTCAGTCTGTCTTCTCCACTGGATGACTCCATGCATGTACAGTGGTGTGAAAAAGTGTTTGCCCCCTTCCTCATTTCCTGTTCCTTTGCATGTTTGTCACACTTAAGTGTTTCGGAACATCAAACCAATTTAAACAATAGTCAAGGACAACACAAGTAAACACAAAATGCAATTTGTAAATGAAGGTGTTTATTATTAAAAGGTGAAAAAAAATCCAAACCATCATGGCCCTGTGTGAAAAAGTGATTGCCCCCTAAACCTAATAACTGGTTGGGCCACCCTTAGCAGCAACAACTGCAACCAAGCGTTTGCGATAACGTGCAATGAGGCTTTTACAGCGTCCTGAGGAATTTTGGCCCACTCATCTTTGCAGAATTGTCCTAATTCAGTTACATTAGAGGGTTTTCGAGCATGAACGGCCTTTTTAAGGTCATACCACAACATCTCAATAGGATTCAGGTCAGGACTTTGGCTAGGCCACTCCAAAGTCTTCATTTTGTTTTTCTTCAGCCATTCGGTGGTGGACTTGCTGGTGTGTTTAGGATCATTGTCCTGCTGCAGAACCCAAGTTCGTTTCAGCTTGAGTACACGAACAGATGGTCGGACATTCTCCTTCAGGATCTCTTGGTAGACAGCAGAATTCATAGTTCCTTTTATCACGGCAAGTCTTCCAGGTCCTGAAGCAGCAAAACAGCCCCAGACCATCACACTACCACCACCATATTTTACTGTTGGTATAATGTTCTTTTTCTGAAATGCAGTGTTCCTTCTACGCCAGATATACTTGGACACACACCTTCCAAAGAGTTCCACTTTTGTCTCATCGGTCCACAGAATGTTGTCCCAAAAGTCTTGGGGATCATCAAGATGTGTTGTGGAGAAATTGAGACGAGCTTTGATGTTCTTTTTGCTCAGCAGTGGTTTTCTCCTTGGAACTCTGCCATGCAGGCCATTTTTGCCCAGTCTTTTCCTGATGGTGGAGGCATGAACGCTGACCTTAACTGAGGCAAGTGAGGCCTGCAGTTCCTAGGACGTTGTTGTGGGGTCTTTTGTGACCTCTTGGATGAGTCGTCGCTGCGCTCTTGGGGTAATTTTGGGCGGCCGGCCACTCCTGGGAAGGTTCACCACTGTTCCATGTCTTCGCCATTTGTGGATAATGGCTCTCACTGTGGTTCGCTGGATTCCCAAAGCTTTGGAAATGGCTTTATAACCCTTTCCAGACTGATAGATCTCAATTACTTTCTTTCTCAATTGTTCCTGAATTTCTTTGGGTCTCGGCATGATGTGTAGCTTTTAAGGATCTTCTGGTGGACCTTACTGTGTCAAGCAGCTCCTATTTAAGTGATGCCTTGATTGTGAACAGGTGTGGCAATAATCAGGCCTGGGTGTGGCTATAGAAATTGAACTCGGGTGTGGACAACCACAGTTATAGTATGTTTTAACAAGGGGGGCAATCACTTTTTCACACAGGGCCATGATGGTTTGTATTTTTTTCACCTTTAATAATAAACACCTTCATTTACAAATTGCATTTTGTGTTTACTTGTGTTGTCCTTGACTATTGTTTAAATTGGTTTGATGTTCCGAAACACTTAAGTGTGACAAACATGCAAAGGAACAGGAAATGAGGAAGGGGGCAAACACTTTTTCACACCACTGTACGTGGGAGTTACTTTTCCCCAGTACTGTGTTATTACGCCTGCCATCTTACAGACCCTGGGATTGTCCACAAAACAAAATATGTGCTGCAGTCAGTGTACAGTTTTAAAAAATATTGTCAGAAGGAAGGGACAGAGATTTTAGAGCAGAAGAGACTTACACAGTCTCTTCTGCCATAATACAGACTTTTTAACTAGTTCTGCTTTAAAAACATATTAAATTAAATAAATAAAAAAGGCTCAGTTTTGGGCACATTCCTGACATGCACAAGTGTAACTATATATATATATATATATATATATATATATATATATATATATATATATATATATATACATACATATACACACACACACACACACACACACACACAGACACACATATACATACACATTATTTATATATTAGTTCAGCTTTAAACAGGGCTGTGTCTTTTTTAACCTAACCGGTACATTGTAACAGATGGGATAAGAGAAGTGGATCTCTAGTGACAGCAAGTAATGTAATACAGTATACCTGGACAAGAACTGCCCTGGTCTTGTCAAAAGGAGTGTATAATGGTGTCCAACAGTTCTATATAAGATGGCCAGGGAATTCATTTGTTTTTAGCAACAGTATTAAGTACTCTTAACTTATGGGCCACAGCTTGACAACTGTAAATGATGAACAATCAAACCAGTAAACATAAACATATATAGCCAACTCCAGATCCCTTTTGCAGTATTGAAAAAATTATTTAGTTGGGCAAGTAGGTGGGAACAACAAATGGTCTATCGCATCCCAAATTTATAACAATTTTAATAGTAGGCCATGATATGCATAAGGTAAAGGCCAGTACCCCTAGGGGATGCTTGGGGTATAGATAGACACTTAGCACGATGTATGCATGTGAAGGAGTAAACGTTTATTCAAAATTGTACATAGTGAACAGGGAAATGCTCAGAGGACATAGTATGTTTGCAATAAAGGTACAATCAGTTGATACAGTTTATAACATGTCAAAGGGGCAAAAACATACAAAGCTTTTATGACAGAGGTATAAACTTGCTTGGTACATATGGTAAGGAGGATGCCAACATGTTTCGGACTGTGGTCCTTTGTCAAGGCAATTTATATCCTTAGAAGCTCATCTAAATAGATGAAGGGTCATAAAATTAGTCTCAACATATCAATACATTGTATTTGCACTAGGAAAATCTATATTGCTGGAGGAGATTTATCTCAAAAGAGAAAACATAATAAAGTACTCACATGTCTTGCCAAAGCTCAATTGTTTGTCATATAGGGGGAGCCACTGAGCGTGGGATCCAAGGGATCAGAGGTGTGTGCAGTAAAAACAAGCACAGTGTGTTTAAACACTGGGGCATGGAAGGCCTGCTGAGAACCCCCTCAGAATACAAGGTCCAACATACAGGGTTTAGGGCTGAAAGCCCATAGCCTGTATTGAGCACAGTGGATCAGCGGATGTATCACTGTAGAGTGAAGTAAAATAGGAATGATCAGAGACATGAAAAAATAGGAGTAACTGACTACAAACAATATGTAGACCTTGTATTTACCTGAGTATAGTTGGTGAGTAGTGGGTAGGAGGTCATCTCTGGTCAGTCATCAGCATGAGACTGAAGCCAGAGTGTGGAGAGTTTATATGTAATCAAGTAATGAATAACAGCTGAGGGGGGGTGTGTGTCAATCATCCTCAGGCCTCAGTGTTGGTTTGCTGCTGTGCGGTTGGGAGGCGGGCGCCAGGAGGCGCTGTATTAGCCTCCCAGTGTGGACCTCTGACGGGGCGGTGCCGGGCGCGGCCGCGTCATGACGGCGCGGCCGCGTCCGGCGTCGTGACGTCACCGACGCGGGACAGACGGCCGCCGACTTCCTGGTGCGCTCCACAGTGGAGCGCAAACAGGAAGTAGGCCAGTGAACTGGTCTAGATGGGAGGCGGAAGGGTGACGCGCGCGCATCCTGAAGATGCGCGCGCGCACCTGGTCTTACCCGCGCCGGGTATTCAAAATAGAGGGGGGGATCAGAATGCAGGTGGAATGTCAGATAGGTTGGTCCATAAAGGACAAGGTCACAAAATTGAGCAATGGGAGACATGCCGGGTAGGTACAATAAATGACCTAGTGGTATAATGGCTTGTAACACATTGGGGGGAAGGGGGGAAAAAGGCCCATGTGTCAGTTTGATACACCGTATATAATACATAAATGAAGAATATGTATTGGTAATGCATAAGGAAATTATATATAAATATACATATACAGTATGAGATATATGGACATATGTTCCTATATGCTGTAAGGAAGACATCCAATCCACAGAAAATAAACAGTAATAAATAAATAGTAATCATACAGGCAATGTGCACTAAGTGTGGATGCTTGAACGTGGGAAACCATGGGTCATAGGTCTAATTCACAGACTCCGGTCTCGAAGCCCTCAAGGTAAGGTTTAAAGTTAAAGGCCTCGTTCAGGCCGGGGGGTATGGTGGCATTGAGGTGGAAAATCCAACGAAGTTCACTCTGGAGGAGTGCTTTGTTGTAATCACCCCCTCGATTTGGGGGGGGAATATGGTCTAGAGCTCTAAATGAGATCTTGGGAGTGTTGTCAGGGTGGACAATAGAAGTGTGTCGTCCCAGAGGTAAATCGGGATCTCTTTGGTTTATACTGGTGACGTGTCCATAGACACGTTTCCAGAATGGTAGTTTGGTTTTGCCCACGTAGAAGCATCCACATTCACATTCTAAGAGGTAAACAATTCCAACTGAACGACAATTCACATAATGCTTAGGAAAAAGGCGTTGACCATTGGGTAGAAGGTTGTGTAAATTGGATTTAGGTAAATATTTGCAATAATTGCAATTACCACATGGATAAGTGCCCTTAATCTGTCTCTGGGATTTGTTGCTACTCTTGTATTCACTGGTAATGAGTTTATCTCGAAGGGACGGGGCACGTCGATAAGTGATCAAAGGTTTGGGCGGAACAAAGGGGGAAAGGGCTCTGTCTGTAGAGATGATGTGCCAGTGTTTGAGTAATATTTGAGTAATTTCATTATATTGTTGGCAGTAGTTTGTTATAATTCTAAGAGGTGATTGTGTGGAGGGCTCAGATGGTTTTGGAATGAGTAAGGCAGAACGTGGTTTAGATTTCGCTTTTTTGTAAGCGTTTTTTAAGACGCTGTTTTTGTAGCCACGTGCGCGAAGTCTGTCCCTCAGTACGGAGGCCTCGTGTTCGAAGGAGGTATCCGTGGAACAGTTACGTCGGGCACGTAAATATTGGGCGAAGGGGATAGATTTAAGTAAGGGCTGGGGGTGAAAGCTGGAGGCTGCAAGGATGGTATTACCTGCAGTGGGTTTGCGAAAAAGTTGGCTCTGTAGTCGGCCATGTCTGTCCTTGCTGAGGGTGAGGTCAAGGAAAGAAATGGAGCTGTAGCTATATGTCATAGTGAATTTAAGATTAAGAGAATTGGAAGTATTGAGGTATGTAAGGAAGTGATGTAGGGTATCTATTGGGCCCTGCCACAGAATCAAAATGTCATCTATATAGCGGCGGAAGGACGCTATATGTTTGGTATAGATGCTGGCAGCATCAGTGATAAATAGGTTTCGTTCCCACTCCCCCAGGTACAGATTGGCGTACGCCGGTGCACAACAGGTGCCCATGGCGACGCCCTGTACCTGGAGGTAGTGGGAACCATTGAAGGAGAAAAAATTGTGAGTCAGAATAAATTTGAGTGCTCTGATAATAAAGAGCGATAATTCATGGGAGTAAAGGTTAGCATTAGACAGAATGTGTTGAATGGCAGTGAGTCCTAAAGTATGGGGAATAGAACTGTAGAGGGCCTCGACGTCGATGGCAACCAAGACAGTGTTGGCATCGACATGAAGGTCCGAAAGGTCTTGAAGTAAGTGTGTAGTGTCGCGTATATATGAGGGTAATGCTTGTACTAGGGGTTGCAGTAATTTGTCTATGTATCGACTGAGATTGTCAGTGAGACATCCACGTCCGGAGACGATAGGTCTACCTGGTGGTCTGGAAAGGTTTTTGTGTACCTTGGGTAAGGCGTAAAAGGTGGCTTCTCGCGGAAATTTTGTTCTAACATAGTCGGCAGTAGATTTGTCAATAATTTGTTGTCTAGAGGCATCGTCAACAAGAGTGTATAGTTCCTGTTGGAACAACCTGATTGATGTACTGGGAATTATGGCATACCATTCGCGATTGCGTAGTATGTTAAGACACATGTCCAGGTAGTCTAATTTGTTTAGAACAACAATATTGCCACCCTTGTCCGCCGGTTTGATCACTATCAGGGGGTTAGTTTTTAAATTTTGTAAAGCCAAGTGTTGGTTGTAGGTAAAGTTTTTTTGTTTGGGATGGGTAGGATGGATTTGCAAATGTCGAATTTCGTTGGTCACTGACTGTAAGAATAGTGCAGCACGTGGATTAGTACTGGGTGAAGGAAAAAAGCTTGATTTTTTCTTGAGCGTGGTATGGTGTAAAGAATGTGAATTAGAAAGAGGGATATCATCCTCAAAGTTGTTGAGCACATTGTCAAGGTCAATGGTGTCAATCAAATCTGGTGGATTGTTTTCCTCCAATAATTCAATGAGCTGCTGAAGAGCAGTAGTCTCAGTGGCAGTGTGCAAAAGATTATCAGGAAAAGGGTTGGGGGTGTACATGCTATGTAGGAGCAACTTGCGGACAAAAAGATGTATATCTTTGATGACTGTGAACTTATCAAGCTGTGAAGTTGGACAAAAGGTAAGTCCCTTTTCAAGGACTGAAATTTCGTGTTTAGTAAGTATGTGAGAAGAAAGGTTGATAATGTTATTGGAGGATGTTGTTAGCGTGTTGGTCGTTTGGTTTTTGGGTTGAGGGAGGTGGGTAAGTGATGTGTCTGTAGTGAAGTTCTCATTTTGTCTAAAAAATCTGCACGCTGAGATGCAGATGGAAGTGAGTGCGATCTGTGTGTCTTGGCGTTAGAGGGGGCCACCGGCGAGTCCCCAAGGGGGGAGGCGCCAGGGGTCCCCTCCACGTCAGACACATCGTCACTCGAAAAATTTGGTGTGCGTCCACGTTTGGGCTTCCGTAGCCCCAAAGGAAGATTAGGTTGGTGGGGTGCATGGGTAGAGGTGTAAGTCTTATCAGTGGAGGAACGAGAATTCGATGGCCGAAGGCCAGGACGTGTAGTTTTTTCGGAGCGATTAGTGCGATTTGTGTCGCTCCATTTGTATGCACGTTCCTCATGAAAGGCTTTCTTGTCGCGAAAGAATTTTTTGTCCTTTTGCGCAAGAATGTCATGATTGAATTTGTCAAAACGGGTTTTTAATTGCTCATCGAGTGAAATGTATAAAGGATGTGTCTGAAATTGCTCGAGCTGTGTGTTGATCAGTTCGAGTTTAATATCTAAAGCAGTCATTTGAGACTCATATTCGATAATTAGTAGTTTCATAAGTTCATTGGAACAACTTTTTAGGACATTTTCCCAGGAGGCCTTGAAATCCGGGCGAATGTCCTGAAAAGTGGGGAAGATTTGCACCCGGAGACCAAAGGGGTTAATGCCATGGGCAATGTATTCTTTAAAAGATTTGATATGCCAAAAAAGGGAGGCCTTTTTTTGGACAGTATGGGTAAGGTTGAGGAAGGTATATTTGAGTTGTGACTGAACATACTCATTAGACTCAAAATGGTGCATAGTATTGGACATGCGTGTGTCCCATTCATCTCCAAGGTACAAAGCCATAATTAGAACTAGGTATAGGGTATGTGATAAGATTCACAATAATAGATAACTGTGCAAATGTATGATATATAGAGCGAGGGTATGTATATGGTATAGACGATAAAAATCTATGGTAGGGAGTACCTGAGTATAAGGTAGAGCAAATAAGTGGGTATTAGAGAGAGTATCACCTAAACTTGCCCGGTTGGGGATTTAGATGGGGTAACCATCGATATAGAAAAAATTATTTAGTTGGGCAAGTAGGTGGGAACAACTTTTTTCAAGCTTTTTTCCTTCACCCAGTACTAATCCACGTGCTGCACTATTCTTACAGTCAGTGACCAACGAAATTCGACATTTGCAAATCCATCCTACCCATCCCAAACAAAAAAACTTTACCTACAACCAACACTTGGCTTTACAAAATTTAAAAACTAACCCCCTGATAGTGATCAAACCGGCGGACAAGGGTGGCAATATTGTTGTTCTAAACAAATTAGACTACCTGGACATGTGTCTTAACATACTACGCAATCGCGAATGGTATGCCATAATTCCCAGTACATCAATCAGGTTGTTCCAACAGGAATTATACACTCTTGTTGACGATGCCTCTAGACAACAAATTATTGACAAATCTACTGCCGACTATGTTAGAACAAAATTTCCGCGAGAAGCCACCTTTTACGCCTTACCCAAGGTACACAAAAACCTTTCCAGACCACCAGGTAGACCTATCGTCTCCGGACGTGGATGTCTCACTGACAATCTCAGTCGATACATAGATAAATTACTGCAACCCCTAGTACAAGCATTACCCTCATATATACGCGACACTACACACTTACTTCAAGACCTATCGGACCTTCATGTCGATGCCAACACTGTTTTGGTTGCCATCGACGTCGAGGCCCTCTACAGTTCTATTCCCCATACTTTAGGACTCACTGCCATTCAACACATTCTGTCTAATGCTAACCTTTACTCCCATGAATTATCGCTCTTTATTATCAGAGCACTCAAATTTATTCTGACTCACAATTTTTTCTCCTTCAATGGTTCCCACTACCTCCAGGTACAGGGCGTCGCCATGGGCACCTGTTGTGCACCGGCGTACGCCAATCTGTACCTGGGGGAGTGGGAACGAAACCTATTTATCACTGATGCTGCCAGCATCTATACCAAACATATAGCGTCCTTCCGCCGCTATATAGATGACATTTTGATTCTGTGGCAGGGCCCAATAGATACCCTACATCACTTCCTTACATACCTCAATACTTCCAATTCTCTTAATCTTAAATTCACTATGACATATAGCTACAGCTCCATTTCTTTCCTTGACCTCACCCTCAGCAAGGACAGACATGGCCGACTACAGAGCCAACTTTTTCGCAAACCCACTGCAGGTAATACCATTCTTGCAGCCTCCAGCTTTCACCCCCAGCCCTTACTTAAATCTATCCCCTTCGCCCAATATTTACGTGCCCGACGTAACTGTTCCACGGATACCTCCTTCGAACACGAGGCCTCCGTACTGAGGGACAGACTTCGCGCACGTGGCTACAAAAACAGCGTCTTAAAAAACGCTTACAAAAAAGCGAAATCTAAACCACGTTCTGCCTTACTCATTCCAAAACTATCTGAGCCCTCCACACAATCACCTCTTAGAATTATAACAAACTACTGCCAACAATATAATGAAATTACTCAAATATTACTCAAACACTGGCACATC
The DNA here is from genome assembly GCA_028564925.1 of Lithobates sylvaticus. NCBI lineage: Eukaryota > Metazoa > Chordata > Amphibia > Anura > Ranidae > Lithobates > Lithobates sylvaticus. The sequence continues at coordinate 253,822,294 of CM053028.1, read as the reverse complement.
ATCTCTACAGACAGAGCCCTTTCCCCCTTTGTTCCGCCCAAACCTTTGATCACTTATCGACGTGCCCCGTCCCTTCGAGATAAACTCATTACCAGTGAATACAAGAGTAGCAACAAATCCCAGAGACAGATTAAGGGCACTTATCCATGTGGTAATTGCAATTATTGCAAATATTTACCTAAATCCAATCTACACAATCTTCTACCCAATGGTCAACGCCTTTTTCCTAAGCATTATGTGAATTGTCGTTCAGTTGGAATTGTTTACCTCTTAGAATGTGAATGTGGATGCTTCTACGTGGGCAAAACCAAACTACCATTCTGGAAACGTGTCTATGGACACGTCACCAGTATAAACCAAAGAGATCCCGATTTACCTCTGGGACGACACACTTCTATTGTCCACCCTGACAACACTCCCAAGATCTCATTTAGAGCTCTAGACCATATTCCCCCCCCAAATCGAGGGGGTGATTACAACAAAGCACTCCTCCAGAGTGAACTTCGTTGGATTTTCCACCTCAATGCCACCATACCCCCCGGCCTGAACGAGGCCTTTAACTTTAAACCTTACCTTGAGGGCTTCGAGACCGGAGTCTGTGAATTAGACCTATGACCCATGGTTTCCCATGTTCAAGCATCCACACTTAGTGCACATTGCCTGTATGATTACTATTTATTTATTACTGTTTATTTTCTGTGGATTGGATGTCTTCCTTACAGCATATAGGAACATATGTCCATATATCTCATACTGTATATGTATATTTATATATAATTTCCTTATGCA
>CM053028.1:253745075-253821036 GCA_028564925.1 Lithobates sylvaticus | reverse complement strand
CCCTCACACCTGATAAGAACATTTTTGATTTCCAATCACTTGGCAAATTTTTTTGAAGCCGTTTCACTGGCATAATTCTGCCCTATCTGATTTATTTTCAAGCAGTTTCTCTGGCATCTGCTTCCCTTAGTCCATCCAAACATTTGTAAACATTATTGAGCCCTCATGAAGGGGGAGTGTGCTTTGCTCCCGAAACACGAAAATGAGTCATTAATGTTGTTTTGGACTGCTGTATGAGTTTGGTCTGGCACTCCTTGTGAAGTGATGCGATTGGATGCCCATTCCAGGGTAGCCCTGATTGCGAATGATTGTTGTCCTTCCCTTTACTACTCTGTATCAATAAGTATTGAAAACGCCTCTTGGATTTCCCCCCCTTGAAGCAATAAAAACCTGACAAGGGTTCTGTGTTTTCCTATATATACAAAACTGTAAGAAATAGTTTTGGGTCTACATTACTTTAACCACTTCTACTGCATAATTACCTTTACTTCAAGGTGACATATTGTTGGCACAGAATTCTCATAACAATGTACACAATATCCCTTTAAATTTGATTTTTTTTTTAGCCTGGCTGACTTTAAAACTGATTGTGAAATGTGACAAAATAAAGCAGTCTGGTTTGCTGAACACAATAATAATTGAATCTCTTCTCTCTTTTCAGTTACTAAATTGTTTTGTTATCCCTGTGGTCATATTACTATCCTGGTTTTTCTTGCTGGTCCGATATAAGGTCTTGCATTTCATTGCTGCTGTAGCATGTATCCTGGGAATCGGATGCATGGCAGGAGCGGATGTTCTAATGGGAAGACAACAAAAGGAGGGTAAGTTATTTTCCTAATGTACAATTTTTAATTATACAGCTATCTTTAGAAAGGGCTGTACACTGTTACTTTTCATTCAGATAGTGATAAATCATTGTAGAATGTTTGCACATAGTCATAACTGTCACCCAAACTGTATTCTCAACATCGTTGTATTGCACTTTATATTTCAAAAAAAGTCTGCAGAATCTTGCACTTAGCCTTACATTAATGGGGACTCTGTTGCTGTTTATTTATGCCAGATTGATGGAAAATTTGAATATTGGGCTCCATTCACAAAGCGGTATCTTACCGCATCTCAGTATGCAGTAAGATATTGCACAGTAGTCTTCAAATTTTTTTGGGCATTTACTAAAATACTGCATTCGTTATTTTCATGCAGAATTTTAGTAGTGAAAGCCTGTGGTAATTTACCGCCAGCAATAGCTGGCATTCTTAACACAGGCTGTAAATAGCTGGTTGTTAGAGAGCAGATGGCTGCCGGCATCCTTAACAACCAGTAACTGTCATGGTGGTTAAGGAGCGGGTGGTCGCTGACAGCTGAATGTAAGAAAAAAATAGATGGAAAAATTAAGAAAAAAATATGGCGTGGGGTCCCCCCCAATCCATACCAGGACCTCTGGAACCCCCATGTCAAAATGTAGAAAAAAAATGGCGTGGTTCCCCCTCCAAAATCCATACCAAACCCTTACCTGAGCATGCAGCCCAGCAGGTCAGGAAAAGGGAAGGACGAGCAAGTGCCCCCCCCCACCCCCGAACCATACCAGGTCACATGCCCTCAACATGGGGGGGTGCTTTGGGGTGAGGGGGCATGTTGATTGGGACAAGGGCCTCTTCCCCACAAACCTGGACAGTGGTTGGGCGGGGGCTTATCGGAATTTGGAAGCCCCCCAGATCCCAGCCCCCCCCCCCCCCATGTGAATGAGTATGAAGTACATAGTATCCCTACACATTCACCAAAAAAATGTGTAGTGTAAAATAAGACAGTTTTTGACAATTGCAATGCCGACCTGAAAAAACAAAAGAAATTATCCGAAGAAGGCTCTCACCGTCTGACAGTTCCTAAATGACCCAGCATGCCCCCAGTCTGTGACATCACAAGGGGATGGTGTTACCCGGTGGGACCGCCCCTTAGTTATTTAAGAACTGCCAGATGGCGGAAGCCTCCGTAGGAAGCGGATGTTTTTTTTTGGGGGGTGGGTTTCGGGATGGTGGTGGCAGGCATTGTGATTGACGATGAATCTACACCGGGGGACATTGTCAAAAACTGCCTTTTTCACACTTTTTTTTTTGGTGAATGAGTAGGGGTACTATGTACCTGATATTTATTCACATGGGGAGGCTGGGTTCTGGGGGCTTCCAGATTCCGATAAGCTCCCCTCCCACCAGCCATCAACATGGGGACAAGGTGCTTTGGGCCTCAATGTTGAGGGCATGTGGTCTGATATGGTTGGGGGGGGGGCACTCACTCATCCTCCCCCCCTTTCCTGACCTGCTGGGCTGCTTGCTCGGATAAGGTTCTGGAATGGATTAGGTGGTGACCCCCACGCCGTTTTTCTTCTTAATTTTTCATTGCCAGCATTTATTTTCACATTCAGCTGTCAGCAGGGAACCACTGTCAGAGGTTGTTAACCACTTCAATACCCGCCCATTGTCATATGACGTCCGCAGATGGGATCTCCCATCCTGGGCAGGCGTCATATGACATCCTGGGCTTCTCGGCCATCACTCGGGACCCGATGTGCGTGCCCGGTGGCCGTGATGTCCGCCGAGCACCTGCGATTGCCCGTTAACCGAGCAGGACCGGGGATCTGTGTGTGTAAACAATCAATGCATTTTTATAGCATGGATCGCTGTATAAATGCCAATGGTCCCAAAATGGTGTCAAAAGTGTCCGATATGTCCGCCGCAATATCGCATTCATGATAAAAATCGCAGATCGCCGCCATTACTAGTTAAAAAATTTTTTACCAAAAATATGTAGAAAAATACATATCGGCCTAACTGAGGAAAATTTTTTTTGTTTTAATTTATGATATTTTTTATAGCACAAAGTAAAAAATAGTTTTTTTTTTTCAAACTTATCGCTCTTCTTTTGTTTATAGCGCAGAAAATAAAAACCATTTGGGTACAGCGTCGCATGACCGCACAATTGTCATTCAAAGTGCGACAGCGCTGAAAACTGAAAATTGTCTTGGGTGTGAAAATGCCCGGTATTGAAGTGGTTAAGGACATGGTGGCTGCCCGCTCCTTAACAACAGTGTTGTTTACTGGTTGTTAACTATGTCGGCGACTGCCAGTTCCTTAAATAACGTATGTTGGGACCACAACTTATTTACTGCATACATTTTTTTTTTTCCTTTTGTGAATTTACTTTCACTCCTGTTTTATGAGGTATTTACTGAGCGTTTTTGCTTTATGCTGTAAATACCAAATAAAGCAATAGTGAATTGACATTTTCAGGATTCATGCAGCATTTGGGAAAACTCCAAAATATCATATGCGATCTGGTTCTGTGAATGGAGCCTGACTTCTGTACAACCAGCCTCCCATACAATGATCAAAATTTTGGTGGTTTGTGCTAAACTGGCCAATGTCTTGTGTGCTTGAGGTGGTATCTCACGGGGGGGGGGGTGTGTTAGAGGTGGGATTTCACTGAGGAAATACCTATGTGTGTGCACTGGAGGTGGGATTTCACTGAGGAAAGACCTATGTGCATGCTGGAGGTGGGATCTCACTGGGGAGAGATTAATGTGTGTGTGCTGGAGGTGTGATTACTCTGCGGAATGACTAAAGTGTGCGTGCTGGAGGTGGGATTTCACTGAGGAAAGACCTATGTGCGTGCTGGAGGTGGGATCTCACTGGGCAGAGATTAATGTGTGTGTGCTGGAGGTGTAATTACTCTGCGGAATGACTAAAGTGTACGTGCTGGAGATGGGATGTCACTGGGACAAGTAAAGACAGATTAGCCCAGTGGCCAAGTGAAAGTAGAATTTAGGCATTATATTATATACTGTAGGATAACACTGTACTAAGTATTTAGTTAAATTTCTTGATATGACTTGCTTTTTGAGTCTTGTTTTCTGTTTTGTTAGTAGACTTTTACCCGGGAGATAGTAAACTCATTGGGGATGTTCTGGTTCTTGGAGGTGCCACTTTGTATGGTATTTCCAGCGTATGCCAGGAATACATTGTTAGAAACCTCAGCCGAATGGAGTTATTGGGCATGATTGGACTTTTTGGATCTTTCTTCAGTGGCATACAACTGTAAGTACACACACTAATGAAAAAAATACTGTTTTTAATAAATAGGATGGACCAATCAGACTTCAGACTAAGGTCCCATGCCTGTCTCTGGAACCCATCCCTGTAGTAGATAAATCCTAAGTGGGACCCTAGTTGTATACAGTGATTGGCAGACTGAAATATGAGACTAAACATATATTTGTTCAAACTGAGAATTGCAGGTGGAGCTGTAGGACAATTTGAATGAAAAATAAATAAATAAATATAGTTGTTTATGGTGAGTGACCATCTGTATTAATATGCTGAAGGGTTACACTCAAGTGGTATTTCCAGTTTTCTTCGAAATCTGCAAATTGCAATATTTACTATATTCTACCCCAATAATAAACCTACAGAAATGATGTAACTGAGAAACCAAAGTTTTGTTTGAAAGCTGTGCTTATGACCTCTTTATGCTAGCTATCAATACAGTTACTGTACATCTGATGTGGGCAAGCAATGTGGCGACTACCTTACAATGACATATACCGAGCAGGGTAGGCACATCAGAACATTGCTACACAGCTGAAGCCTGGCCATCACTGGTCTGTTTGAGCTCCAAGGAACTTGAGGTTTACCGTGATTCTTGGACACTGGATTGCTATGCAAAGAGCATTATGTATAGCTTAGTGGTGAAGCTTTAATTTTTTGTGCAAGCAATTATGTCAGAATGTGTTGAATCATCATTTAAAAATATTGTTATGACGACACCCACAATTTATGTAGAAGACCCTTGTTTGGATTCATGTATTTTATTCTTTAAAGAATAAGTTCACTTTTTGCAAAAAAATTATAAATGCACATTTTTTGCATGTTAAAGAAATGTGCATTTATTATTATTATTTTATTTTTTTGGAGCCTGTAAAGCATTGCACCAGTAATCAGCAGATCGCAGGTCTCCAGCAGATCTGCCAGTGTATCTGCTTGCTCATACATCCCGTACGGGTAAGCAGATACAATCCGACAGGAAGCACGAATGAACTACCACGGCGCTGCATAGTGCCGTGGTAGTTCATTGAAAACTACAAGCTGACAGCCGCAAAGGCTGCCAGACCATGTCGTTTTCCATGCACAGAGCCCTGTCAATCTTTGACGTGGCCGGGTGGGTGGAGCCCTGCTCGGCCACGTTATTTTTTACATTTTGACAGTTAGCAGGGAGGGAGAAGGCTGTCACAGCAGAGATTGGGGAGGGGTGAGGGTCGGTCCGTTCGTAACATGTTACATGTTGCACCCTGAATATGGGTGTAACGTAACATGTTGTAAAAGGTGAACTTATTCTTTTTTAGTTTTGAAAATATGTTCACATATGCACTTTTTTGTCAGCTCCGATTAGCAGTTAGTTGCAGTTATTACATTTCCTTTGTAAATAAATCTTCCTATTGTATATTGTGGTGACACATATATATATTGACACACATAGTATAATTGCACTTGCACTTTATGTTTATATAGTATCTCCTGCCCGCTGTCACAATGTGGGATTGGGCCGGTACTAAAGGTACTTTAGTAACATGTTACACTGTAAATACAAGTGTCACTTCATTATCCTTTAAAGAGAAACTATAGTGTAATTGTTTCGTGTAAATACTTATAATTTTAAAGTTTGCCTGAAAATAATTTTTGTTTTGGCTTTCATCTTACTTCTGGGCCATGTGGTCAGAAAAGGACAATTACCATCAATACTGAACCACAAAGATTAAATCAGTTGTAAAATAAGCTACCTAATAATTGTATTCAGTAAATCCTCATAGATCTGAACAGTGCAGAAATAATCTGTGTGCTGCACTAAAGCCTAGTACACATGGGCCGAATGTCGGGCGGCATCGGCCAGTTCAATAGAAACCGTCTGATATTCGACCCATGTGTACGACAGCCAGTTGGCTGGCTTCTTTTGATGGGGCATGGTAGAAAAAGGTCTGCCGATCAGCTCCTGATCAGCGCCTTCAGGCAATGGTTGAGAGCAGTGACCAGAGTGTTCTGGTGGGTGAACACAATAGCACAGCGGGGGAGATCGCCGTACTAACATTGCATAGTTAGTACAGCAGCTCCTCCTGTGCTGTCAATTTTGTTTCGTTCAAAAAAAAAAAAAAAAAACACTAGTGTGTATCAGGCTTAAGCCTGGCCATAGATGAGTTCTTTTTTTTTTTTTATTCAACCAGTTGGTTGAATGAAAAAAACTGACCCAATTCCCCCCCATCTACACAATCCTCACTATAGACATGAGATGATTGATCTGGCCAGACTAGGTGACCTTATGTCTTTGGGAGGTAGTAGCCTCCACTCAGTAGACCAGCAAATCTTTTAAATCCTTGACTTAAAGCGATTGTATACCCCGCACTTAAAGCGGTTGTATACCCCGCTTTGTGCTTTTTACATACAGGTAAGCCTATAACAAGGCTTAGCTGTAGGTAAAATATTTCCTAAATGTACACCGTTTAGGAGATCTTCACCCTGCATGCAGCCACTGATGTCAGCAGCGCATGCGCTCTGAAGGTCTCGTGCTGGAACTTCAGAGCTTCTTGCCAGGACTGAGGGTTTCATCGCGGCTCTGGCCACTCACAGTGTCGGAGCCCGCGAACCCTGAAGAAACGCTGGGGGAACATGTCAGCCCCCTCAGCGGTGACCGGGCACCGCTGCTGGGCCTCGTTCTAGGGCGAGTACTTTATAATGTGCTAGTATGCGATGCATACTAGCACATTATGCCATTGTCTTGCAGGTATTCTTTTGTTTGTTTTTTACAGCAGTTAACTACCGCTTTAAGCTGGGTACACACAGTTTTTTTTTTCAACCAGCAGATGCCTTCATCCATACAAGCAAGGTTGATGCAGGAATCTCCCCCTCTGTGCTATTGTATTCTGACAGTGGGACTTCTCTGCTTTCAGAATACACTGATCAGTGCTGCAGACTGCTGATCAAAGCAGGTTTTCAACTTGGACCATTCAACAGAAGCTGATCTAACGTTTGGCTTCTGTAGAACCAGGAGGGCTATCCACAGAATTCAGTTGGCCCCTGCTGAACCAGACAAATTTCAATCTGTGTATACCTAGCTTTACAGTGACCATCCATGCTTCTTTTTTATCCTGCTGTGCACTGGCTGGTGGGAGGAGTCAGGTGAAGCCAGTACATACCTGAAATAATACCTACGATGACAGTGATTGACATTTTGCAGACATCATCCCTATCTATGGCAATACACACAGTTACCTAAATGTTAACAGTAGAAGACAGTAAACCAAAAGCTGTGTTACATGTGTATGCAATTCAGATTACACTGCATAATGTAGGACACTAGCCTGAGCTGCCCTGGAAAGGGTGCACAGACAGACAGATCTACTGACAAAAGATCTTTTCCAAGCATCCTACAGTGTATATATTAAGAAAATAGCTTGTGCATGGGTTTTCTGAAAGTCCTCCTTTAAAGACAAGTTTAAAAAGATCTGCTAATTAATAATAATAAAAATAATAAGACTTTATTGTCAATGTATAAAAACACATTCTATGAAATCTCCATTTGCATTCCCTGAATGGTGCAATAAATATTTAATACAGTTACACAATAATAAAAGCTGATATATTAATATTAATTAAACCTATGTAAAAAAAAAAAGCTATATATATTATTCAATACTAACTGATTCATCTTGGTTATGCAGTGATTGATTCAGCTGTACCACCTCACCAGAAGAAAATATATTCTTTAACCCAACTTTGAGGCCTTTTGTTGTCTTATAACGCCTCCCATATGTCAGGAGGGTAAACGGGCAATGACAGGGATGAGAAGGATCGTTTACTATATTTAATACACTGTTGACACAAGTATGATAAAGTTCTTTCTAAAAGGAGGAAGATGACTACCAATGATTCTCTGAGCCACTGTAAAAATCCTTTGAAGGGACTTTTTATCTTCAGCTGTACTTCTGCCATACCAAACTGTGATGGCATAAATAAGCTCTATTGCACTGGAAAGACACACGATAATCATTTCTTTGCCATCTGTGTCTTTTTCAAGATTCACAAAAAGGAGTGTAATTTCTGTGCTTTTTTTAATTACTACTGCTCTGCTCATCTTCCAAGTGGCATCATCCGAAATATGAATGGCAAGGTATTTAAAGGAAGAACCTCTCACCACAGGCTCTCCATTAATTAAAAATGACTCTATGGGATACCATCAATTCCTCCTAAAATCCAAATTAAGTTCTTTTGTCTTTTTTAATATAAAAGCCTAAGTACAGCCAAATAACAGAAAAAATGAGTACAAGAGATGTAGCTTACAGTTAGTAGGATGTGTCCCTTGTGCTGATGCCTCCTCTCCTAGGTGGAATCCTTGTCTACGCTCTCCACTACCATAATCTGGTGGGGCAGGGTTAAGGGAACTGAAGGGCTATCACAGGCTCTCATCCAGAGTGCACAACTATTTTTGCCCAGCTCGGGAGCCCTGATGTCAGTGGCTGCATGCAGGGTGAATATCTCCTAAACGGTGTACGTTTAGGAGATATTCATTTTATCTTAATGAATGCATTAAGATAAAAAAACCTTCTGACTTTACAACTCCCTAATGCACCGTACACACGATCGGAAATTCCACCAGCAAAAGTCCGATGTGAGCTTTTGGTCGGAAAATCCGACCACGTGTATGCTCCATCGAACTTTTGCTGGCGGAATTTCCGCCAGCAAAAGATTGAGAGCAGGTTCTCTATTTTTCCAACGGAAAAAGTTCCGATTGGAAATTCCGATCGTCTGTAGCAATGCGGACGCGCAAAATTCCTACGCATGCTCGGAAACAATCTGACGTATGCTCGGAAGCATTGAACTTAATTTTCTCGGCTTGTTATAGTGTTGTACATCACGGCGTTCTTGGCGGTTGAAAGTTCAGAGAACTTTTGTGTGACCGTGTGTATGCAAGCCAAGCTTGAGTGGAATTCCTTCGGAAAAAACACCCAAGATTTTTCCGACAGAAATTCCACTCCTGTGTACGGGGCATTAAGCTCCAAGTTCTTTTAGGCAGACCACTGAACATTCCTAATCTCTCTGTAAGCTGTCATTATTGATGAGACCTATGATAGCTACAAATTTTATAATAGCAGACATATTGTGAGAGGGCAGGCAATTATGATTTTATATAGTATAAAGGAGAGGGCAGACAACACATCCATGTAGAGTACCAAGAGTGGAAGATGTAAAATTACCCATGCTCACTGATTGGCGTGAATAGGCAAAAAGTCTAAGATCCACATACAAGTCGAATGCTGAAGACCAATGTCCAGTATCTTCAAAATCATTTTCTGAGGAACCATATGGGTGCATAAAAAATTTGCATAGCAAGCCAACCAGTGAATGTTTGCTGTGTGCAGATGAGGCAAAAGTGTAATGTTATTAGTATATTTTCTGTGCTGGATGAATGTTTTTAATTGACTAAACTGAAATTTAAACTGGAAGTCACCAAGTCACCAAGTATCATAAGAAATTCCCATGGTACTTAGCACAATCAAGCGGCCAAGTGTGGTATTGATGTTGATCATCAGAAGTGAAAGGCAGAACTTAAAGTATAACTCTGCTTTTGTTGAACAAATAAATAAATAACAATCACTTCTGGGCGATCAATGCAGATTGCAAGGATTTTAACAAACTTTGTTGCTACCTTTTTGTGTTCTGAAAATATAGCCATTTATTATGTCATGTCCTTTGCCGACTGATTCTGAATGGGAGGGGCTAGTTCATTGTAATCACTTGGTGCATCTTCAGTGTTCTTCTGAGGAAAGTTGCAGGGTCTGCATCCCTTTATATGTATTTACCCTTTTGTAGAGTATATCACCAAAACTGAAATTCCCATTGCCGGGGGGTGCCTAAAATTTGATTTGTATCGTAGAGCACATCTCTGGGAAAATCAGTAAGCCAATCACGCAAACAGGAAATTACATTTTTGGAGGCGTTCTGTACACCAACTGTGTACAGAAAACCTGCAGGTTGCCATATTGCATTGAACTTTAACAAAAAGACATTGCTATAGATTAAAGAGGAAAGGTAATCTTTAAAAATATTAAATTACAATATAGCTTGTCTAGCAATGGTATATGCTATATTAATATTTTTTTACATGAACACATATTTATCCTTTAGGCCATGTTAAGACAATACCGCACACCCGTGCAAGGCCACCTTTACCTAAACAGGCATGCCCAGGTGTTCTGTGCATCCCTATGCAGGCAGTCCCATTGATATCCATGTCCCAATAAAACATCTGCTTCAGAGAATGCAGACAGTGTGAGTTTGGGGACCGGCACCCACACGAATGTCATATTGGGACACAGCGACTTTGTCCGTGCAGCCGCTGTGACCCAATAGACGTCAATGGAACTGTCTGCATGGGAATGCACAGCACATGGCCCTGCAGGAGTGTATGGTATAATATTCTCCATGTGAAGTGAACAAAGGAAATCAGATGTCTGCACTCCCACACTGTGCGATTCAGACTTAATTCAAATTTCACATTCTCCATAAAATCTTAACTGACAGGCAGGGGAGGGGGACAAATGGGTTGACGCGTTTCACACGATGTACGTGCTTTATCAATGCCACCAATGCTCCATGTTAACAAGACTTTAATGTACTGCAAAATTAGCTTTTCAAAAGTAAGTGCTACTATAATAATTAAAACTGCAAGGATTTTTGTTTTTTGAAACCGGAACAATTATGGGATCCTTGATGGAGCAATCAACAGGGAAAATATCAGTAAACACTAATGCCAGCTGGTAAGCACAGTTCTTGAGCACTTTGGACCTGTGACCTACCTTACATTAACACCCAGTGTTTCCGTAATATAAAATAAAAAATACATTCTCTATGTGTCTAGATTAAGATTCCCTATGTGTTATTACAGTGGGTACACCATCCACATTCAAACGGCTTTCTAGAACGTAAAATCCGCTCCTCGTTGGAATGCTACCTCAATTGTCCCCTCTTCTCTTCTTGTGAGCATTATTGGGACAACTGCCCCATTGTTTTTCTAGAGTCTCTGGAAAATGGTTTGATACAAACTTCTTCTAGTCTGTCATTAGAATGAGTCATTAGGCAGGCCACATTACAAAGCTTCAAATACAGTAACTGCTTTACCTACAAAGCTCTAATTTTATGCTTGCATAATTCTGTGCTCCTAGCATAACTAATACACATAAAGCCCATTTTATTTTTTATATCCATTTTTATTATATACTGAATTGTCAGACTCTTACCAATTCCCTTATTATCACAACAAGGTTGTACTTATTATGTAGTAATGTCTATATTTCTGTGATGCCTGCATGCTCAAAACTTATATTTTAGTCACACAAGTACGACGAATACCATGCACACTTCTTTTATCTCACAGGGATTCCATTGGAGACATTAGCTCATATTTCTCTCCTTCACTGTAACATAGTATGATGAACATAAGTGGGCACCATAATAGTATGTGTATGAGGTTGGTGCTTTTAGACCCCTTTCACACTGGCACGGTTTTCAGGTGCTTTCGAGCTGGAAATAACCTCTGCTAAGCGCCTGAAAACCGTCTCCCATTCAGTCAAGTGTGACTTTTCACACCCGTGACATCTTCAAAAGCAAATACCCCTTCTCATACTGGTACTGACTAATATTCCAATATTTTTCTTCTGCCTCACTCAGCTAATGTGACCCCAGTGCTGATAGAGAGGGGCAGGGGAGGGGTAAACAAAGATTCTGCCCAGGGACCCGACATCCTCCTTAACAACCAAAGACACAATTGGATGTTAGGATGCCAGCAGATAGAAGGTTGTAATGGTGCACAATAAAAATCAGAGGCTTGGTGTAAATAAAAGGCAGGATTCATCCACCTGCTGGTTTGTATACAATTTTAAGGCATTTTGTCAAGGAACCCCTGGTTGAAAAAGGCTTTTGATCACTGACTTTTACATGGCAGTAGCTTACTAAAGGAAAGTGTCTGTAGGAATCCAATCTATTTATATGGTCATCAGCTGATTGGACATAAGAGTGTATCCCTCCAATACATAGTGCTGATACAAGGCATAGGACATCTAGTACATTTTCATACCAAGCCACACACTTTGATACCCTTATGCCAGAGCAACTTTGGCCAGTTTTCTATACTTTTTGTGTGTCCTTATTTTTGTAATGTTTTTGGGATTGCTTATCATCCAGTGGACTGTAAAAAGCTTAGAGAAGTGGTTGTGAAAAAGTTGAGCAATTTACAAAAAAAAGCAGCAGAGATTGTTAAAAAAGAGCTTTTAAGGGATCACTGCCATCAACTTAGAAGGCATTTTCCATATCAATCATTAATACATCATTAATCTGCATGCTAATGGAGATAAGTGACAGAGCTGAATGAATGAAACCATATTTAATAACGCAGTCTATCCATCAAGGCTTTAGTCCCTGTCAGAAAAATACCTTTTAGTCTTGTAACTAGCTGTCACTTTAACACGCTAATCAATACAGTCTGGCAGTTTGTCAAAATGACCACATAATAAACATTAGATTACTTCAATAAGTAGATTCGCTCTCCAGTATCTTCATATAACTGTTGTCAACAAGCCACCACAATGAACAGATCATAATTTGTACTTTTTGCATATCTTGCTTATCTCTTTTAATGTAGTCTAAATCAGTCATTTTTTTGTGTTTATGACAATTGACACCTAGCCCTTACCTATCATTTGCATTTTCATTATCCTGCATATATATTTAAACCTGAAAATATTTTATTGAACTTTTTTTTTTTTTAGCAATGTTGAAATGAATACATTTGACATTCCTTCCGTTCTTTCTAGTCTTATTGTTTGCATTGTACATTTCCACTTTTACTTATGCTTTACAGAAAAAAAACATGCACATTTTTGCTCAAACTGCAATCGTACCTACTAGTGTTTTCTAGCAGTAATTGCACCTATGCAAATTGGATGCGGGGAAATTTGCATAGCAGGAGAATGTGACCGGCTCTCTATGGAGCCAGTTCACATATTTCCGTTGCGGCTGCGGAGCACACTGCACAGAAATGCTGTGCGCCTTTGGCTCCGTTTTAGGGCCTAATTCAGGCATAGATTCGGCCCTGATTCATCCCTGAAAAGGAGAACAGGGACACACAGCGCTCCTGTGCAAGCCGGGTCCAGTGTGAGCCGAGCCTTAAGGAGTTTTGGGATATAAAAAAACAAGAATTGAAATGGTTCAAATAACCTGCCATTCTGGGATTTATTTATTTATATGGTGTAAAGAGAAATGTTTTGTTATCCATAGGACCAATTAGAAATACAGAAGGTTTAATACTCAGAGCTAATTGTAGACAGGTCAATTATCAAGATATCACATGTTCCCAACACAGCTTCAAAATAAAATAAACATGTAAAGGAGAAGTACAGACAAAGATCGTTTGGCTGTACTTCTCCTGTGGATCACTGAAGTGCAGAGAAGCCACTGAGATCCTGAGCCGGCCGCTCCTGTCACCCCTCCGCATCCACCTAGGTAAATACGATTTCTAAAAAAAACAAAAAACTTATTTTTTCTAAATGTCTTCAGGTCTGATCAGTATTTAGTTAATATTTTAGATCACTTGCAGTATCCTATATTAATATTCTATCCAGGGTAGCAGGGATTGTCTATGGGCACTGGGTGCAGAAACCTCTGTGAGCTAGAACAGTGCAGCCATTGGCATACACCCATTTTACATCCATTTACAGAACATGTAAAAGATTTTACTTAGGCCCCTTTCACACCGGGGCGTTTTTCATGCGGTGCAGCGCTAAAAATAGCGCCTGTTCACCGCATGAAAAAATCCTGCCCCTTTAACTCCAGTGTGAAAGCCGGCGGGCTTTTACACTGGAGCGGTGCGCTAGCAGGATGACAAAAAAAGTCCTGCTAGCAGCATCTTTGGAGCGGGATAGGAGCGGTGTGTTCACCGCTCCTATACCGCTCCTTCCCATTGATTACAATGGGAGACCGCGGTAAAACCGCGGCAATACCGCGGTTACCGCGGCAATACTGCGGCTACGGCGGCGCTCTGCGGGGGGTGTTTAACCCTTTTTCGGCCGCTCGCGGGGGGTAAAACCGCACCGCGAGCGGCCGAAAACCGCGGTGAAAACGACGGTAAAGCAGCGCTAAATATAGCGCTGCTTTACCGTCACCGCGGCTCACCGCCCCAGTGTGAAAGGGGCCTTAGTGGGCGAAGCACTGCCAGGATGTTTTCCTGAATCCCCTGTCAGGCCAGTGCAATTAGCAGACCTCCAGCTCTTGCAGAACTACAAGTCCCATGAGGCATAGCAAGACTCTAACAGCCACAAGCATGACACCCAGAGGCAGAGGCATGATGGGACTTTTTTTTGCAACAGCTGGAGGTCCGGTAATTGCATATCTCTGCTGTAGAGCATACAATGTGGCTGGTTTGTCTCTGCCAGGAGTGACAAGTGTAGCATACAGTTGCCAGGCAGCCTATGTAAATCAATGGAAGGAGGCTGTAGGCGTATACGCAAATATATGCAAATCTGAGACTACAAGCATACAGGGCACCTTCTCAGATGCAAATAGTCTGTGTTTGGGGAGGCACATATGGCCCTGAACTTGCGTAACCAACTTTCTTAATATGGGGGGCCTCAAGTGTGGCCCCTAACATCACCAAAGGACTGAACATTTTAACTAAAATGGTAAGGTTTACAATGACTTTAATTGAAATTTCAAAGTGATGTTTTATTCATTCCTTTTTTCTGCTGCGGTGTAAAAACAGATGGTGACTTCAGATGAGCACTGGTGGATTGTGAAAAAATGCAGCATGTTTTTTTTCGGGCGATGCAGTGAAACCCACCTAAAAGGTAGCTTTGCATTGTAAACATGACACATAGAAAACATTTGTATTCTATGTGCCCTTGCAGTAAATGACTTGATTCTTTGTGGAAAAACATCAATCCCCACGCATAGGGTGAGATTTATAGAAGTGCAGCCAAAGCTCCTTTGGCTGTACTTCTCCTGTGGATCACAGGAGTGCAGTTCGTTCTGCACTCCTGTGATCCGTTTTCAGCAGATGTCATTCAGTGTCGGCTGATGTCACAGAGCCGGTCTAGGCTCGGGAAAGATTGTGACCATATGATCAGGATCTGCCCATATGCCTGGACTGGGATCCGGCTCATCCTCTCAGTGAGCCACTGAGAGTCTGAGCTGGCCGCTCATACCCCATCTACAGTTACCAGCTCTCTGCTCAGGGAGCTCTGAGAACTGAGCGATTGGCAGTGTTTGATCGCCCAGTTCTCAGCCTTAGAGGCGGCGGGGGACAGACGCAGCATCAGAAAGATTCTGCATCTGACTAGGTAAGTATGATTGTAAAATTTAACAAAAAACCCATACTGCTCTTTTAATAAAACTGGAACACTCAGAATCTGGTGCAGCTGTGCATGGTAGCCAATCAGCTTCTAACTTCAGCTTGTTCAGTTAGCCTTTGACAATAAACCCTGGAAAATGATTGGTTTCTATGCAGAGCTGCACCAGATTTTGCACTCTCCAGTAAAGCAACCCCAGTAGTGTTTACAGGCTCTAAAACGATTGAACGAATGCTGGGTAATTCACACAGAACAACTGTATGTGCAGTTCCACTGGACAAATAGTTATGCAATTTTTTTTTTTAAATGCCTCATAATTTCTGGAGGTGGTGCATGTTGGGTTTGCATATCACTCTCCCACTGCAAGTAAAGTAGGTAAATCATTGATTTTAAGAGTTGCTCATTTTAAAATAATATCTTGCTTTAGATTGACTATTGAAAGGTTACAGAGAAAGGGCATGTTATCATTTCATCCAGACTTTAGAAAGGGATTATTCTGTATGTGGTATCATATATACCTTTCCTTTCATCCAATTGTTGTACAAGGTCTCTGGCTGGCAGACGATTGTCGACTACCATTCATTTCTCTCAAGTTATATTTTCAATTTCCATTTTATCTTTTGGATGAAAATGCAGTCTGCAGGAAATGAAAACTTTCTCATGACTCAAATAAAAAAGAAGGAAACTCTAGATTCAAGGCTGAATATCAAATTAGAACACAGCACTCACAAAAATGAACGGACTTCTATGCTCTGTATTTTTTACACTGCTTCCATGGCTGCAATCTTATTTTCTACAAACTATACATGCAACAAAACCAAAGTAAACTCAAAACAAAAATATGTTTGTTGTGAGTGGACACTAATAACGGCAGGTTGTGTAAAATAGTTAAAGCAGTATTAAACCCAAAAGCAAACATTTATCATATTCAAACTTTTTGGCACCTTTTGGGGGGGAGGGGGGAGCGGGTACCTGTTTTTTACAGGTACCCTGTCCCCACTTCTGGGAGACCGGCCGGGGTGAAGTACGTCAGCAGCTCAGCCCCCCTCCTTCCCCTTCTGCAGGGCCAGTGAGAGAGCGCAGCACACTTCGCATATGCACAGTAGGGATTCGGGAGTGAAAGCGAAAGGCTACACTGCCGGGTTCCCTTACCAGCAATGGCGGCAGCAGCACCCGACCAGCTGATGTAAACATCAACTGTGGTGACGACATCGCTGGACTCCAGGACAGGTAAGTGTCCGATTATTAAGCAGTATGTGTAGCTGCTGACTTTTAATTTTTAAAGGGGAGGGCGGAACTCCTCCTTTTTTTTTTTTTTTAAACATCAACGTTTATTTAGAAAAGTCATAGAGAAACAATATTGGAGTCGCAGCTCCATAATCATTGCCATTGGTAACAGTTAGATGTGGATTGTCTATAGTGATAACACGCATATATAATAAACAGAACAAATAACATAGCTTTTGATATTAGTCCCAACTGTGTCATGAAAAGGGGAGTAAAAAAACAAACATAACCTCGGGGACACCGCCTTATCAATTGGAGTGTATTGAAAATTGTGCCTCCAGAAGGACGTGTGGGATTCTAACTGTTCAAAAAAAAAATAAGAGTGGGTTGTTGTAGCAGAGTTGAAGAAAAGAAAGGAAGAGTCCAGAGAAGATCAGAGTATCTAGAGATCTGTGTTTGCAAACCTAATTGATAAACACTTTGTTATCACTTTTATATTACACAAAGGCTATATTGTAGGTCAGGCAGTAATATGAGATCTTGCCCAGAGGTGGGCAAGCATTGGTCTTTTAATCAATCCCAAGTAAAGTTGAGTATGCCTGTGAGTATCTAAACTCAAACCAAGGAGACCACGTCTTATGGAAGCGTTCCACGTTTTCTATGGATTGAGCCACTGTCTCCTCCATCTCCCGGATCTCAGATATTTTGTGAAGCCACTCCCGTATGGACGGGACCCATGTGGACTTCCAGTGCAGGGGGACGGAACTCCTCTTTTAACAATTCTTAGATGTGATGGATGTATTGGGTTTCTTTTTTTTTTTGGCTTTCTTTTCATTATTTTCATCTGGCGATCTGGCCAGTACGTTTGCTGTTTTTCAACAGAACAAGCTCTTCTGCAAACGTATTAGTTAAGAGTGTAGAGACAAGCCATTTACCACTGACAGGGGTGCTTCCAACGATCAGCTTTTATTTATTCATGTAAAACTTTTATTAAAAATGTTTGCGGTAACTGCTTGTGTAACTGCAGTGTGAGCTGGAGTTCAGCTTCAATGTGTTAGTGTATCTAAATCTGCTAATCAATCTAACACTTCCCTCCCCCTAGAGTAACAATGCTGCTGTTCAAAGGCACCTCTGTGCTCCTTCATCCAGAGTGTAGACACTCTAAGGGCTCTTGAAAACCTTTTGAACACTGGAAACTTGATAGCTGGAACCAACTGTGAAAAATGTCCATTTTACAGCTTCATACTGAGTTTATGTGAGTTTAGCAGCTGTTATGAGCATTTGATGTTAGTAGTGGTTTTAAAAATAACCTCAGGAGACTCTCCCAAATGCCCACAATGCATGTAAAACAAGTAAATTAATAACTATGTCAGCCATTCTGTGAGAGAAGAGAGAGCAGCAGCAGACAGAGCACTGTGCTTGTAGAAAGTGGTCTTATTTTTTGTGTTTTCACTATGGATCCTATCATGAGCATGTCTGAGGAAATGCTGATGTTGCTGTTGCTGTTGCTGAGGCTTTGAAGACATAGGAAATTGCGTGAGAGGACCAGTTCGTCGCTACTAGACTCCTCTATTGATGCAGGCAACAGCATGTGGTGAAATTTGTGTTTTTTCAAAATTTTCAAAAATGTTCAAAAATTATCAGAAATGTTTTCCCCTTAAAAACGCTTATTATTATTATTATTATTAAGGTACTTGTATAGCGCCGTCAATTTACACAACGCTTACATATACATTGTACATTCACATCAGTCCCTACCCTCAAGGAGCTTACAAACTAACGTCCCAAAGGCCCCTTTCACACTGGGGAGTTTTTCAGGCGCTACAGCGCTAAAAATAGCGACTGACAGCGCCTGAAAAAATCCGGCCCCATTCACTCCAGTGTGAAAGCCGGAGGGCTTTCACACTGGAGCGGTGCGCTAGCAGGACTAGCAGCATCTTTGGAGCGGTGAAGGAGCGGTGTATTCACCGCTCCTATAACGCTCCTACCCATTGAAATCAATGGGACACCGCGGCAATACCGGCGGCGCTTTGCGGGGGGTTTTAACCCTTTTTCGGCCGCTAGCGGGGGTTAAAACCGAAGTGCTAGCGTCCGAATACCGCGGCTAAAACTAAATATAGCGATGCTTTACCGCCGACGCCGCTCCAGCCCCAGTGTGAAAGGGGCCTAACACACATTCATATACTAGGGCCAATTTAGACAGAAACCAATTAACCTACCAGCATGTCTTTGGAGTGTGGGAGGACACAGGAGTACCTGGAGGAAACCCATGCAGGCACAGGAAGAACATACAAAATCCAGGCAGGTAGTGTCGTGGTTGGAATTCGAACCAGCGACCCTTTTTACTGCTAGGCGAGAGTGCTACCCACTACACCACTGCTTATAAACGCGGTTACAAGCATTTGGCGTTTGAAATGCCAGTAAACTACAGTCCTGAACAAGATTTTTCTGCTTTCAAAAAAAGGTGTACATGTACACATAAGATAACACAGAGAAGAGTTCAGGGGCTGCTGAAAAAAAAAAAACACCCAACTGCTCCTAAACTATGTGTTGCAGCTGTAGTGTACATGAGGCCTAATACAGGAGGTGTGTTACTGGCCAGATCACCAGGTGACTCACTAATGATTAGTAAACTGCAATATGTATATTACATTTTTGGGTTTAATTTGGGTTTAATACAGCTTTAACCACTTAACTTAGCGCTCACTGCACATAAAAAAAACATACTTATTTGGCTGTACAGATGGCACTTACAAGACCAAGCAATTGTAAACGGGAGTATAAATCAGTGGATTATTAAAGCTGTTCACCAATTACTGCATTTATATATAAAAAGACCTGCCCCGGGCGCCACACCGGGAGGGGCACCACGTCTGACAGGAGTAAAGAGAACAACATCACTATTCCTGTCAGCTCAGTGCTGGGAGGGAGGAGGAGAGAGTCGTGAGAAGGCGCCGGCTGTGTTCTCTCTCCCCTCAACCTTCTTGTCAATGTAGCGTGGGATCAATAGGAGGAGGACAGCAGTGAGGGTGCAGGCCACCTGAATATCAGCCGATGTTGGGAGAGGGATCAGAGCGGTACTAGAATAGGGTTGGTACATGCGCCCCCCCCTCCTCCTATTAGCTCCTGATGACGATGTCCTGTTGAATAGGTTCACAGTCAGCACCAGTGACCTGTCCCAAAGAGAACTCTGGAGAGGCAGAGGAGTGTGAGAACCTGATACAGGAGAGGAACCTTCCTCAGATGCCACATGCTATGCTGTGCTCAGGAGGACACGTGCGCCCTGCCTCTGCTACTTGTGTCGGCCCTACAGACCGTCAGGCAGTGGCGATGGTTTGTCCCTAGGGATCCCAAAGTTTCCAGAGTGGTTAAAGGAGCCTTTGCAAGCAGGACTGTGCCTGGAAGACAACACATCCCCTGGGCTCTGTAAGTCCACAGGACCCCCCCCCCCCAACTCGCACGCACAACCGATCTTTGAGCTGCACATCACAGTGACAAGAACTGAGGGGGCACACTGATATAAGAAGGGGGGGTACAGAGATGTTAGGGGTCACATTGATGTAAGGGGGGATACTCTGATGTAAGGGGGGGTCGCATTGATCTAAGGGGGAGTTAGGCTGATGTAGGTGGGGGACTCGTATGTAAGGGGGCACAATTGTAAGGGGGAGCTCTAATGCAAGGAAGGCGCTATTGTAAAGGGGGACACTGATATAATGGGGGAACTGATGTAATGGTGGACACTGATGTAATATGAGGAATTAATGTAAGAGGGGATACTGATATAAAGGGTGGAATTGATGTAATGGGGGCTCTGAAGAAAGAGGGGACACTGGTGTAAGTGGGCATTGATGTAAGAGGGGACAGTGATATAAAGGGGTAAACTGATGTAAAGGGAGGCTCTTAAGTAAGTAGGGACACTAAAGTAAGTAGGGACACTGAAGTAAGGAAGGACTCTGATGTAAATGGGGAGAATGAATGTAAAGGGGGGCCATGAGGTAAGGGACTCTGATGCAAGGGGGGACTCTGATGCAAGTAAGGCACTATTGTCAACGGGGACACTGATGTAGGGGGAATTGATGTAAGAGGGGACGTCGATATAAAGGGAGCCACTGATATAAGGGGAGGCTCTAAAGGAAGGGAGAACACTAACCTAAAGGGGGGAATTGATGTCAGGGGGCTTAGAAGTAAGGGGGGACACTGATGTAAGATGGGGCATTAATGTAAGGGGGGACACTAATGCAAGATGGGGCATTAATGTAAGGGGGGACACTGCTTGATGTTGTGGAGGAAGATAGCTCTGTGTTACATACCTTACTGCGTTACATGCATTAGTCACCCCCATTCTTAAAAAGCCCTCACTAGACCCCACCAATCTTAACAACCTACGCCCCATCTCCTTGCTCCCCTTTTTATCCAGACTCCTTGAACGTCTGGTCTACAACCGACTGAGTGACTACCTCACCAAGAATAACCTTCTTGATCCCTTTCAGTCTGGATTCCGCCCTCAACACTCCATGGAAACTGCTCTCCTAAAACTCACAAACAGTGTTGCCAACCGCCCGTGTTTTTACGGGCAGCCCGTTAAAACGGGGCTATTTTTTCATGTCAGTGAAAATCCGTTAAAAAAAAAACTTGCCAGTAAAAATGCCGGTTCCCAGCTCGGAACTGCGCATGTGCAGTCCCGAAGCATGCCGAGCATCTCCGATCATCCCCGATTATCTTTTTAACACGCTGCTACTTCCTTGTATGGTTGTACCCTCCCCCTTCCAGCCACAACGCGCCTTATTTGATTCTGGGAGGGGGAGGAGTGGAGTGAGCCTGCACTGTGGAGCCGGACGGACTTCAGCCTAGGAGAAGGTAAGCTAGCTATTAGCTAACTGTGTCTTTGCCTTGTCTTAGTGGGTAGGAGGAGAGGGGAGGGGGGCAGAGGATGAGCTGTGTAGCAGCAGGCTTGTGTAGCAGCAGATCGTTTTTTTTGTGTCATACTCATATCTGCTTTGCTTCTATAGAGAGGATGTTTTCTCCCTTATCTCTACCTATTACATGCAGTGCTCACCAGTCCAGGCACAGCCTCCTCAGTCCTCTCCAGAGTTACCACCTCATGTGTCCAGGGCACTACAGATACAAGCATGCCAGGAGAGGGGAGGCAGCAGCAATATGATTTGGCTAGTAATTTCTGATTAAAAGTGCTGCTGTATATTGTTTGTACTATATGGTCATCATAATATAATTGATTATGTCTTGTGCTTGGTGGTCTTGAGGTGTTCGTTCATATATTTTTATCTAAGTAAGTAGTGAGTACATTTTGGTCTCCTGTTCTATGTCCGCAGCCTATGACCGTCTCCTGTTCTATGTCCGCAGCCTATGACCGTCTCCTGTTCTATGTCCGCAGCCTATGACCGTCTCCTGTTCTATGTCCGCAGCCTATGACCGTCTCCTGTATCCTGTCCGCAGCCTATGACCGTCTCCTGTATCCTGTCCGCAGCCTATGACCGTCTCCTGTATCCTGTCCGCAGCCTATGACCGTCTCCTGTATCCTGTCCGCAGCCTATGACCGTCTCCTGTATCCTGTCCGCAGCCTATGACCGTCTCCTGTATCCTGTCCGCAGCCTATGACCGTCTCCTGTATCCTGTCCGCAGCCTATGACCGTCTCCTGTATCCTGTCCGCAGCCTATGACCGTCTCCTGTATCCTGTCCGCAGCCTATGACCGTCTCCTGTATCCTGTCCGCAGCCTATGACCGTCTCCTGTATCCTGTCCGCAGCCTATGACCGTCTCCTGTAGTAGGTCTGCACTGTCTGACTGTCTCCTGTAGTAGGTCTGCACTGTCTGACTGTCTCCTGTAGAATAAAACCCAGAGCCACCAAGCTGGAGCCATTTGACCCCTGCATGGTGCACCCGAGAGGAGGTCAGTGACAGCGAAACCTGGGGGGGTCACTGATGTAAGGGGGCACTGATATAAAGGTAACCCCCCTTACCTTAGTGTATTCACTGTATGGATGGTGGTCTCTGGTCACCTGAGCTCCCCCCTCTACATCAGAGTTCCCCCTTAGATCATGATTTGCAGTGTTTCCCTTTACATATGAGTTCCCTTTCACGGTAAGGGGGAATCCTGCACACTCTGATGTAAGGGGGAACGCTGTGCTGATTCTAGTAACCTGACCTTCATATCAATGCAGAAATATGTTTTTTTACTTTTGTTAAACTTAAGCACAGTGCTAATAGCACTAGATATATGTTTATAGTTTAAATATTGATATTTGCACTGTTTAGCACTGAAAACTGTAATTTTAGGTACTTTTTTGCAGTGCCAGTAAAAAATGTTGTGTTGTCAGTAAATTTCACGATTTCTGCCAGTAAAAAATTGGTGCTGTTTGTAAATTTTGGCGTCTTGCCAGTAAATTTCACTTCGGGGGGTTGGCAACACTGCTCACAAACGATCTACTAACAGCTAAATCCAATGGACTCTATTCTGTACTCCTACTCTTATGCCGCGTACACACGAGCAGACTTTGACGGACTAGGTCCAACGGTCTTCCCGACGGACTTTCGGCGGAGTTCCAACAGACTTTTCCGAATGAACAGACTTGGCCACACACAATCACACCAAAGTCCAACTGATTTGAACGTGATGGCGTACGACCGGACTAGAATAAGGAAGTTCATAGCCAGTAGCCAATAGCTGCCCTAGCATCGGATTTTGTCCGTCGGACTAGCATACAAACTAACAGATTTTTTAGACCGGACTCGAGTCCGTCGGAAAAATTTGAAACATGTTCTATTTCTAAGGTCCATCAGATTTTTGGACAGCAAAGGTCCGATGGAGCCCACATATGATCGAATTGTCCGACGGATTCGTTCCGTCGGACCTAGTCCGTCAAAGTCTGGTCATGTGTACGCGGCATTAGACCTCACGGCTGCCTTTGACACAGTGGACCACCCCCTCCTCCTCAAAAAACTTCACGCCTTTGGTCTCCATGAATACTCTTCGCTGGTTCTCATCCTTCTTATCCAACCGCACCTTTAGGCTGGATTCACACCTATGCATTTTTTGTGCTTTTTGCATTTTGCAGATTGGCACTACAGAATGTGTTCCATAGGAAACCATGTTAAATGGACTGTAATGCAAATCTGCAAAATGCAAAAAGCACTAAAAATGCATAGGTGTGAATCCAGCCTTAGTGTCACAACTCTACTGCCTATTCTCCTCTCTCTTTCTCTGTCGGGGTTCCCCAAGGTTCTGTTCTTGGACCTCTTCTATTCTCCATTTACACCTCCTCCCTGGGTCAGTTAATAGCCTCCCATGGCTTCCAATACCATCTCTATGCTGAAGACACCCAAATCTATCTCTCTACCCCTCAGCTCACTCCTTCAGTCTCCTCACGTATCACTAACTTACTAACAAACATACCAGCCTGGATGTCACACCACATCCTTAAACTCAATCTATCCAAAACTGAACTTTTCCTCTCCCACGTGCCTCTGCCCCTGATCTCTCTGTCAAAATCAATAGCACTACTATAAGCCTGTCCCCGCATGCCAAGGTTCTAGGTGTAACCCTGGACTCTGAACTATGCTTTCGGCCCCACATCAAAACACTTTCCAAATCTTGCTGTTTCAACCTCCGCAACATCTCCAGAATACGCACCTTCCTAACCAATGACACCACAAAACTCATAGTTCACTCCCTGGTCATCTCCCGCCTCGACTACTGCAGCTATCTCCTCACGGGATTACCTTTACACAGGCTATCCCCTCTTCAGTCTATCAAGAATGCTGCTTCCAGGCTCATCCACCTTACCAACCGCTCAGTGTCTGCTATCCCTCTCTGTCAATCCCTCCACTGGCTTCTACTCACCCAATGAATTAAATACAAAATTCAAATAACTTACAAAGCCATCCACAACTCGGCCCCCGGCTACAGCACTAACCTAGTCTCAAAACACCAACCTACTCGTTCCCTTCGTTCCTCCCAAGACCTCCTGCTCTCTAGTTCCCTTATCACCTCCTCCCATGCTCGCCTCTAGGACTTTTCCTGAGCCTATCCCATCCTCTGGAACTCCCTACCCCAATCTGTTCAACTATCTCCTACTCTTTTTGCTTTTAGACACTCCTTGAAAAACCTCCTCTTCTGAGAAGCTTATCCAGCCCCCACCTAACAACTGTACTTTTACTTTCTCCATCAGATCATCCCCCACAGCTATTACCTGTTGTATCACTTGACCCTCCTAGATTGTAAGCTCTTTAACGAGCAGGGCCCTCTGATTCCTCCTGTATTGAATTGTATTGTAACTGTACTGTCTGCCCTCATGTTGTAAAGTGCTGTGCAAACTGTTGGCGCTATATAAATTCTGTGAGAAAGGGAATGTCCCCCATGTGAACACAGATGAAACTAAACACAATGGTACACAATGTAAAAACACAGAGTGTTGGTAGTACACGGATCCTGATGCGTTTCGACCCCACTGGGTCATCTTCAGAGGATTTGTTCACTGTAGAAAGGTTTACATATATTGAAAAATCATTGTTATAAATATAGGGATAATAGCAAACATCTTATAGTATAGTTACCAATCACGCTATGTTGTACAGTATCTCCTGAACCTGAACAGGATTTGTGTACTACCAACACTCCTGTGTTTTTACATTGTGTACCATTGTGTTTAGTTTCATTTGTGTTGATCTTTTATATTTCCTGTACCACAGCTCACATTTTAACTGTCATTGTTAATTTTGATACCATTGTTAAGAATAAAATTCAAGTAATTTTAAATTCTATGTAGTATTCTTCTATTCTATCCGCTGCCTTGAAAACCCCTCATGGGGGACATTACCTTTCTCGCTAATACTCGGGGTGTGCAGCACTTTTCTTTTCTCGTGCAAGTGTCTTCCCCTTTTTCTATATAAATCCTGTATAATAATAATAATTACTGACCTCTATAATATGAGGGTTCAACTCCTCTGGTATGGAGACCTGCTGGAAACACTGTGGTGTGGTGTGGTGTGTTTCTATCTTCACATTGAAGCTGGTGCGTTCCTCTGCTCTTCTTTGTTATCTATTATATGGACTGTATCTAATTACATTGGATCAACGCTGCATAATGATATTTTAATGTGTGGCATTGATATAAGGAGGGGAGGACTGATGTAAAGTGGGACTCTGATGTTAGCGGGCATTCTAAAGTAATGGGAGAAACTGATGTAAGGGGACAATAATGTAAGGGGAGTCACTAATATTAGGGAGGGATTTGAAAGTAATGGGGGGCTCTGAAGCAAGAGAGACACGGATGTAAGGGGGGGGGGGCATTGATCTAAGGGGGACACTGATGCAACATAATAATATTGTAAAAAAAATGAATACAATTGTAAAAATAATTCCTCTTTTGGGGGGGGGGGGGGCTGGCTGAGTCTTTGCCCTGGGTGAAAGAAAGTCCAGCTACTAAAAAGAGGCCCTGCCACAACCTTCAAAAAAAATGCAGGAAAAGTACAAAAATCAAGTATTTAAAAGGCTCACATGCAGTGTTTCCATAAATATTTTTAGTTCACTTGAGATGTGCCTTTGAACTTACTAGAAAATTTGACAACTCCAGAGACAGTCAATTCCCTAGCACAGCAAAAAATACATAAAAGTTATGATCCCCACGCTATAAGTTATAATATTCTGTGATTAAATTCCCTAATTGACTGTTGCTGTGGTATAAGGTGTTAGGTGTCTTTACAATTGTGTTATAACATGTGTACCCAGCGCTGTCTCCACATCCACAATATTCTACAAAAATCACAATGAATAAACACAAATAAAAGGGAAAAATGTATCTTAAGTGCCAAAAAAAAAAAAAAATGTTTTATATATTATTGTGCAGTCCTTGTGCAAATTATTTATATTCAGTGCAGTGCCGTGCTGTGCTCCCCTCATGTGCCCACACTCACCAGATATTGGTGGGCATTGCACCTGAAAAGGAGCTATTATTCAAATAATGTTCTCAAAAGAGTCCACTTACCCTTGTAGTTCTCCAGCGGGTAGGTAAAGATCTTCATATATGTTATAGGAAATCTAACCAGGAAATATCCATAGTGTAATACTGTTTATTAGGTTAAAATCGCTTTAAAGCCCCATACACACGGTCGGATTTTCCCATGGATTCTGTCCTATCGGACAATGTTGTCGGAAAATCCGACCGTGTGTAGGCACCATCGGACAGTGTACGTCGGATTGTCCGACGGACAAAGTCCTATCTCCTGCTGGATAGATTTTTCGACAACAAAGTCCGATCACACCAAATCCGATCGTGTGTATCGAATTCCGACGGACAAAGTGCTACGCATGCTCAGATCACATTACAAGACCAAAGCTATTGGCTACTAGCCTCTACGTAGTCCCGTCGTAGGCAACAAACGTCACCACGTTCAGAATGATCGGATTTTCCGACAACTTTGTCCGACCGTGTGTATGCAACACCAACATCGGACAAAGTATGACGGACAGGATCCGACGGACCTGGTCCTCGGATAATCCACGCCTGTGTATGGGGCTTAACAGTCAATTTAAGACTTACATAACACTCCCCTTGTATGCAAGCATATACCAATGCCGTCCTGGAATTCAAAGAGCTGCGTTTTGCGTTCCAAGGGGCACAAACTGTGGCTCTTTGAATTCCAGGACAGTCTTTATAACAAGAAGCAGAGGCAGAGTTTCACACTGGATTACTAAACAAATCTGTAAGAAATACACAAAGCACACAAAGGGTAAACTCTCAATCAATATTGACTATTTTTAATCAGTATGCTGCTAGCATTAGTAAATAGATAGGAAAAGTATATCATATTTACTTTTGCTAAACAGTTTTTTATATTTCTTCAGTTATTTCCTGGTTTCGAGGTCTGAGCAAATTATGTCATACATTCCAGGAGTCTTCAGAAGGGGAGGAAGGGTTTTCTCAGCTAAGCACAACCTCCTGCCTGCATGCCTGAGCTAAGGGAACATGGATTCCAAAAAGGAAATTCTGCTTGAACATACCTCCCAACTTTCTGAGATAGGGACACCTATTAGCAAATGTATGTAGGCATAGGACTCATACCCTGCCACACCCTCTTAAAGGAGAATTATCCAAAAAAACGATTGGATAAACCCACAAGTGTTTTTTTTTTTTTTTTTTTACCACTACTATTCTTTTATACTGGCTTTAGAATTTACAAATGCAGCAATTTAGAAATTGTATGAATGGTTTAGCACTGGGAAACACTTTTGGATAGATAAAGGTGCATTTTATATATAACTATATACATTAGACCAAAAATGAGAGACAAATGAGGAAAAAAAGAGGGGCAGAGGGACTGTCCCTTGAAATCAGAGACGGCTGGGAGCTATGCATGAATTACCTGCCCTTACTCAAGATGGCCACAGCCATAAATGCTAGGGGGTGTTTTTTTAAGTGATTTCTCACCAAAATAAAGCATGGAGATATGGGTGGGTGGGTTTGCTTTGAATATTAAAAAATTAACCAAATAGCATTTTTGGTTTGTGGTACTTTGTGACCTAAGTGGCATGAAGGCTTATATGCAAGTAATTGGCCATAAAAAAAAAAAAAATGTATGGGAGCCTGGATACTGCCCTGGGTACATGTATCACTGCAATTTTTTTTTTTTTTAATAAGATCATTTTTACAGGAGCAGTGATTTAAATGATGATTAAAGTGCAACAATAAAAATGAAAAACTCCTTTAAATGTAGTGCCTGTGGGGTCCTCTTAGTCTGCCTGTAAAGTGGTGCATCTGTACCATAGATTGAACCTACTGCAGCAAAACTGACATTTCTAAAGAAAAAAAAAAATGTATGAAATTACATTTAAATTTCCAGCAATACAATACCATACCATTGCCGGTGTCCTGTCATATACTGTCCCCCATCGGATAGTGTCCGCTGTGTACTGTGCATGCCCAGTACACAGCACAAGCAGATTCTGAAAATTGCCGAAGATGAACGGCGCCTGCGCCGTGAGTCCACTTTCAAGCCCCACCATCCAAGTGGACATAGAGTTAGAATCCAAAAGAGCCGAGCACAGCGAGGCTGTGCCCGAAGCGTGGCGAGCGAAGTCAGCCCGCAAGGGGCCTTCTAACTATTTGCAGCCCTATGTCCACTTGGATGGTGGGGCTTCCATCTGGACTCACGACGCAGGCGCCGTTCTTCTTCTGAGATTTTCCGAATCTCCTTTTGCTCCGTACTGTGCAAGCGCTGCGCCTGCGCAGTACGGGGCGGACTAAATTTGATAGGCGGACACTATCCGACAGAACACCGGCAATAGAAAAATGTTTATAAAAAAAAAACGTCATGACCCTCCCCCCAAGAATGAGTGAATACTTCAGCAAGTAAAATAGTTCTCATACATACATTATATCTGTGTATTTAGCCATTTGACTGCAGTTCAGCTTTAAAGGTGCATACAATCAGATCTATGTTATTCTGTGATTTCAGCCTCTGTTTACATGTTAAAAAGATGAACATCCATTTCTAATATAATTTAAAATAACATCTCAGGAGTACTGCTGCAATTAATATCTTACTGATCAAAAAGCACTTTCAGAAAGTGAATTTTCATGTTCTACATCTAGCTGCAAGTGAATGTTCTTCAATAAATGATAGCATATGGTTACAGGGTTCAGGAGTTATATTCCATCTACCGATTTTATAATGTAAACCTATGGAGCAATATATTCATGCTAATGATGAGCTGGGATGAATAACATTCTCTAATTTTATAAGTATTATTTTGTGATTTGACTGTTCACACTGTTGCCTTGTGGCAACATGACTGGAAACACTTCCATGCGTTGTGCTGCATTACGCTACAAAAAAAAAGTATATTCCCATTTGTAGTTTGTTATGCACCCCATTCAAATTAATAGGCTGCCTTAGCACAACATATTAACGCATGGCATAATGTGCAATAATGCACTGCAGAGGTGTGAACCCAGCCTTTTTCACAGAAAGGATGTTGTTTTCTTACAATGTTTAAGTTATGTGGTCAGCTTATATACAAATAGGACTTGGCAGAGTTCTACAAATGGAATAAAGCCCCTTTCAGAGCACAGTCTAACAAGATAGGTTGGTGAGGCACATTATAAGGGATACAGGGGAGGTGTGCATTAGAGCTGACTTTTGTAAAAGTCAACATTTGAATACTGCAGAGGTTTGATTTAGGGTTAAGGGGTTCCCTTACAGCAAGAATTATATTTGTATACTGATCAGCACCAAGAATTGCCTACTGTTACTCAAAAGATTAGATTGCAAGGAATGTTGACAGATTTTCTTAATTTTTTTTTCTTTTGGGTAGGTTTATAACACTACGTCTTTGAAATATTTTATAGAAGTTGGATCATTGAGTTCAGTAAATAATATTTATTACATTTTTTGCTATGACCTTAGGTCCCTTACCTTAGTACCTTGGGGCAATGAATGCATGCTTCAGTCCAGGAGTACTGCAGTTAGCACATTCCAACTGAAAACTAGCTGAAGTTACAGCAGGAAATCTCATAGTCTAGTTATAGAGATGCAGGACCTTAAGTCTTCATGCACACTGTGCACTTAGCCCCGATGGCATTTAGTTGAGGGTGGAGAGCGCAGGTTCCCCATTCAGCCCCGCTGCCATCAGCCTGTAAAACACTATGGCCTCCACCCTCAGCTAAACACCAGAGCCCTATGCACCAAGGCTAAACCCCTAGTGTGCATTGAGCCTTATGCCTAGTACACACAGGCCGAATGTCGGCCGACATCGGCCAGTTTAAATAAATTTATGGAGGCCTAGTGTGCATCAACACAGCCTATACCCCTGAGAGAAGCTTGAACAGATAGACATAGAAGGTGTATGCGTATAAACAAAAATAGGTTTTATTAGGGCGGTGGGCCCAGAGTGGATTGGATAAGTGAAAATACAGATATACATAGAATCAAAAGTATACATGAAAACGCATGTGACCATAAACATGTACATTAAATGCAAAAATTGCACAACAACTTGCAATATTGTCAGGGTCTTTCAGGAAAATGCCGACATGTTTCGGACGGGCGGACGTCCTTTTTCAAGGCAATTACAGTTCCTGTCTTTGCTCAATATTACTGTATGGAGCAGAGTAAAGGCATTAGTATACAACATGAAGAAAATAGAGAGCTTGAATTTTTCCGTTTAGATGATCGTGGTACTCACTTGCAAAACATTGGAAGGGAAGGGGCCAAAATTGCCCGGTGGTCTTGGGGTACAGGGATATGGTCTTGAGGTGGTCACAGAAAATGTTTGATCTATGCTATTAAAAGCAAAAGGCTGCTGGGCGCTCGGTTGGCTGCAAGATCTCAAGCCAGGCACCGTGAGGTTGCTGTGGCTGTGTGTACCTAGGCCAGAGATGGTAGGGAGCTGGGGGGTAGATAGAGTAAATGGGATGGTATTATACTCAGTAGCAGGTCTAAAGAGTATGTGAATTTAGGGAAAACATGAAGTTTAAAGCGTAGTTTACCTGGTAGATAGAGGTCCTGTATAGAAATGCATCAGAGCGCCGGCAGGGAAGTGTTGTGTCTGATCCCGCCATTGCTCAGGTTTAAATAAGGGTTGGGAGTGCTAACAGCTGAGCGGGCCGTCACATGTGGTCGGCGCGCTCAGCTGTGGGGCAGTTTAGGAGCCGCCTTCTTCTGATCGGACGTTCCTGAACGTCCATCAGAAGTAGGGGGATCGCGCACCCGCGCAGCGGCGCGTTACCTATGCGCTCGTGTCACCCGGACACGGCGCTTCTCGGATCGGCAGGAGGGCTCTGTGATTGGCCCTGCTGATCACATGACGGCCGTGTCCAATCACAGCCGTCATGTGATGTAAGCAAACAGCTAGGCAATCAGCTCTCCTCTCCTCACACGGAAGTCGTCGCTGAGGAGAGGAGAGCGGATCGCTGCAGCCGGCTGGTGATCAGTGAGTATTAGCTGTTTTTTTTACTCACTGATCACCAGTCTAACCAGTAAACCCCAGTAAACACACATGTCCCCACACATGTCCCCAAATAAAAACACATGTCCCCAAATAAAAACACATGTCCCCCACATATGTCCCAGTAAAATCACATGTGCCAATGATTATCTGCACACATATGTCCGTGATCACCTGCACACATCTGTACATGATCATTTGCGTACATATGTCCGTGATCACGCAAACCAATTATTATACACTTAACGGATTTTTTTTTACTAAAAACATGTAGCAGAATAAATTTTGGCTTAAATTTATGACAAAATGAGATTTTATTGGATTTCTTTTAAAAAAGAAAGGAAAAAATATTGTTTTTTTTTCGAAATTTCCGCTATTTTTTCGCTTATATCGCAAAAAATAAAAAACGGAGTCGTGAATAAATACCACAAAACTAAAGCTCTATTTGTGCGAACAAAATGATAAAAATTTCATTTGGGTACAGCATTGCATGACCGCGCAATTGTCATTGAAAGTGCGAGAGCACTGAAAGCTGAAAATTGGTCTGGGAAGGAAGGGGGCGAAAGTGCCCAGTATTGTAGTGGTTAACCACTTCAGCCCCGGACCAATTGGCAGCCAAAGGACCAGGCCCCTTTTTGCGATTCAGCACTGCGTTGCTTTAACTGACAATTGTGCGGTCGTGTGACGTAGCTCCAAAACAAAATTGGCGTCCTTTTTTTCCCACAAATAGAGCTTTCTTTTGGTGGTATTTGATCGCCCCTGCGGTTTTTATTTTTTGTGCTATAAACAAAAATAGAGCGACAATTTTGAAAAAAATGCAATATTTTTTGCTTTTTGCTATAATAAATATCCCCCAAAAATATATAAAAAAACATTTTTTTCCTCAATTTCGGCCGATACGTATTCTTCTACATAGTTTTGGTTAAAAAAATCGCAATTAGTGATTATTGATTGGTTTGCGCAAAAAAGTTAAAGGGTTTACAAAATAGGGGATAGTTTTAAAGGATTTTTATTAATATTTTTTTTTTACTAGTAATAGCGATCAGCGATTTTTATTGTGACTGCGACATTATGGCGGACACATCGGACATTTTTGATACATTTTTGGGACCATTGTCATTTATACAGCAATCAATGCTATTTAAATGCATTGATTCCTGTATAAATGACAGTTGTAGTGAGGTGGTTAACCACTAGGGGGAGGGGAGGGGTTATGGGCGTGTGACGTGTGTGTGTTTTTTTTACATTAGGGGGCGGGGCTGACGTCTGACGTCATTGATCGGCTTTCCCGATGACTGGGAACAGCCAATCAATGACAGGCAGAGTAGGAAGCGCGGGGAGAGGTTTGTTTACACATACCTCTCCCTGTTCTTCAGCTCTGTGACCCGATCGCGGGACACCAGCGGCGATCGGGTCCGCTGGTCCCGCGGCCGGGGTCACGGAGCTCCCGACCGGGTCGGGAGCAGCCGCTTTGAAGCCTGCCTCGTAAACACTCAGCCTTTTTCGCCTGGGCCGGTGCATGCGCAGTGAGGAAGTGACGTAATGACGCCGTCTGGCGCCATTTTTGAGTGGACGGCGGCGTGTCTCGGCAGTATATCAGTGGAGCGGGCTGTGGGCAGGAGACCGAAACCCGACCCGCCACACTATGGCTGATGGAGCCTGTGAGGAGTCAGGGATTTCCACCACCACAGCACTGTGCCCCTACCTGCACCATCAGCCGAGTGGGTAGAGCGGAGGGGACTTCATTGTGGAGACAGTAAGTGGCTGGCAGACTATTATGCTGTCTGCAGGACGGAGACTGTCGGACCACCCATGGCAATGAACAAACCAGGCACACAAGCAAGGCAAGCCTGCAGACTCAAAGCTCTCAGGTGGAGACACAGCTCAAAACAAAGCCCTGGGCCGAGGTGGAGAGAGACTGTCACTGTAGGAGGTGAGCTATTTATCATCTGTGCTGCCTGCTGCAAGTCAAATTCAGCTTCATTGTGTGCTCATTCTTTCCCTCTTGTCCCTGAGCCAGGAAGAGTGGGCTGCTGGGGACTAGGCCTGTCTGGTTACTGTCACTTTCATGGAAGTCATCTGCATTGCACTGCTGAAGTGCTGTCAGAGTCAGTCGTTTTCATATGTGCCCATATCTTGTCTTCCCTGAGCCAGGAGGGGGTAGCAGTCTGTTTGCTGGGCACTGCAGTCTGAGGCTCTTTTGCTGTTGGGGGCAAAGGCTGTGTCTATCTGTGAGGGGCAAAGGCTGTGTCTATCTGTGAGGGGCAAAGGCTGTCTCTCTCGCTTTCTTGCTCTCTCTCTTCACATAGGTGACAAAAAACTGATGGGTTATAATAACCTTGCTTTATAAAAAAATGTTTTTTGCTTTCAGAGCTACTTGAAATCACATTACTAACTGTATATTGTAGTTGTTTGTAGATGAAATACACTTAAAACTGCAATTTTGAAACTTTTTGAAATGCCAGTAAAAAACTTGGCTGTGCCAGTAAATTTTGGGTCTTGCGCCAGTAAATTTCAGCTTGGTAGGTTGGCAACGCTGCTTCAGCAATGCCCTTTCTTGAGAGCCTCATACTGCAGACACACGGCTTACAAAGTCCATAGCAGTTTGCACAGTTCCGGCAAAAATCATGCACTGTCACTTTAGGGCTGCTCTTACTGTATCTCGTGCAGGTATACAACACCTGCGACACACAATTTGCAGTGTCAATGGCTCTTTATTAGAGTGTGAATAGTTGAGCACTGAAGAACTTCTTGCCTGCACCCGAGCATCAGTTTTGGGAATCTAGCTTTAAACGTGGGGCTTTTACAACTCAATACATTCACCAACTTGCCTTTTAGGACTCTGTGCCAACTTTTGTTTAAAATAAATTATTTTACAGAAGGGTTGCTCTTGCAGGGGTTCTCAGCACATCGCAACATAAATTCAGCCTCCTGGCTGATGAGTTGTCCAGCAAGACTCAGTGGTCTGTTCAAAACAACTCTTTATAGTCTAAACAGGCTTGGACACAAGCTCCTTGTGTTCACACACACTGCTACTGCAGCATTTCACTCAGGCATCGGTGTGGTCACTGCAGGCCAAAACGGACTCTGCAAACATATACTCTGCCCCTATACATCACGGCTGTCTCCTGGGCAGGGAGGAGACCTCACTAGATGAACTGACTGCCCTTTGTTGGACAACAACCACAATCAACCTTACACTAGGTCAGGGACTCCTTGCATGCTAAATCAAGCTTAATCTGCCTCCTTCCAAAATCATAGAGTCCTAGCCTGTTACAGTGGGCAATTGGCAAAATATGCCTTTACTGGGTCCATGCCAGCTTTGCAAAATTTAACCTTTGCACATTACATATTTTATTATTTTTCATGAGCACACATGTGGGCACTGATTAAGGTGGCAAACAGCAGGGGCAATAGAGGACAAATCTTCCACGTGCCCCACCCCCCCCCCCCCGCAGATGGAAGACTACAGAGTGATTGTTACTTATACAGAGTTGAGCTCTGGGGGTGGGGGGGCGGCATAAAGTACAGTGGGGGAAATAATTATTTGATCCCCTGCAGAATTTGTAAGTTTGCCAACTTACAAAGAAATTAAGGGTCTATAATTTTTTTTATCATAGGTGTATTTTAAATGATAGAGACAGAATATCAACTAAAAATCCAGAAAAAAACGGAGTTACTTACCGGTAACATCCTTTTCCAGGAGTCTTTCAGGACAGCCACCTTAGAGAGACCCTGGCTCCTCCCCTCTTAGGAAACACCGCCTTCCATGCAAGATTTAAGCCTCATCCTCCCGCCGGCCCCTCAGTTCTTCAAGAGTACCTCCGGCCAACTGGGGAGACACAAGAACACGTCAAAACACAAATTTTTTATCTTACCTGACGGTCTTATGCGATGAGTCCTCCAAGATATCCAACAACCTGGGTGGGTACCGGTGCTGTCCTGAAAGACTCCTGGAAAAGGATGTTACCGGTAAGTAACTCAGTTTTTCCCCAGTCCGTCTTTCAGGACAGACACCTTAGAGAGGATAAGCGAGCACCTTACCTTAGGGTGGGACTACCGCCTGTAGCACCTTACGACCAAAGGCTTGACAGGAGATCCAGTCTATAGTGCTTCACGAAAGTAGAAAAGCTGGACCACGTCTGGACTACAGATTTATTCTGGAGAAGCACCAGCCCACTCTGCCTGAGAAGTCGCCACTGCCCTGGTTAAATGTGCCTTAATCCCAATTGGGGGCTCCACCCCCTCAAACAAATAAGCCTGACTAATGGCTAATCTTAACCATCTGGCTATTGTACGCCTAGAGGCCCTGGAACCTTTCCTGGACCCTGAAAATAATACGAACAAAGAATCAGACTTCCTGAAATGAGCTGTATCTTCCAAATATTGCAAGACGCATCTCCTGACGTCTAAGTTATGGAACCTATGTTCCTGTTCCCTCACAAGATTTGAACAGAAAGTGGGGAAAACAATTTCCTGGCCTCTATGAAACTTCGAGGCTACCTTTGGAAAAGAGGCCGGATCCATCTTAAAAATCAAACGGTCCGAAAAAACCTGAAAAAAGGGTGCCCTAATGGAAAG
The DNA here is from genome assembly GCA_028564925.1 of Lithobates sylvaticus. Lineage (NCBI taxonomy): Eukaryota > Metazoa > Chordata > Amphibia > Anura > Ranidae > Lithobates > Lithobates sylvaticus. Next base: position 253,784,830 of record CM053028.1, on the reverse strand, counting down.
GGCCTCGAGTTCGCTCACTCTTCTTGCAGTAGTGATCGCTACCAAGAACACCGTCTTGAGAGTGATCAACCTTAAATTGCAAGATTCCAATGGTTCAAATGGCTCTTTTGTAAGGGCCTGTAGAACTAATGAGAGATCCCACACTGGGAATGGGGAGACTCTGACAGGCCTCTGCCTACCCAGGGCTCTAAAAAACCTTACTATCCATGGGTCTGTTGCTAGCTGTTTTTCAAGAAAAACGCTTAAAGCGGATACCTGGCCCTTCAATGTGCTGAGGGCTAAACCTTTATCTGCCCCTGCCTGCAGAAATTCCAGGACTGCCCCGGAACTGTGCACCTCAAAAGAGCTTTCTGAGCACCATTTATTAAAAAGTTTCCATACTTTCAAGTAAATGGCCTGCGTTTCCTTCTTTCTACAGCTTAGGAGAGTAGCTACTAAGCGATCCGAAAACCCCTTGCCCCTCAGCAATTCCTCCTCAGAAGCCAGGCTGCGAGGTTCCACCTCTCCACCTGAGGACAGCAGATTGGTCCTTGAGAAAGAAGGTCCGCCTGTACTGGTAGCATCCAGGGAGGTTCCACCGCTAACCCCTTCAAAATGGAGAACCACGGCCTCCTGGGCCAGTGAGGTGCAATCAAGATGAGAGTAGTGCTCTCTGCTTGGAACTTTCTTAACACTGCCGGAATCAGAACCGGTGGGGGGAAGGCATAGCATCTGGAGAACCTCCAGCTCTGTGCCAGCGCGTCCACTCCTAACGCCCCTTCCCACCTGTTCATGGAAAAGAACAGACCGGCTTTTGCATTTTCCCTTGAGGCGAAGAGGTCCACTGCAGGAACTCCCCACTTCCGGGTTATCATTTCGAAGACCTCCTGTTTTAGAACCCAGTTGCCTTCTCTCAGCTTTTTCCTGCTGAGGAAATCTGCCACCTGATTTTGCTCCCCCTTTCAGGTGAATCGCAGAGAGGGATAGGACGTTGGCCTCGGCCCATCTGAGAATGGCTTCTGCCAGGGCCCATAGGGTTCCGCTTTTGGTGCCCCCCTGCCTGTTGACGTAGGCCACCACCGAAGAGTTGTCTGACCGAACTCTTACATGTTGTCCCTGAAGTTCCTCCTGAAAGGCTCTGAGAGCCAGGTCTACTGCTCTCAGCTCCCTCCAATTCGAGGACTTTCCTGATTCCCTTCTCCCCCAAGTACCCTGAATCATTCGGGTGTCAAGGTGCGCCCCCCAGCCTGAGCCGCTCGCATCGGTTGTCACAATCCTGGACACCGGCAAGACCCACTCCAATCCCTGCGCCAGATTTGCCCCCTTTCTCCACCACCAGAGGGACCTCTTGACCTGGGATGGAATTGATATCAGTGAGTCCAGGGACCCCTGGCTGTGGTCCCAGACTTTTAGAATGAAAAGTTGCAGAGGGCGGAAATGTAACCCTGCCCACTGAACTGCTGGGAGAGTGGAAGTCAGCAAGCCCAAGGCTGACATCACCTTTCTTACTGAAACCTGACAGTTGCCTTGGAGGAACAACATTGCTTTGTCTACCTTTTTGGATTTTTTCCCAAGGAAGGAAGACTTTTTGCTTCATTGAGTCCAGTACGTAACCCAGGAAAACCACCCTCTGGGAAGGAACTAAGTTGGATTTCTCCAAGTTCAGGAGCCACCCCAGGTTTTCGAAGATGTCTCTTGCTACCTGAAGGTCCCGACTCCACTGTTCTGGGGAAGGAGCAAAAAGGAGAAGGTCGTCGAGGTACGCGACCACCGAGATGCTCCTGAGACGCAGAAATGCCAGAACTTCTACCATTACTTTGGTGAAGATCCGGGGGGACGAGGATAGCCCAAAGGGAAGGGCTTTGAACTGGAGATGCAGCACCTCCTCTGAGGTCCTTACCGCCAACCTTAGAAATCTCTGGTGGTTTTCTGCAATGGGAATATGCAGATACGCATCTTTTAGATCTATCGATGCCATAAACGAATTCGGTGGAAGTAGTGCCTTCACTGAGTACACCGAGCCCATTCTGAATCTCCGGTAGGTGACGGAGACATTCAGAGGCTTCAAATTGAGGATGAGCCTGAATTTCCCTGAAGGTTTGCGGACCACAAAGATGTGGGAGTAGAAGCCTCTGCCTGTCTCTCCTATCGGCACCCGTGCCACCACCTCCTGTTCCTCCAATTCCTGAAGAGAAGAAAGAAGGGCAGCCGACCTCTCTGTACACCTCGGCATTTCGGTAACCAAGAGTCTTAGTGGGGGAGGATCTGAAAACTCTAATCGGTATCCTCTTCTGATGATCCCCAACACAAATTGATTGGAGGTGATCGTTTCCCACTGTGGGAGGAAGGCCCCCAACCTGCCTCCCACTGTAACTTTGTCATTGAGACTTTTTGGGCTGTTCAGGAGGGCGAAAAATCGCACCCCCCCGCCCTTTCCCCTTATGCCCCCAACTTTTCTTCTGCCGGTCAGTTTTTGGGGGTTCAAATTATTTCTGAGGGCGAGCCTTTCTCTTAGACTGCTCCCCATACTTCCTTTTGATAGGAAAGGCCTTTTTCTTATCGGCCGTGCGATCTAAAACCGCTTCCAAACCTGGTCCAAATAATAAATCCCCTGTGAGAGGGATCCCACAGAGCTTTATTTTGGACGCACTGTCCCCCTGCCAAGTCTTCAGCCACAGGTCCCCCCTTAGCTGAATTAGTCAGGGCTGTGGACCTTGCGGACATTCGTATGGATTCAGCCGAAGCATCCGCAATGTATGCAACTCCTTTTTTTAACATAAACTTTTTATTTTATATTTCAAGAAACAAACATACATTATCAGGTGTCAAAAAAAAAAAAAAAAAACAACTTACAGGCAGTCATCCTCATGGAAGAACAGAATAAACAAGAATCCATTAAATTTGCAGCAGGTGTACATAGCCATTGATAAGTGAGATCAAACATTCACAGGGTAAGTATGGGATCAACAGGTCGTGACCCTATGTGTCATCCCATGCGGAGACATATAGCAACTACCTACTTCAGTACTCAATCAATGGTCAAGTGTTTCGCCTCCACCCAATCCTCCCAAATCTTCCCAAATTTCTTAGGGCAATTCCTACCCAGGTATGTCATCTTGTAGAGTGGTAAAGCCGAGTTTATCAGTGATTGCCACAGCTGTTTTGTAGGGGGGAGGGCCTGGTTCCAGTGGAGAAGGATGGCCTTGCGTGCATACATGGTGGTATAAAATACAAATAGTTTCTTGCCCCAGGCAATTTCTAAGAAATCACATACACCCAGAAGGAGAGGTATCGGGCTGAACGGAACCGCCAGTTTCCCTATATTATTAATGTCTGCCCACACCTCCCTCCAGAAATCGACCAACCGAGGACAGGACCAAGCTACATGGAAGAAATCTGCGTCTGGGTAGTCACATCTGTGGCAGGTGGGTGATCTGTCAGGATATATCCTAGCTAACCGTGCCGGTGAGTAGTATACTCGGTGGAGAAATTTAATCTGAGTGAACCTGTCTCTAGCCGATACCGTCAGGGGCAGGTACTGTTGGATACCCTCCTCCCAGTCCTCCGCAGTGAGCTCCCCAATGTCGGACTTCCATTGATTAAACAGATGGGACACTTTAGACGTGTCCTGCGTAGCCAGTATACTGTATAGGGTTGAGAGTGTGCGTCTCTCATCTTGTGAGCGTAACGCTTCCTCTAGTGGTGACCTCTCCAGGTTTACCGGGGTAGGGAATTGTGCCTGGTAGGCATGCCTCAATTGGAGGAACCTAAAGAACATATAGTTCGGGAGGTCATATTGCGCCTTCAGAACGTCGAAGGGTAGCAATTGTCCCCCTAAAGTAACGTCCCTTAATGTGGAAATTCCACATCCAGCCCAGACTCCAGGGTCCGGGATGGATTGGAAGTGGGGCAGACGGGGGTTCCCCCAGAGGGGAGTGTCTGGGGACCAGGTCCCCGGCTGCGTGAGCCGCTTATGAACTGTGTCCCATACCTTCAGGGTCGTACGCATCGGTTCGGTCATGGCCGTGTTGGAACGGGGGCCTCTGTATATCAAGCTCCTGAGCTCAGCAGGTGATCCCACCAACACCGCCTCCAAGGAGGATGCGGGGTTAGCCGGAGCCACCAATAGCCACCACCTGAGCGTCACCAGGACCGCGACCCAGTAATATTTAAGGAAGCAGGGTAGGGCAAGCCCCCCTAGCTTGAGAGGCAGTTGGAGCGTCGTTCTGGCTATTCTGGGGGTCTTCCCTCCCCAGATAAAGGAGGTGATAATGCTGTCGAGTTTCTTAAAATTTTTTTGAGGTATAGGGACGGGGGTTTGACGGAAAAGGTATGTGAATTTGGGGAGGACCGACATTTTCACTAGATTCACCCGACCCACCGGTGATAGGGAGAGGGATTTCCACACATTGCATTTTTGGGTCAAATGGGTGACCACCGGGTTAAGGTTAAGGTTAATAAAGTGACCCAGATCACGGTGTATTACCACTCCGAGGTACTTAAATTGTGTGACCCTACGTAACTGCCCGTCACCCAGTGGAGTGGCTCCTCCGGGGTGGAGGGGAAATAGAACAGATTTCCCCCAGTTAATACATATCCCAGAGTAGTGCCCGAATCTGTCTATTAGGGAAAGGGCTGCCGGGAGTGACACCCCGTCATCTTTAAGATACAACAGGGTATCGTCCGCATAAAGTGACACCCTCTGCTGCAGAGAGCCCCGCACAATCCCGCGAATTTCGGGAGAGGCGCGGAGGAGAGCTGCCATGGGTTCGATTGCCAGCGCAAAAAGTCCCGGGGAGAGAGGACAGCCCTGTCTAGTTCCCCTCTGCAATCTGAAGGACGGGGTCTTGCAGTGGGGGCCTTGTAGACTGCTCTGACCCAGGAGACAAAGGCGGGTCCAAACCCAAATTTGCGGAGAACCTCCCAGAGATAGCCCCACTCCACGGAGTCAAAGGCCTTCTCCGCATCTAGGGAGGCGACCATCTCTCTGTCCCCGCCCTCGTTCCCAGAGGCCATCACAGAATACAGACGGCGTATGTTGATGTCCGTCCCTTTTCCAGGCATGAAACCGGACTGGTCATCATGAACCAGAGTAAGGATAACATCATTCAGTCGCTTAGCCAATATTTTAGTTAACACTTTAGCGTCGGAATTGAGGAGGGAGATGGGCCGGTAGGAGGGGCATCTCTGAGGGTCCTTCTCTGGCTTGGGGATCACCACAATAATGGCTTGAGCCATTGATGGTGGCAATTCGCCCTCACGCAGGGAGTTTGTGAACATGCCATGCATTCTCTCAGCCACCTCCTCTACATACTGTCTGTAGAATTCAGGCGGAATCCCGTCCTCCCCGGGTGTCTTCCCCGTCTGCATGGAGCCCAGCGCAAGGCGGACCTCCTCAATAGAGATAGGGGAGTCCAGGCTTTCCCTGCCCTCCACCGACAGCATAGGAAGTTCCACCTCCCCCAGGAAGTCAGTGAGGTCTGCATGGGAATAACGTGCCCTGGAATAGTAAAGGTTGGCATAAAAGTCCGCAAAGCAGGCGTTTATACCAGCCGGGTCGGTCACCAGTGTGTCATCCGGTCTCCGAATGCAGGGAATAGTGGATATTGGGGCCTGTTCTTTTGACAACCAAGCTAACATTTTACCCGTTTTGTCTCCCTGTTCAAAGATCCGCTGCGTTTGCGCAAGTTGGCGTTTATTTGCCTTGGCCACTCTCAGTAGTGCTACCTCCCTGTAAGCCACCTTCATGTCCTGGGCCATAATTGGGTTTGCCGTAAGAGTAAACCTGGTTTCTAGATCCCGGGCCCTGTTTTCGGCTTCCTCAATCATTATACGCCCATTCCTGCGTTCCCTGGCAATGGACGACAAATAGCACCCTCTCATATATGCCTTGAATGCATCCCAGACCAGTCCCCTTGAGGCAGTGTTAACATTGGACCCCCAGTACCCTCTTATTTCCTTGGCCATTTCGATTTCCAGGGTGGGATGCTCGATCCAATACCTGGAAAGGCGCCATATCCTATCCATCGGTGGAGTGGATGTCTGAAGGGTACATAGCAAGGGGGAGTGGTCGGAGATGCCCCTGGGAAGGAGTTCAATGTCTAGTATGGAGGGAAGCAGTGCTGTGCTGGCATAGAGGAGGTCGATGCGGGAGAGGGTGTTGTGGGTAGAGGAGTGGCAGGAGTAGCTACGGGTGTCCGGGTGTTTCCACCTCCAGACATCTGTCATTCCAATCACCCGGGCCCATCGGGAAAGTGCCGAGTCAGAAGCAGGGTCGACTGTCAGCTTGTCAAGGGATGGGTTAGGGGGAATATTAAAGTCTCCTGTAATGATAACGTTGTCGGTGTGGAATTGGGCAATTACTGCGGTAAGCTTGTGGAGTAGAGAGAGATTAGCCGGAGGGGGTATATATAGACCCACCAGTACCATCTCTATCGTGTCTATTTTAGCATGTAGTACCACGTACCTCCCCTCTGGGTCTAAGACAATATCGAGCGGCACAAAATTCAGGGTTCTATGCACCAGGACGCTAACCCCCCGTGCATAAGAGGAGTGTGTGGCGTGGTAGTGATGACCTACCCAGGGCCTCTTCAGGCCCATTATCCTACCCCCCAATAGATGAGTCTCCTGAAGGATGCATATGTGCGGAACATACCTTTTGATATAGTCAAAAACAAGGGAACGCTTAATCTTTTGGTTGAGCCCCCTGACATTCCAGGAGAGGACCTTTAACGGAGCCATAGTCTGAAAAGGCAGAGGAGCCCAAAGGGGACCTCCGACAGGCGAGATCCAGGAAGGGAGGGCCCTTCCAAAGGGCCAGAACAGATCCCATCCTGAGGCCCACCTGCCGACGGCCACCCCCACGTTACAACAACATAAAGCATACACCCGCCACAAGAACACTGTCTGCAATAGAGGACCTTCACATTGATAATGTAGAAACATGTAGCCCAACTTCTAACCCCCCCTAACTCCCTTCCCATCCCACCCCGCATCCCACCAATAAAAAAACAGAAACCGTGGGATGCTTGAGTACCCGAACATAACATGAACATTGTGTAGGAATAGTCTCATAAGGGGGCAGTGTGTCCAATCAGCACACCAAGGACGGAGTCAATGTACAGAGTCTCCGGAGCCTCCGCTACCTGGGGGCACTGGTCCCCCCCCCCGAAAAAAAAAAAAGGGGGGGGGAGCCGTATATAGAAAAAGCAAAAGAAATGGGAAAAGAAAAAAAAAGAAGGGGGGAAAAGAAAAATTTGTACCTGAGGATAACAATGGGGTGTATAGCCCGCCTTCTTGCCGCCTGGTAGTAGTCACTTAGAGTTAACTAAGGGCGCCATTCTTAGTTGCAAACCATTCAAGTAACAAGGGGGGAGCAACAAGCTAGCCCCCCACAGCGTATCCGAGAGAGATATTAAACAAAGGGGAAAAAATAAAAAATATTCAAAAAAGAGAAAGTGGGAAAACGAAAAAGAGCCTCTGTCAGCAGTTTCCCTCCTCAGGGGTGTCAGTCACCTCTATGACGGTTAATGCAGTGGGGTAGAGAGGGTTCTTCATCTCATCCGCCGGTGTTCATCTGGTCTGCAGTTAGGTGTGTTGAGTATGACCTGTCCACAGCTAGTCACATCTATCCCGGGGGAAGATCAGGCCAGTCCATGTGAGAGCAACACAGGTAAAGGAGGAGGGCCGCCACAGCAAACACTCGGCTGGGCCGCCATTGCTGGAGGTCTGCCCTAAGGCAGATTGGTGCACTTCTCATTCATCTCTGCCGAGGGAGGGAATCAAGCCATCTGGATGCCTCACTTGGGGAGACAAAAAACTTAACGGACTCACCATCCACCACCCTGAGCTTAGCAGGGAACATCATGTTATACTTCAGGCCTTTGGCCCGCATCTGGGCCTTGACCTGGTCGAATGTACGCCGCTGCCTCTGTGTCTCCACTGAGTAGTCGGGGAACAGCATTAGTTTGGCATTGTCCATCCGTAGCTCCCCGGTCCTCCGTGCTTCTCTAAGGACGAGATCACGGTCTCTAAAGTTTAATAGGCGAAAGATAAATGTGCGTGGTGGGGCGCCCGGTGGTCCCCGGATCGAGGGCATCCTGTGCGCCCGCTCAACCACAAAGTGTGAGGAGAATTGTGCCTGGGGAAGGAGGTTGCGCAGCAGCTGCTCTGTGAAGGCCTCAGTATCTCGTCCCTCTGCACCCTCCGGGAGACCAACCAGGCGGAGATTGTTCCTCCTGTTTCTGTTCTCCTGGTCCTCTGCTCTTGTTTCGAGGGCCTTAACCCTTACTTGTAACGTGTGGAGGGAGGCATTATGGTCGCGGACGGAATCCTCCGCTTCACTCACCCGCCGCTCCGCCTCGGTGAGCCGCTCCCTGTGCTTGTCCAGGTCCCTCCTAATTAGTCCCATGTCAAGCTGGATCTGCTCGATCTTTGTGGTCAGCGTACTCTGGCACCCTGATATGGCCTGCATCAGTGCCTGGAACTGTTCGTCTCCCATCGGTGGAGCGTCCGCCCGCTCCGTCTGGGACGCCATATTGGCTTGGGCCTTCCCTCGTGCGCCTCGTGTCTGCAGCGGGGTGCCTGGAGCTGGCTGCTTCTTCTTTTGCGAACCGGAGCTCCCCCTCCGCATACCCGGTCCTGTCAGACGGTGAGCGGGCTCGTATGGGTGTGTGCGCTTCCCTAAATGCCGGATAATGTGCCTAGTAGGAGCGGAGCTCTCTTCTCTTGCGTCCTATTAGGTCGCCATCTTGGACACCGTATGCAACTCCTTTAAGCAGCATTGGGAAAGAAGCCAAAATGGTCTCCTTTGCCGTGCCAGCTTCAATATGCGCTCTGATCTGTGTGAGCCAATACTCCATATTGCGTGCCACCACTGTGGCTGCCATGGCAGGTTTAAGATTTCCCTGTGAGGAGTCCCATGCCTTTTTTAGAAGTGAATCCATCCTTCTGTCCATGGGGTCTGACAGTACCCCCATGTCCTCGAAGGCCAGATCCGTGTGTCTGGATACTTGAGAAAAGGCAGCGTCTAGCCTGGGGGATTTGTTCCAGACTAGCTCCTCCTCCTCCGCAAAAGGAAACCTTTGTTTCAATGCCCCTGAAAAGAAGGGTTTCCTTTCCGGGTCCTGCCATTCTTTCTTGACGGCATCGATCAAGACGTCATGGACCGGGAACATTTGTTTCTTCTGTTCCCCCAGACCACTGTACATCTGATCGTGAAGCGAAAATGCCTTCCTTTCCTCCTGAATACCTAAAGTGGTATGGATAGCCCCTAGGAGCTCCTCCACTTCCTCAAGGGAAAGTTTGTACCGTGAGGTTTTCTTGGATTCACCATCCAGCACCTCTCCATCTGACTCCCCCTGGGAATCAGAAGCGGCACTGCCCACTTCTTCCTCAATGTCCTCTCTGGAGCCCTCCGGGATCTCCCCACTAGCCAGGGGAACATCCGGTGGGTTAGGTGAAACACTCTGCTGCACTGGTGGAGGGGTGCTCTGGGACTGAGGCAACTGGAAACTAGAAAAAAGTGCCTTGAAGGACTGGAAAGTGCTAGAAAGCTCCTTTACAGACGCTGCCAGGTCTGCCCCCTGCTCTGCTGCCTGCTCCCTCACTAGCCCATCAATACAATCCCTACAGAGGGCTTTGGTCCAAGAGTCCCCCAAAGAAGCTCTGCATGAAGGGCATCTCTTCTTGGAACCATGGGGCGACTTGCTTGTGGCTTTCTGAAACACAGAAATACAGAGAGGGCAGCATAAGCATAACACACCAGCGCTAACTCAGAGGACCACCAGGAGTGCCCCCCCCCCCCAGGACTAACCACCACCAGGGTCCCGGATACACTCTCCTACTCCCGACCACCAAGGAGGGATAGACACCAGTGGAGCTACTGGAATAAGTAAGGGAACACCTCCCCAGGGTTCCCCTTACCTTAGAGTGGCTGGTGCTGTTATCTCCAGGAGCTGTTCTTGAAGCCTCTGCTTCCGACATTCCTGCTGAGGATGTGTGGTCTCTCGTGCCTCCGAACGCTGTCTGTACAGCATGTGAAAGAGGCCGCACCAGCCGAACGATCGGTCCCCTTTCTAGGCCGCGTCCGGAACCGGAAGACGCGGATCCAGCGAAAAAATCCGCCCCCACCGGAAATGACGTCGCCCGTCATCCGGTCCGGCCTCTAGCTCCAAGCCGCCTGTAGCATGCATGGGGGACGTAAGAGATTTCGCTGCAGCACCACCACTGGGCGAACAAAGGGCGGACCTCCCCAGACTTCCTGCTTCCCCAAGCAGAGCTGGCGTGCGCAAAGCGGCCATCCTTGGTGTAACCGGCTCCCTCGCCGACCGGACCCCTGGGCAGAGATTCAGAGAGACCCCTGTCTCCTCCACCTACAGGTACATTGCCTCAGCCTCCCCGGCTGCTCAGCACAGGATGGAAGAAATACAAAATAACCATCAATCGCCCTCGGTCTGGAGCTCCATGCAAGCGTTTGCATCATGGGGTAAGGATGACCATAAGGATAAGAGAAGTGAGGGATCAGCCCCGAACTACACGGGAGGAGCTTGTGAATTGTGAATGATCTCACAATATGCCGCCATGGAATCCTGCAGCGCCCGCAAGGTCCCCCTCCTCAAGAAGGCACATGTACATGAAGTCAGGTGAGACCAAAATTGAGCTGTTTGGCATTAACTCAACTCGCCGTGTTTGGAGGAAGAAAAATGCGGACTATGACCCTAACAATACCATCTCTACAGTCAGGCACAGAAATACAGGCCGACTTTGCCGCATTGAGGGGCCGATGGACGGGGCCATATATTGTAAAATATTGGATGAGAACCTTCCCTCAGCCAGAACACTGAATATGGGTTGTGGATGGGTCTTTCAGCATGACAATGACCCAGAACATACCACCAAGGCAACAAAGGAGTGGTTAAGGTCATGGAGTGGCCTAGCCAGTCTCCAGACCTTAATCCTATAAATAATTATGGAAGGAGCTGAAACTTCGAGTTGCCAAGCAACAGCCACGAAACCTTAAAGTGAAAGTTCACCTTTACAGAAAAATCTGTAAGGTGAACTTACACAGGACCCCCACTCCCCTGTCTTGCTGACCTGCAGCCCAGCGATCTCCCATCTCTGAGCCCCTCTATAGCCGCCTCACAACTCCGGGGCTTAGAAATCCCCTCGGCATTCACGCGTCTTCTTCCCCACTGAGAGGACGGGCTACGCGGGTCCTGATTGGCCGGCACCGCCCAATTAGAATGCTCCTAAACATCCCTCCTGATGGGGTACTATTAACAGATTAAGCTCTCGGAATTTCAAAGCCCCGGAGCCATGAAGCGCCTATAGCAGGGCTCAGAACAGGAGATCGCCGCGCCGCAGGTCAGCGGGAGGGGGGGTGGAGGAGGGGGCCCTGTGTAAGTTCACCTTACAGATTGTAAAGGTGAACTTACCCTTTAAGGATTTAGAGAAGATCTGTAAAGAAGAGTGGATCAAAATCCCACCTGAAATGTGTGCAAACCTGGTAACTAACTACAAGAAACATTTTACATCTGTGCTTGCCAACAAGGGTTTCTCCACCAAGTCATGTTTTGCTTGGAAATCAAATCCTTTTTTTACACGCTGAACTGCAACTCAATTTATAACATTTGTATTGTGTGTTTTTTCTGGATTTTCGGTTGATATTCTGTCTCTATCATTTAAAATACACCTATGATAAAAATTATAGACCATTTCTTTGTAAGTGGGCAAACTTTCAAAATCTGCAGGGGATCAAATAATTATTTTCCCTACTGTATATGCACCCAATTCATAAATCTATCCTCTAGACCAAGACTGGATAGCACTTCCTAGAGGTAAGGCCACTCAACCCTGTTGAAAGCCTTGGCAAAGGAGAGAATGGCCATACCCCCCAGATTGTCCACCGGCAGGGGCGTAACTATAGGGGGTGCAACAGTCGCGAGCGCAACCGGGCCCTGTGCTGCAAGGGGCCCATGTGGCCCCCTCTACATATGGCCGATGGCAGCATAGGCGGTTAGGCATCGGGCGCACGGGTGGCTGGAGGTGGGGCGTGACTAGCAGAGCTCTATGCTCGACTACCGCACTGGCTGCTCTTTAGTTGTGCATTCCCCACACAACCTGTGTCCTTTGCCACTCCTCCGGGTCCCCCTCTCCTGCTCCATGCAGTTCTGCTCAGTCTGTGTCTGTCCTCCACAGCCAGAGTCCCGCCCCCTGAGTCCGGCACACACTGCACTGCATGCTTCTCCCGGGCAAACAAACTTTACGCACACAGATGCAGTGCAGTCCTATGAGAGCCGCCTCCCCAAAGGACACTGCAGGCCATCTCCCCTAAGGACAAGGACCCAATCTCTCCTGGGGACAGGGCCCACTTCTCCCCAGAGGACAGGGACCCAATTTCCCTTTCCCTTCTTCCTCTTTGTCTCAAAGGTGTAACATCATAGGTCTATTTAGACCTCTGATATCTCACCAAAGTCCCCCAAAGGGACTCCTAAAATTTTTTAAAAAATAATAAAAAAAACTGCTGATACCAGTGGTGGAACTACTGGTACTGCTGGTACTGCTGATACCAGTGGTGGAACTACAGTGCTCACAAAAGTCGTACCTGTGACCAAGCCCTGGAGTTCCACCACCGGACTCGGAGGGAAGGGCCTCGGCTGGGGTTCAGGGGGGGCCTTCATGGTTTCTTGCACCGGGGCCCTGAAGGTTCTAGTTACACCACTGTCCACCGGCATTTGCATATATATTACATAAATTTAATCAGACAAGGCAAGTGTAAGATGACATTGATCCACTTACCATAAAATACCATTTTCTTTAGTACAAGTGTTTTTTATGGCCTATAGCACCAAGGATAATAACCTCCTTTGCAACACCACAAGCCAGCCTCCTTTAAATGTATGTCTCTTGGTGTGCTCCTGACATTTTGTCCCCTTATCAAAATGTCTCCAGTTCGTGTACCAGCAAAATAATTTATATTCTTTTTTTATTTTATTTTTGATGTGCCCTATTTTAAATTGACTTGTTGTAACATGTCTATATAAAAAATATATATTTCTTTCAGAGCAATAATGGAACACAAGGAGTTGTTAAAGGTACCTTGGGACTGGCAAATAGGTAAGGCATTTCAATGTTGTCATTATAATGCCTAGCTAAACAATGAGCAGAATCCCTGCCATTTATCAGAACTGGAGCTGCTTCATAAAATTTCCAAAATGAGCTCTCAACCTACTGGCTTATATAACATTTACTGCATTTATTATCACAGAGAACTGCACCAGAAGGAGACCCTTGTGCAGAAATAAAAATCACACAGGATGACACTTTCTTTCCTCTAGCGGCAACCACAAGAATACAGAGACTATTAACAGCAATGACCATAAAAACACAAATACTTAGACAAAATTTCACTGTATAAGTCTCATAAAATAAAATTGCCTAGAGCAAACTATGCATAAAACACACAAATGAGATATCAGTAAATTGTCTCCACATGCATATATCTAAGTCTGCCTAAGCTACTACTTAATAGAGCAAGAATTTTAATTTGTTTCCTTAAACTAGTCTGTATAATGGCAGGAAATAAATCACATTGAAATTCATAGATCTTTTTCACTCCTTACATTACAATGTTTATATGAGCGTATAGACAATATCTCAACAACATGCATGCAAAATGGATATTTTATTTATATGTATTTATTTATATGTGTCTAGTATGAGATTTAAAGTATAAATCGCCAGCTTTGCAGCCATTTTAATGATAGCTCAGCATATTTAGGAGATGTAAAACAGCTGTACTGGGCATATATAAATGACGCTGCCTTTTTGAACAGGCTCTAAGCTTTTTTCCACAAACGTGGTATAGGATTATTACTACAATAAAACTCAACTCCAGGCTATTTTTTTCTTATCTTTACATTTGAACAAGCCCTAAGGTTGCCGCTGCCAAATGCAAATAAGGGCTCATACACAAGTGCAGCAGGAACTGCTACTCCTCTGAAAAGCAATCCCAGTGTGTTTGACCGGTGGTGAGGAGGTGATATGTTGCCTCCTCACCACCTGATTTAAACACACGATTGCTGTGTGTCAGGTGGTGACACTGGGCCTTTGACTTCTCCATTGTGGTTCAGGTTGCCTACCCCTGCTATTGAGCATCTGTGGGGCATTCTCAAAAGGGAAGATGGAGGTGCGCAAGGTCTCTAACATCCACCAGCTCCGTGATTTTGTCACAAAGGAGTAGAAGAGGACTCCATTGGCAACCTGTGAAGCTCTGGTGAACTCCATGCCCAAGAGGGTTAAGACAGTGCTGGAAAATAATGGTGGCCACACAAAATATTGACACTTTGTGCCCAATTTGGATATTTTCACTTGAGTGTACTCACTTTTGTTGCCAGCAGTTTAGACATTAATGGCTGTGTATTGAATTAATTTGAGGGGACAGCAAATTTACACTGTTATACAAACTGTACACGCACTACTTTACATTGTAGCAAAGTGTAATTTCTTCAGTGTTGGGGGTGAGGGGTGTACTCACTTTTTTGAGCTACTGTATCTATTTACTAAAATGTACGGAAGCCTTATACATGGTAATATTTTGGATATATCTCTTTTGTTCTTAATTAAAACCCTTGTATGAGAAAAATACATTGGACATAAATGACAATAATAAAATAACTGAAATGGTATGTCTCCTATTTATTTCACAGGACTCCTTTATGTGGGATTCACAGCCTGCATGTTTGGCCTGTATAGTTTCATGCCTTTGGTTATAAAGAAAACCAGTGCTACTGCAATCAACCTCTCCATGTTAACAGCAGAACTCTACACATTTTTCTGTGGCCTCTTCTTATTCCATTATAAGGTGGGTGCAAGCACTACTTTTGTTTTTTAATCATATCATTTTTATTGAGAAACATTTTACAACTTACAACTAAGCAAAAAAAAATACAATAAAAAAACCCCCATAAAAACACAAACAAACCTAAAAAAATAAATAAATAAAAGGAAAATAACAAACCACTATTAAAAATTAATCATGCAGTTTCCAGATTAAGTTGAACAAGCCTTGTAGTTCTACATCCCAATAAATTATATATTTCTCTAGTTATTTCTCGGGGCATTTCCTAGATTTATACGCCAATTCCTCCCTTCTTAATTTATAATTAATTGATCGCATCGATCCACTAAGCGATTGTTAGTTGGGTTTTTGATATCCATTTCTGTAATATGAGTTTGTGGGCTATATGCATAGTCCGCAACCACAATTCATGCATTTTGAATGGGAATATAACTTCTGGTATGATCACCAATAAATCTATTTTCGAATCAAAACAGACATGTGTATCGCATAAAGTATTTAAGACATCAAATATGTTCTCATATCGGTAGTACATCTTGGGCAATTTAGTGTGGATGGAAATGGATAAACCGCGCTTGGTGAGAATGGAGAGGACAAGAAAGAGGGAAGGGAGGGGGAGGAGGGGGGGGGGGGGGAAAGGGAAATAAATTAGGAAGGACCCTAACCCAGAAAAAAGGCTGCTGCTAGAAAGTGGGATACTCACACCAAAAGGTAAATGGAAAATACATAAAGCTGCGCCAATTTAAACAAAAAAATAAAAACAGTAAATAAAAAGAAGAAATCAGTAAAAAAATCAATAAAAAAACAAATGTCCCATCAAAAACAACCGTGAAGGATTACATAAATCGATTAGAACAGTCTATGATTTGGTCTAATAGTCCAGTTTAAATAATTTCCTAGCACCAAAAAGATGAAATTGGCGTGTAGCTGGTTCAAAAAGGAAAAAGACACCTCAGTGACAGTTCTATAATCTTCACGCTGTGACATGCAGAAAATATAGTAGTATCCCGGCCACCTATTTGATTGGAGGCTTACCAAATGGCTAAATGTTTAGGCATTGTGCACAGAATCCTGTAGTTGTCCCCGTGGGCGAAAGATGGTAGGAACAGTCAATCCAGGACGGATCACTCAAATGGAGGAGGAGAGAAAACAACACACCATCCGTTCCTGATATGAATATCCAGCCAGTTCCCACTAGTTTCCTCCAATTACAATTTTTTTTTTTTTATTGATTTTTTTACTGATTTCTTCTTTTTATTTACTGTTTTTATTTTTTTGTTTAAATTGGCGCAGCTTTATGTATTTTTCAATTTAGTGCGGATGCTTTACCCCAGGAATATAACTTTAAAGGGGTATAGTGAGATCTATGAATAATAAATAACTGAGTAAACCACTGAGAGGAGGATAGGGAGACTCTGGTCAAATTCTTCAGAGCTTGCTCCCACTCCTCCTCAGTGAGAACATCCAAGTCCCTATACCACCTCTCAAAACTACTATACTTTATATTCATGCTGGAGGAATGGGCAAAAATCCCAGTGGTAAGATGTGGCAAGCTCATAGAGACTTATCCAAAGCAACTTGGAGCTGTGATAGCTGCAAAAGGTAGCGCTACAAAGTATGGACTTTAGGGGGGTTAATAGTTATGCACATTGACTTTTTCTGTTATTTTGTCCTATTTGTGGGCATGTTCTGAAAATGAAATGATGAAAAGAAAATCCTCAAACAAGCCATGTTAATTCCAGGTTGTGAAGCGACAAAACATGAAAAATGCCGGGGGTGTGAATACTTTTGCAAGGCACTGTAAACTGACCACGGTATCAGCAGCCATGATAAACTATGGTCAGTTTACAGGGGGAAGGGCAGAACCAGGCAGGATCATCCAGGTTTTTTAGGCGACACAGGGGGCCAAATTACACAGCACAAGCACTGTGCTGTGTAACATACACAGGCAACTAGATTTTTTTTTAGGGTAACAAACACTAACTGGCACAGTAAAGTTTATTTCCCAAACTTCATCTACCATGATTCAATGCTGCCAATTATCAAGTCTCTTGAGCTACTTATTCTTGTCAAATAACAAATCAAACTGAACTAGTAGATGTATATATACCAGTGCATACACATTTAAAAGATCACTTCCTTTTTTGGAGAAATTGGAATTCATTTTTATGATTTCGTTTTATAATCGGCTCATTTTAATGTATTATAGGATAAGCAAAAATCAGTTTTCAAAATAGAGTAATAGAGAAACGTCAAATGATTTTCATTCAGTGTCAAGCAATTTAATATGTTTCAGCATTTTAGCACAATCGTTTTACAACACGTTTGTTATTCAAAGGACTCTGTGAGTATTGCTTGTGTGTGTTTTATATGCAAATATGATTGTAAGAAATGTTCACGTTTTTAAATATCAGCCAAAAAATTTGTTTTTACAATCCAGTTATTAGTATGTAACTAAGTAAACCATAAAAGAAAGGAAATTAAAGTGTATGTAAATCCTAACAATGAACTTCTCCAGTTTCTTCATGTTCAGATTACTTAAAAATACAATCAATAGTATTTGTTATATCTATTTCATACCGTATATACTCGAGTATAGGCCGTCCCGAGTATAAGCCGAGGCCCCTAAATCACCACAAAAAAATGGGGAAACGTATTGACCCGTGTATAGGCCGAGGGGCAAAAATGCAGCAGCTACTATAAGTGGAAAAAGGGTCAGCAATGTCCATCTGCATGTCCCCTGTACAGACCCCCGTGTCCCCATTGCAGCCCGTGTCCCCATTGCAGCCTACCTGTGCCGATCCGTGGGTCCGGGGTCCTGTGTCCGGGGTCCTGTGTCCGGGGTCCGTGCAGCCGATGTGGTCCCGATGTGGTCCCGCTCTGTCCCCCTCCACAGCGTGTACGGCGCCATTACAATTTAAAAGCCGCGCCTCTTCCTCCTCCTCCTCGTCCGTGATAGGAGGAACACTTTTTTCCCAGCAGTCAGTGTGCAGTGTTCCGCCTATCACGGACCGTCTCTCATCCTCGTCCATGAGATGAGAATGACAGGCCATCCGTGATAGGCGAAACACTGTACTGCTGGGAAAATTAGTGTCCGCCTATCACGGACGGGCGGGAGGAGGCGGCGCGGCTTTTGAACTGCCGTCTGTCTGCATGACAAGCTGTTCATGTAGGCAGACGGCGGTGACTCGAATATAAGCCGAGGGGTGGACTTTCAGACCTAAAAAAGGGTCTGAAAATCTCGGCTTATATTCGAGTATATACGGTAAGTGCAAATTCCCATTTTCTGTGTAATGGTATCTCAGGCAGTATTATCAGCCCTGTTCAGTTCACCACAGTGAACTACAGAACACCCCCTCCCCTTCCATTTTCCTGTCTTAGGGTGACAACATTGCTCCTCTAAAGGATGCCATGAATGAGTGTTGTCATCCAAAGATAAGATGGAGTGTGCTACTGGCCAGATCACCAGGTGAAAATAAAGCCAAAAAAAAAAAAAGACCCCAACAAACCCAGAAAACCAAAGTAACCACCACATCTAAGAACAGATATGCTTAAGTATATTCAATTTCTGTTCTTGGGATTAGATACACTTTAAAGTGATTGTAAAGTCTTTTTTTTTTCTATAAAAATAACAAACATGTTATACTTACCTGCTCGTTGCAGTGGTTTTGCACAGAGCAGCACGGATCCTCCTCTTCTTGGGTGCCTCTTCTGTACTCCTGGCCCCTCCCTCCCGTTGGGTGCCCCCAAAGCAAGCAGCTTGCTATGAGGGCACCCAAGCCGAGCTGCAGCTCCCTGTGTCTATTCAGACATGGAGCTGTGGTTTGGCCCCATCCCTCTCTCTCCTAATTGGCTAATTGACTTTGACAGCGGCGAGAGCCAATAGTGCTGCTGTTGTGTCTCAGCCAAATCAGGAGGGAGAGTCCCGGATGGTCGAGACATTTATGGACATCGCTGGACAGAGAGGGGGCTCAGGTAAGTATTAGGGGGGCTGAGGGGGGCTGCTGCACACAAAAGGCTTTTTATCTTCATGCATAGAATGCATGAAGATAAAAAACCTTCTGACTTTACAACTTCTTTAAGAACAAACATAACTAAATGCAGAATAGTAATGGAAAGTTAGTAAATTTACCTATTGCATTAAATTACCTCACAGACAATACCTTGTAGTATTTGGGGTGTTGATGTATATTGAGGTAGCCCATTAATTTTGAGTTTCCTGCATGACAAAAGAACAAAGAACAAACTGGCACCTTTGAGGAAGCACACAACAATGGTATGTGCATCGTGGTGCACTTCAGTGCAGATCCATCAGCACCTTCTATACTGTGTTCTATATTGGGCTTCCAGTCTATATGATTGTTACTGCAAAGAATGGTGTGTGTTTTGTGTATTGTGTAAGTGTGAAGCAGACCTTAGGGCCCTCAAATGCAGCACTTGACTGCAAAAGTTACATTGCTAATGAAAAAAAAAAAAGCAACTTTGGCTGTATGCATGCTACAGGAAGCATTATTGTCTTTGAACAATTTGTAGGCACAAACAAGGTCCCCAATTCAGTGATAACAGCACTTACGCTCATTGCTGAGCGGTAAACTCTCAGTTAATTACTGCATCATCCTCTTCTCCTTTGAAGAAACTGGTGAACAAAGGAAAGGAACATAATATCAAATAGCTGGTTCGAACCAAATATCCACATATAATAGGGAATACAAGTTAATATTTAAAAAAGACAGAGGACTAGTTGATAGTTTCGATTGAAAACGAAAAGCCTATTCATGAATAACTAGTATGTCTGCTGAAATCGTGCTGTATGTCCAGTAATTCTCTAGTTTGAGAATATTTTTTTTTATCTTAACAATGTACTCTGTAGGTTTCCCACGTTGCAGGAAGGTTGCAGAGTATAGTCTTGTTCATTTTGTATCGAAAAATATTCTGGTTGCCTTTTCAACTGAATTGTATGTAGGTGATTTCATTAACCCCTTCAGATCCGCGCTATAGCCGAATGATGGCTACAGCACGGACCTACTTTGCCTAGACGTCCTCCCCTTTGCATGCTCCACGCACGCTGTGATTACGAGTCAATGAGACTCGGGTGATCACAGAACGGAGTAAGGGGCCGATTTGGCCCCTTACCACGTGATCAGCTGTCAGCCAATGACAGCTGATCACGTGATGTAAACAGAAGATCTGTAATCATTTTTTTTCCTCCTCACAAAGCTGATCACCAGCTTCTGTGCAAGGGACATCGGTCCCGAAGAGGAAGAGGCGAAGCCGCCTCATGTGTCCCTAACAGTACCACCTGCCAGTGCCCACAGTGCCACGAATCAGTGCCCACCAGAGGATAATTGCCAGCAATCAGTGCCACCTATCAATGCCCACGAGTGCCACCTATCAATGCCTACCAGTGGTGCCAATTAGTGCCTCATCAGTGCCACCTAGCAGTGCTGCCTGTGTCACCTACCAGTGCCGATCAGTGCCCATCACTGCCACCCATCAGTTTCCATCAGTGCCACCTATCAATGCCCTTCAGTGCCGCCCATCAGTCCCCACCAATGCCACATATCAGTGCCGCCTTATCAGTGCCCATCAATGTAGCCTATTGGTACCTATCAGTGCAGCCTCATCAGCGTACATCAATGGAGAAAAATTACCTGTTTGCAAAATGTATTAACAAAATATAAAACGGTTTTGTTTTTTTTGTTTTTTTCAATTTCGATCTTTAATTTGTTTTAACAAAAAAAAAAAAAAAACCCAGAGGTGATCACATACCACCAAAAGAAAGCTCTATTTGTGGGGAAAAGATTATACAAATTTAATTTGGGTACAGTGTTGTATGACAGCGCAATTGTCATTCAAATAGTGACAGCGCTAAAAGCTAAAAATTGGTCTGGGCAGGAGGGGGGTTTAGGTGCCCAGTAAGCAAGTGGTTAAACTTTCATTCTAATGCAAGCAAAATATATCATCCTTTTTGGATATACAAACATACATTTTACTCAGTGTATTTTTAATTTTTTTAATGTTCACGATAAGACAAAAACAATACGATACTGTCCATATAACTGGCAGCACATGAACCGGCTGGCCTTTAATGTCTATAGTTTTGAACTGATTGTAGCTATCACTCCTGCAATTTACCATTACAGCAAACGTTATTTCCTTATGGAAAGTGGAAGGAATTTGTCCTAAAGCCATAGTTTTAAAAGTACTTACAGGCATCAGATGACAATCTTGACTATTTAATGTCTGTGGGGTCACCTCAAGGCAACCCCAGGTTGACTGAACCAGGATAACTATCAGGTGTTCTGGCTTCATCTGACCTTACATGCTGCCTACTTGTTCCAGATCACTGACCATAAGGTCTGGTTCACACCAGCCTGCATGCAGCGTTTTACTACATGGGCAGCTGTCAGAGTGAATAGAGTAGTAAAGCTACAGGACCAGCATTACAGCCAAGCAACCAACTTTTTCAGGAGATCCCAGTAGCAGCAGCCCTCATCATTCTCTCAGCATAGGTTTACTTTCATAAGTCTAATTGCTCTCATTTGGTAACATGTAAAATTCATTTTGTTGCTTAAAGTTACTGCACATCAATGCTCTGCCTTATTGGATATGCCAACTAAAGTGACATCCTTGGATACACAGCACCAGCTCAGTAATAAATGTAATGTGTGTTTTAAACTGGCTAGACAGCACATTGCAAAAATGTCACAGTATTTTTCAATGTCTCTGTAATTCACCAAACACAACTGTTTTATCCAGCTCTAATGTAAGCATGCTTTTAGTAAAATATTTCTGAAGGTAATGGGATTGTACCAACACTGCAATAAATGTTTGTCACAAATCCATTATGCGTCTGGGGCAATTTGTCAGTGAGAAGTCATTATCGTCAATTCTTTTTTTATACTGTATACCCAGTTTAATCTTCATATTCTCTTCTAAACATTTTAAAGTACAACTAAAGGCTCCTTTATAGTAGTCTAAATAAGCAGCAAATCTAGTTACTATGTAATGCACAAGTCTCATAAATAAAGAAAAAACTTAATGTGCCTTCTATACGTAACTGAGCCAAATCCTCCTTCATTTGTGTCACACATCCCCCTTCCCAGACACTGCAGCTCATAGTGAGAGCATGTCAGTAACAGAGGCAGTGCTGTCAATCCAGAAAGAAGTTTGTAGGACTGTGGGCTGGATGCTGATTGACAAACTACAAGCTTGGAATTCAGAACTGACAATGCTGATAACCACACCCCTTACAATATCTTCCTTTCCCACTGTAGTGCGAGCAAGGACAGCCTACGTGAACGTAGCAGCGCTGCTCTAAATTCAGGAGCAGTGCAGCATTGTTGCCACACCTTTACAGGAAGCTGCATTAGGTGGACTTAACAGGTATTTGTGGGATTAGCAGGGGGACTAAAAGAAAACTAAGTGTGTGAATGCACTTTTTATAGGGGAGGTCATAACTCGTCACAAACCTAGGCAACGCAAACTGATTTTCTGATAAAAAAAAAGCATAGAGGTTACCCACAGTAAAAACATTAGTTCAAAACAATCAACAGATACAGAATTTATATGTAAATGAAATTATATAATTTACTGTAAAAGTTTTGCTTAACCCAGTTTTTTGCCTTCTGAACCACCTTTTTTGTCACATTAAGGCCCCTTTCACACATGCAGACCATTCATTTCATCAGTCACGTCAAAACGGATGAAGTATTCATCAGTTTATTTACATCCACTACCAATGCAAAAACGATTATTTGTCAGTTTACATCCAGTCCGTTTTTTTTTTTTTTTTTCAAGAGCTTGATCCGTTTATAAAAAAAAAAAAAAAAACTGATGTTGGCGGATGTAAATGGATGATAATCCATTTACATCCATTTTTCCTTAGAGATGCATTAATGTCTGTTTTTCATCCGTCAATGGATGGATGAAAAATGGACAAACGGTGTGAAAGGGGCCTAAAGTTCAACTAAACTAAATCAGCTTATTACTTTCCAGGTGCACCATAACAACAGGTATGGAAAGCTGTACAGTGCATTTTCTTTAGGTAGCGGAAAACACAGAGCATGTCTCTTGCCAGCATACATTCTCTATAGAGAAGGGCCTTTGCTCTCTGTGTCTCTTGCTCTCTGTGTGAAAGCATTGTTCTCTTTGCAGAAGTCAAACATGCTTCCTGCTAAGTCACAGTATGGGCTAGTCTGTGTGTACAGGATACGGGCGGAGGAAATTAGGGGGAACTGGCTGGATTTTCACATCGGGAACGGATGGTGTGTTGTTTTCTCTCCTCCTCCATTTGAATGATACGTCCCGGATTGACTGTTCCTACCATCGCTCGCCCACGGGGACAACTACAGGATTCTGTGTATAATGCTTAAACATATAGCCATTTGGTAAGCCTCCAATCAAATAGGTGGCCGGGATACTACTATATATTTTCTGCATGTCACAGCGTGAAGATTATAGAACTGTCACTGAGGTGTCTTTTTCCCTTTTGAACCAGCTACACGCCAATTTCATCTTTTTTGGTGTTAGGAAATCAATTATCTAAACTGGACTATCATATCAAATCATAGACTGTTCAAATTGATTTATGTAATCCTCCACGGTTATTTTTGATGGGACACTAGTTTTTTATTGAAAACAAATTCTTACTGATTTTCTCTTTTTATTTACTATTTTTATTTTTTGTCTAAATTGGCGCAGCTTTATGTATTTTCCACAGTATGGGCTTGTTTACACTGGTGGCAGGGACTGTCACTCGGCCCTTTCACATAGAGACAAGGCCCCATTCACTTGAATGGGTTGCATCCGGCTCATGGTAGTGCCCACCGAATGTGACACAGGGTATAATCCCTGCTGTGGCTGCGAAGCATAGCATAGCATCTTGGTTGCAGCACGTGTACTCGCTGCTTTTGCAGCTATATGGCCATTCTCCTGGAATGGTTTATTCTCATAATCCAAGGTTCTACTGTACTTTATTTCTCAATATACACTAAGACATAAACTAAGCTAAAATCTACGAACAGTCAAGAATTACACTGCCAACACTGGATTAGATGTAAGTAAGGTTAAATGTAATAATAATAATTATATATACGCAAGGATTCTTGAAGTATAGTAATATTTCTTTCATATATGGGCTCTAGGGTTAAATACTCCAACATCAACTGCCTCCTTGGCTATAATGAACAAATCCTCTAGTAAGGATGGTGGCTATCATTCTTCTCTAATTAGGGTTGAAGGATGTGTGACCGTGTCCATATAGTATAACACTATACAATTTTGACCAGAACACCACGTAAACAGGGAGACTAGCTCTGAAAACATGGCACTAAAGATGAATGTAGTTCAGCCAGAACACCATATTTGCAGGGAGACTGGCTCTATATAATAAATAACCTGGCCAGAACACCTCCTGATTGGGGAAACCGGCTTTGTTCTGGGATGGGCTCAATATAATAACAGCAGTCAAAGTGGGTCCTGTAAAAGTAGAATTAGGGTAGATGGAAAGTGATGTACCTTTGTCCAGGTAATGAAAGCTGTGAATACTTCCAATTGTGTATAGCATATGAACTCAAATCAAATTATGCTTGAATCCATCAAAAGTCTGCCATCCTTGAGAAACTAATACAATGAAGGCTTGAGCAAAGTGAAGATAACAGCTATGGCAGAGGTGAGTAAGGAGTATTTATATACTTATCAGGCCATAAGTCCCGTGAGATACACAAGGGGGGCCAGTGTGGTCAGGTATCCATAGCCTAACCAGTTTCGTCGGTAAGCACAAGCTGCTTTAGAGGCTGCAAGTTTGAATTCAGGTACCAATCACTGACTCTGTCCATTCATAACTGAAGCATAATAAACTTTGTTTACTATGCTTCCATTTGGTAATGAATAGAGCTATTCCTGTCAATTAATTCTGTGCAGCTGCAGTTGCAGATATGGAGATTGAGGGCTGTGTCTTCAATCTCCTTTGTCTGTCTCAAAGGTAAAGTATCAGAGGTCTGTTTAGACCCCTGATTTTTTTACCAAAGCCTCCTAAAAGTGCTCTTAAAAAAAATAATAAAAAATAAAATTATGAAATAAATAAAATGGTAAAAAAATAATAAAAAAATAAAAAAAAAACAACAAAAATAAAAACTGACACGCGAGGCAGAACTACCAGGGTTGCAAAGGTCTCACTTGCAGCCGGGCCTTGGCATTCCCTCACTTAGCTTGGAGGGAAGGGCCCCAGTCTCGGAGGAAAGGGCCCCAGCCAAGGATCAGGGGGTCCCCTCATGGTTTCTTGCACCAAGGTCCTAAAGGTTCTAGTGACGCCTCTGGTGCTTATCTCAGGCAGGTGCTGTCAATCCGCCTTGCTAGCTGCATGGTCAGACTACCATGGGTGGTAGGGGAGCGCTCGGTCCGACCATGCAGCTAGCCTTGCACAGCACACAGAAAGGTGGGACAAAGTACTACATGTACTTAGTCACATGACAGACCGAAAAAAATAATAAAAATCGAAATTAGACTTCTACTTTAATGTCCTGTACAAAAAAGCACCATGATATATACCAGAACCCTGTCCCTCAAGTTCCCCCAACAGACCATGTTTTTGGAATTTCTCTTAGATAAAATAGCTGTCCAAAATACCAAGCCATTAACTCTGATTTAAAGCACCTGTGCAAGATAAAAGGAAAACCTGCAAACATGGCCTGTTGGGGGAACTTGAGGGCAGGGTTGAGAACCACTGCTTTAAAACAGCCATTACCACAAAAACACACTTTTCAGTACTCTTACCTTCCTTCTCCAAAATGTAAAAAAGCAGACCTTTGTTCAAAAAAATGAATATGTATTTAGCTTTTTTCTCATTTTCATGTTGGACCCACCCCCTGCCTCTATTCTTGCTTAAGTAAGAATGATGTGTAAGCCTCCTCCTGCAAGCCCTTTGGATATCAATGTCATATATCCCTGGAGACATCGGGCTTCCCACAGCACAGAACAATACATCTGGCACCACTTGCTCATGGGCAACTGCAAAAAATAAGGAAAGACAGCTGACTACCAAGTACCAAGAAAACGAAGATGGCATTGAGGGATGGGGGAGGTTGAAAAGAACAAAGCAGGATTCACTTGGCTTATGAATCAAAACGTTGAACAGCGGACCTGCACATGAAATATTCCAATTTCATATTCACATGGAAAGCTTGAATGGACTTTGTTACCTCTGATATTTTGAGGTCTTACCTGTGATCGAGATCATCTATATATTAGGGTGTCAGGTATCGGCATGGATGAATCTGTATATAAGGGCTACCCCACCCTCTTTCTCTTTTTTTTTTCTTTTTTTCTTTTTTCTTTATTCTTAATGGTTTAATATACTTTAATTAGCTTTCTTTACTGATGTATCTTTCCCTTCTTTCTTCCCCGTGTTTGTTTTTATGATGCATAGTTTAGGGATGCTTTGGTCTATACATGAGACTATGTTAATATGGTAAAGAGGCCTTAGGTATCCCTTTATGCTCTATGATGCTAATTATGTACCCATTTTTTTTTCCTTTTTCCTTTCTTGTTTTCTTATTGATCTGTATATGTACTGACGATTTATATCCTGTGAAAATTGGTTAATAAAGCTTTAAAGGATAAAAAAAAAAAATAATAATAAAAAAAAAAAAAAAAGGTATGTAGCATATTGGGAATGATTTAAATGGGCGTGTATGGCTTTTCTTTGTAACCCCTCACTAAT
Organism: Lithobates sylvaticus; assembly: GCA_028564925.1. NCBI lineage: Eukaryota > Metazoa > Chordata > Amphibia > Anura > Ranidae > Lithobates > Lithobates sylvaticus. The sequence goes on along the minus strand of CM053028.1, from coordinate 253,758,269 downwards.
TATAGTACAAATAAAGGAAAAGGTTACCAAAAAGGTAGAGATACGTGTAATATGCTAATTACACTCCTTTTATGTGTTCCATGCAAATATTTTTTTGTGATAGCTGTATCTGGGACCCGTGAGTTGCTTACACCACCATACCTCCATATTACAGGCTACAATACATGGCTTTCATAGGATGACATTTTACAGATATTTCTAGTAAAACTGAATGTGGATTTTGCAGTTATCTTAGTGAATGGGCAATACAATTCATTACCAGAAGGAGCTAAAATTGTCTTTGCTTTAAAGTGTAAGTCCAGACAAAAACTAACTAATTTACTACATGCTCTCTGCCACATTCAAAACCTAATCTATCTAACCCTGTGAAGCAAAATCGCTGTACTTACCTATTCTGCAGCTGATGCGGTCCGGTTTCCAGCAGCAGAAGCTATGTGCAGGAGAGGACCGACAATGGCTGTGAAGTGACATCACCCATAGACTTACTATGGGGCTTCCGTTGTCAGCTGCCTCTCCTGTACCCTTCTCCACACTGAAGCTGCCGCTGACAGCTGATGCAGAATAGGCAACTATAGCGATTTTTTTCTTTACGGGGTTTGATAGATTAGGTTTAGAATGTGGCAGAGAGCAGATTTAGCATTAGTTAGGTTTTACCTAAACTTCCACTTCAAGTGATGCAATTTTTAAATTTCTGGTCTTAACATGATGGTGATACATTAACATAGCCCATGTTTACATGGAGAGTGAACATTTGCTATATTCATAAAGATCAGTGGATTCATGTACATTTGCAGGACTAAACTTGCTAGCATTCACTATCATCCAGCACATGTATTTACATGGTAAATGTGTAATCAGAAAATCTTTAACCTAGTAAACATTGCAGAATGTGATGGTTTAATCCATGGCAAAGTGCATCTTAAAGTGGTTGTAAAGGTAAATTCTCTGCATTAAGGTAAAAAACCTTTTAATAGTAGCTGCCCCCTGCCACCCCCCCCCCCCTCGAATACTCACCTGAGCCCAATCTGGATCCAGTCCTGTGCACGTCTGCAGCAGCTCTTCTCACAGACTGAGCACGCACAAGTGCCCCCATAGAAAGCGGGGGAACCCAGAAGAGGATCGATGGTTTTGCACAGAGCAGGTAATTATTTTAATTAAAAAAATTGTAAAGCTTTAGGCCCCTTTCACACTTGTGCGACTTTTCCTGTGACTTGGGACTGCAAGGTCGTGCCCCATGATTTCCAATGAGTACCATTCATATATGTGCGACGTTCCTGCACTACTTTGGTCCGACTTTGATGCAAGTTGAGGTCCATAGACCTCAAGTCTCCCTGAAATCACGGAAAAATTGCATCAAAATCGTGGCAGCAAAATCAGGGCAAAATCGAACGAAATTGAAGTCGCGGTAGTGTGAAAGGTGCCGTACAATCACTTTAATAAACAGCACAGAATTTAGAAAAGTTCTGATTTATCATACAGCTTGACTGTCTGACCTTGGAATGGGTCACTTATTTAAAGTGGGCAAAAAAGACCGCGCTAACCCAGACAAACACACAAGGGAAATCTATAAAGAGCAATATAAAACTAAAATAAATCTAAAAATAAACCAGGCTGCAGAATAGTGCGATAAACACAATAGATATGCAAGAAAGGAAAAAACTGCGCCAAGTTGTGAACAATTCCTAATACCGTCCTATATTACATAAAAATGAATGCCCAATTTCATAGACAACAGATATGCTTAGAGAGATTTGATACTCAAATCCAATGTTAATAATGGATATTCAATCTATGTTGTCAAAAAATTAATAATAAAAAAAATAAAAAATAAAAATGATATAATAAAATTATCAAATAAAGAAAATTGCGTTGATTGTAAACTCTGAAGGATAATGAATCCTAAAACATAAAAGTGATCGCTGAAACACGTCCACAGGATAAAGTCACTTATTTGATAGATCTTCATTCAAAATGGAATAAATTCATGCATGGATGATACTTTCATGACACACCACTGTGCTCCACACCAAACAGAGGGTGTGCAGTGACGTCACCGCGTTTGTTCTGGAAGGAGGAAGGGTTCGAATTGATGCCGGCCGGCGTTCTACTTGAAATCATTTTTATGCTTGTTTAAAGCCTGTTTTCCTCATTTAAATGTGAGTACATCCTTTTTTAAATAAAACTACTTCAGTTTACCATACAGTATTACACTATGGCTTGCTTTTGTTTTTCTTATGCCACTCTCTGGATGCACTGCTGAGTGCAATGACCATTACTTCATGCTGTGTCCTCTTTGGAATATATGGTCCTGAGTCGCTACTTCCTGGATATAATCCCCTGTGGTGTGTGTTCCTTCCAAGTATCAGGACCCCTGCCTAGTACTCAAAATTGAGGGTTGGTCTTTATCTACCTTCTGGTAAGCGGCCTACATATTGGTGGTGGCACCCTCTGTTTGGTGTGGAGCACAGTGGTGTGTCATGAAAGTATCATCCATGCATGAATTTATTCCATTTTGAATGAAGATCTATCAAATAAGTGACTTTATCCTGTGGACTTGTTTCAGCGATCACTTTTATGTTTTAGGATTCATTATCCTTCAGAGTTTACAATCAACGCAATTTTCTTTATTTGATCATTTTATTATTTCATTTTTTTTTTTTTTATTATTAATTTTTTGACAACATAGATTGAATATCCATTATTAACATTGGATTTGAGTATCAAATCTCTCTAAGCATATCTGTTGCCTATGAAATTGGGCATTCATTTTCACTTATTTCAAGTATTTGAACCCTTACCTTGTACCTACTGGTTTCCGCCAGTTCTGTGCTGATGGCACTGCTGGACATCCTCTGATGTTGAAGGAAAGAAAGCAAGATGCGCGTTTCATCTGCTGCATTACATTTACTTGGCCGACCACTGCATCTACAGTCTTTAACGCTGCTGTTCTTTGTGCATCTTCAAAAGAGCTTGAACAGTACACATCTTTAAACCCCAGTCTGCTTTGAAATCTTTGCCTAGGACTGACCTTGCTGATTGTGTCTTGTTGCTGTGCTCAGTTTTGCCATAGTGTATAACCGCTGACATGAAACTGTCTACCACAACCTCACCTTTGGCTGGTCCTCATCCAGTGTTAAGCCTCCTACACAGCTGCTTCTGTTTCAGGTAATGACTGTGTTTCAACCTACATATGAAATTGATGATCATTAGCAACTGCTTGGTATAATTGGTTAATCATACACCTGACTCTAATCCTGCAAAATCCCTGACTTTTTGTAAGTGTACAAAGTGTGCAAGTGTAAGAATTGATGCTGGTTTGAAACAAAAAGCAATCACATCAAATATTGATTTCTACTGTTCACTCACTTTGCATTCAGTAAATTGATAAAAATAAACAATTAAAATATATTTTTTTGAAAGCATTCTTACCTTACTTCTTGCACAGTACTGGATGTACAATTATATATATATATATAAGATTTTTTTTTTTTTTTTCTTTTTTTAATTATTATTATTATTATATAAGTGATCACATTATCTCTGTTCTCAGCCTAAGGATCTTGGAAAGGTGGGGGTGGAAAACAGCAGTATACTGATCTTATAAAAACAAAAAATAACTGCGCTGGGGAAGATTTTAAACACATAAAAGTAGCCTAAACCAAAATCTGTGATACCAAATTTGTGCCTAAATAAATCAAATAGTGTGGCGCTGAATCAATACAACATAATAGAAAATATACTATAATTGATGTGCATGAAACTAAAATATAGCAATAAAAAAAAATCTCAATTCATAAAGTGAAAAAATATGAAATAAATGCAAATTTACATTTAATAATTACCAACATAATAAAATTAGTGAAATGAAAAACCAATAATCAAATCCTAAAAACGAATACAAAGTCCCAATTCATGAACTAAATAATCTAGAAAATTGGTAATTCATGTACAATATCCCAAAAAACATAGGGTGTGTAGTCCTATATCCAAGTGCAAATAGATGCAGCTTCTATCCAATAAGTATAAGCAATCTAAGTAATAAATTGTTGATACATCCAGTGCTGATCACCGCAGTGATATCTCCTGTGATACAAGATAAGGTAGGCTCCTTACCAGATAGTATGGACCATAATAAATGTTCAACAGCGCATTTAAAATAACCAGGATTTCTTCCTGTCACTCCTCATCCTCTTGCTGTGGGCTCGCCCAGCTTTTTAGTGTTCCATCATCTTTTTCATTCCACAGCAGACACTGACCACAGAGTTCACATGAACCATTCAAGGGTTCATTTAACCTTTTTTGCCATATACAGTAAATAATTGTGGTTCATATTATTTTTTCAACAAGATTTAGTTCCCTACCTATATTTTTCATTAGTACTATAGTGAGGTCTATTTTGAATCTTCAAATCAATACTGAGAACTAAGAATAAGGATCCCTCAAGGTGCATATCCCTGCTAATGCCAGCTATGAATACATCTATAAGGCTACTTTCACACTGGGGCGTTGGGGGCGCTGGCGGTAAAGTGGCGCTATATTTAGCGCCGCTTTACCGTCGTTTTATCGGCGCATTTCGGCCGCTAGCGGGGTGGTTTTACCCCCCGCGAGCGGCCGAAAAAGAGTTAATACCGCCCGCAAACCGCTGCTGCAGCGGCGTTTTGCGGGCGGGTTCGGAGCGCTGCCCCATTGTTTTCAATGGGAACGGGCGCTATAGGAGCGGTAAATATACCGCTCCTACAGCGAGCCAAAGATGCGGCTTGCAGGACATTTTCCAGCGTCCTGCAAGCGCACCGCTTCTGTGTGAAAGCCCTCGGGCTTTCACACTGAAGACACAGCAACAGCTGTTTCGGGTCGGTTTGCAAGCGCTATTTTTAGCGCAACAACGCCTGCAAACCGCCCCAGTGTGAAAGGGGCCTAAAACTGCAAAAAAGGGAGAGAGGGGGAAAAAGGATTGGAGAGGGAGCTCTCGGTATCATATCATCAAAAACATAATAAAAACCCTGTTTGGACTCAACCGACTCCAATAACATAAAAGGGATAAGGAAAAGAGAAAAGGAAATACACAGCCCACTGTGCAAGTACAAAAAGTCAAAATGTATTATAGAAAAAACACATAAATGGAATAGCCAATGATAAAAACGGAATCATTCACAACATGTCAATCATACGATGATAAAAAACTCAATGTCCACCATTCTTGCCCCTAGTCAGTGACAGTAATTATATATATATATATATATATATATATATATATATATATATATATATATATATATCGAGGAATGTGAAAGTACAATATCTTCAATCCTGAGCAGCAATAATAAATTGAAACATAGAAATTGCATGCATATGAATAGGATGTGGAGCTAAATTGTCTCCCAACCGGAAATGGATCCTAGGAAGATCAGATTTGGAACCTGGGAAAGAGGCGCGCTGGCATATTGTGGTAGGTGTTGTTAATTCCTTGATGTATTCAAAAGAAATTGCTGAGATGGGGAAAAGGGAACGGCACCCTGGGTTAACAGTGGTCTAGAGGAGGTATACAAAATTGAAAGGCACAGTCATGGTATGTATGTGGCATGAAACGCCAGATATTTGAATGCAAAACAATGTCCTGTAACCTCCCTCTCAATATTGCAAACCATAATTTGATACCCAGAGTATACATGCAAGTTGACAGTCCTGATCCATGGGAGACCATGCATGGATCAAAGCATATAGTCCAAAGTAGAAAGAGTAAATGGATACTTATCAGGTGGTGAAGAAAAGACAAATGTTCAGTGCCATTGCTGATTTCCAATGAGGCCCCTCAAGCATAAGTGTTCATATCCTCCAGTGACAGGGGCAAGGTGGACAAGGAAAAAGAGAGCAATGTGAAAGGGGTCTAACTGACAATTGTGTGGCCATGCAACACTGTACCCAAATAAATTAATGTAATTTTTTTTTCGACACAAATAGAGCTTGCTTTTGGTAGTATCTGATCACCTCTGCGTTTTTTTTTTGTGCTATAAACAAAAAAAGATGGACAATAAAAAAAATATATATATATATATTTTTTTACTTTCTGCTATAAAGCATATCCAATAAAACCCTTTTAAAAAAATTTAATTTCTTTATAAATTTAGGCCAGATATGTATTCTGCTACATATTTATGGTAAAAAAAAATCCCAATAAGTGTATATTGGATGGTTTGTGCAAAAGTTATAGCGTCTACAAACTATAGGGATATTTTTTTTTGTTTTGCTTTTTTTTTACTAGTAATGGTGACGATCAGCGACTTATCTCTGGGATATAGATAGATGTCTTGCGAGCTACCAATGAAGGAGTGTCCAAAGAATGTTATAAACATAGGAGAACCAATCCGCAACCACTAAGCATATTCACACTCCCATAATCTGTGTATAAAATATTAAAAATAAACAAATGCAGCACTATGTGATATATCACTCACTCAGGTGAAAAAAATATATATATAAAATATATATATAATTGCCGTGGGCAATGCGCAAGTGAATGTTGGAGCAACTTGAATTACCAAACAAAGAATATAAATGGTAAAAAAAATATATAAATGAAATACTTGTTGTCAAGCAAGTGCACAGTGAAAGAAATATAAAAAAAAAATGAAGTAAACAACAAAAATTCTTAATTTCAGCAAGTCCACAGTGAGAGGAAAAAAAAATTATATATATGTATATATATACCGGTATTCAAAACTTATTTTCAGCAAGTCCACAGTGAACAATTTATATATAATATAAGCAAGCAATGTGCCCAGTGAAAGAAATATAAAAATTTTGAAGTAAAAATCTAAAATTCTTTTTTTTAAATTCCATCGTTTTTATTTATTTTCCACATAGCAAAATTTAGAGGCTCTCACCGGGGGAGCACAAGTTGGGCAGCGATGGGGAGGAAACCCCTTCCACCCCCCCCCCCCCCCCCCGCGAGGAACATCCCATATCATTCAACCAAGGGCTCCATAAGCCAATAAACTTCTTTAAATTTAAACTTTAAATTTAAAAAAAATCTAAAATTCTTAATTTTAGCAAGTCCACAAATGAAAAAAAAAAAAAAAAAAAATATATATATATATATATATATATATATATATATATATATATAATGTCCCAATGACCGCACAATTAAGTTTGGTCCACAACAGCAGCTAAGTACAGTAGCAGGATTTACAGACTCCCCCAGGTGTAATCCAAGGATGGTATCCTCAATTTAAAATACAAAAAAGAGGCCAGATAGTGGATTATAGTTTAAATATAGAAATTTATTGTAGGTAAACATCAGGGTACTCACCCTTTATGGGTGCTTGCAGCGCATCAGGCTATAGAAAACATACAATGTAAAAATCTTCTCCAAATGGTTTGCAGGCTTGTGTAATCAGCAGCTATCTCAAAGAGCAAGTGATTGGCCCCTCCCTAGTGACTTATCTCTACCTTTTGTTCATATCCACAATTCAGCTAGGGATTTTGCTGCTGTGTTGGCAGCTCTGCACATGCTCAGTTTTCAGTGCGTTTCTATGCTGAGCATTTCCTCCCCGTCACATCTGAGCAGCCATTGTGACTATAGAGTCACGCATGTGGGCGTATACACAATGGTAAATGACAGCCCACTCCCTCCCTCCTCCTCCATACCCACTAACCGGCTTAACACAATGGGGGGCAGGATATTACATGTACAGTATCTCACAAAAGTGAATTCACCCCTCACATTTTTGTAAATATTTTATTATATCTTTTCATGTGCAACACTGAAGAAATGACACTTTGCTACAATGCAATGTAGTGAGTGTACAGCTTGTAAAACAGTGTAAATTTGCTGTCCCCTCAAAATAACTCGACACACAGTCATTAACCACTTCAGCCCCGGACCAATTTGCAGCCAAAGGACCAGGCCCTTTTTGCGATTCGGCACTGCGTCGCTTTAACTGACAATTGCGCGGTCGTGCGACGTGGCTCCCAAACAAAATTGGCGTCCTTTTTTTCCCACAAATAGAGCTTTCTTTTGGTGGTATTTGATCGCCCCTGCGGTTTTTATTTTTTGCGCTATGAACAAAAATAGAGCGACAATTTTGAAAAAAATGCAATATTTACTTTTACTTTTTTTGCTATAATAAGCGATTTAGCGATTATTGATTAGTTTGCGCAAAAGTTATAGCGTTTACAAAATAGGGGATAGTTTTATTTTTATTTATACAGAAATCAGTGCTATTTAAATAGCACTGATTCCTATGTAAATGACAGTTGTAGTGAAGGGGTTAACCACTAGGGGGCGGGGAGGAGTCAGTGTGACGTGTTGTGTTTTTTTACAGTAGGGGGCGTGGCTGTACGTCTGACATCATTGATCGGCGTTCCCGATGACAGGGAACAGCCGATCACTGACAGTCAGTGTAGGAAGCGCGGGGAGAGGTTTGTTTACACAAACCTCTCCCCGTTCTTCAGCTCCATAACCCGATCGCGGGATACCAGCGGCGATCGGGTCCGCTGGTCCCGCGGCCGTGGTCACGGAGCTCCCGACCGGGTCGTGAGTGCGCTGCTGGCGGCGCGCGCGCGACCCACGGGCAGGCAAATTAAAGGGGACGTACCCGTACGTGCTTTTGCCTGCCCGTGCCATTCTGTAGACGTATATCTACATGAGGCGGTCGGGAAGTGGTTAACCACTTCGCATCCAGGCCAATTCTGACATTTCTCTCCTACATGTAAAATTCATAATTTTTTTGCTCGAAAATTACATAGAACCCCCAAACATTATATATGTTTTTTTAGCAAAGACCCTAGAGAATACAATGACGCTCGTTGCAACTTTATATCTTGCACGGTATTTGCGCAGAAATTTTTCGAACACGTTTTTTTCAGAAAAAAAACAATTTCATGCTTAAAAAAAAACAAAACAGTAAAGTTAGCCCATTTTTTTTTGCATAATGTGAAAGATGAAGATACGCCGAGTAAATAGATACCCAACATGTCACGCTTCAAAATTGCACGCGCTCGTGGAATGGCGCCAAACTTTGGTATTTGAAAATCCCCATAGGCGACGCTTTAACATTTTTTACTGGTTACATGTTTCGAGTTACAGAGGAGGTTTGCGGCGATACCTCACATGTGTGGTTTTGAACACCGTTTTCATATGTGGGCGGGGCTTATGTATGTGTTCACTTCTGCGTACAAGCTCACGGGGACAGGGGCGCTTTAAAAAAATTTTTTTTTTTTATTATTGTTAATTTGACTATTATTTTTTGAGTTTGACAGTTTAAAAAAAAAAAAAAAATAATTGATTACTTTTATTCCTATTACAAGGAATGTAAACATCCCTTGTAATAGGAATATTACACGATCGGACCTATTAACAGTGAGATATGGGGTCAATAAGACCCCACATCTCACCTCTAGGCTGGGAAGGCTAAAATAAAAAAAAAAAAAAATCACCGCTTCCCAGCGGAGGCGGCGCCGTTCTTTGAATGCAGAGGCCGGACGTGACGTCATAACATCGCGCCCGGCCTCCGAACGATCATAGAGACTCCGGCGACCATCTGGTCCGTCGGAAATCTCTATAGTCATCATCCGGGGGCCGGCGGATCCTGAGTCTGACTCACGGATGGAAGCGGTGAGTCGGTAGAAGCACTGGAGGGCGGCGGCGATCGCGGCCACCCATAAGAACGATCAAGCGGCGGAACAGCCGCTATGATCGTTCTTATGGTGCAGGGAATCGCCGGCTGAAAACGGCAATATCTGAATGATGTCTGTAGCTACAGGCATCATTCAGATATACCCCCGCAAAGTGGAGGCCGTCATATGACGGCCTCCGGATGGGAAGTGGTTAATGTCTAAACTTCTGGAAACAAAAGTGAGTACACCCCTAAGTGAAAATGTCCAAATTGGGCCCAATTAACCGTTTTCCCTCCCTGATGTCATGTGACTCATTAGCGTTACAAGGTGTTAAATTTGGCGTTACCGCTCTCTCTCTCATACTGGTCACTGGAAGTTCAACGTGGCACCTCATGGCAAAGAACTCTCTGAGGATCTGAAAAAAAAAATTGTTGCTCTACATAAAGATGGCATAGGCTATAAGAAGATTGCCAAGACCCTGATACTGAGCTGCAGCATGGTGGCCAAGACCATACAGCAGTTTAACAGGACAGGTTCCACTCAGAACAGGCCTCGCCATGGTTGACCAAAGAAGTTGAGTGCACAAGCTCAGCGTCATATCCAGAGGTTGTCTTTGGGAAATAGACGTAGGAGTGCTGCCAGCATTACTGCAGAGGTTGAAGATGTGAGGGGGGGGGTCAGCTTGTCAGTGCTCAGACCATACGCCGCACACTGCATGAGATTGGTCTGCATGGCTGTCATACCAGAAGGAATCCTCTGCTAAAGATGATGCACAAGAAAGCCTGCAAACAGTTTGCTAAAGACAAGCAGACTAAGGACTGGATTACTGGAACCATGTCCTGTGGTCTGATGAGACCAAGATAAACGGATTTGGTTCAGATGGTGTCAAGCGTGTGTGGTGGCAACCAGGTGAGGAGTACAAAGACAAGTGTGTCTAGCCTACAGTCAAGCATGGTGCCGGGAGTCTCATGGTCTGGGGCTGCATGAGTGCTACTGGCACTGGGGAGCTACAGTTCATTGAGGGAACCATGAATGCCAACATGTACTGTTACATACTGAAGCAGGGCATGATCCCCTTCCTTCGGAGACTGAGCCACAGGGCAGTATTCCAAAATGATAAGGACCCCAAACACCCCCAAGACGACCACTGCCTTGCTAAAGGAGCTGAGGGTAAAGGTGATGGACTGGCCAAGCGTGTCTCCAGACATAAACCCTATTGAGCATCTATGGGGCATCCTCAAAATGGAAGGCGGAGGAGTGCAAGGTCTCCAACATTCACCAGCTCTGTGATGTCGTCATGGAGGAGTGGAAGAGGACTCCAGTGGCAACCTGTGAAGCTCTGGTGAATTCCATGCCCAAGAGGATTAGGGCAGTTCTGGAAAATAATAGTGGCCATACAAAATATTGACACTTTGGGCCCAATTTGGACATTTTCACTTAGGGGTGTACTCACTTTTGTTGCCAGCGGTTTAGACGTTAATGGCTGTGTGTCGAGTTATTTTGAGGGGACAGCAAATTTACACTGTTATACAAGCTGTACACTCACTACTTTACATTGTAGCAAAGTGTACATTTCTTCAGTGTTGTCACATGAAAAGATATAATAAAATATTTACAAAAATGTGAGGGAGTGTACTCACTTTTGTGAGATACTGTACATTGATGGAGACTTCACCTCCCTCTTATTCTAAGCAACAGGTTGGAGGGGCGCGACACTGCCTGTGATAGGCAGATATCCACCCAAAACATGTTATTGGCAAAAAGTAATAACGATTTGTTTGCTAATATATACAGTTGTGCTCATAAGTTTACATACCCTGGGAGAATTTATGATTTCTTGGCTATTTTCTAGAGAATATGAATGATAACACAAAAACTTTTCTTTCACTCAGTGCCGGTTCAAACTGGGGCAACCCGACTTACAGCGCAACTTTGCAAGGCGATTTGGAGGCAACTTCAGTGCGACTTTGCGCAACTTACAACACGACTTAAAGTTGCATCTAGGACAGGTGACTTTGGCTGTGGCCAATCACAGAATAATCAGCTCTGTGGGAGGGAGAGGGTTGCCTGGGTAAACGTAGGAAGTACCTGGGTAAATTATTTAATTTTTCCTGTAAAGTCGCTTCAATATAGATGGAGATCCGACTTGGAGGCAACGTCCATTGAAATCTATGGGTACAAGTTGCCTAGAAGTCGCCTTGAAGTAGTACAGGAACCTTTTCTGAAATCGGAGCAACTTCAGTAGCGTACATTAAGACGGCTCTCATTTACTTCTATGGAATTTATTATGTCCAGCAACTTGGGGCGGCTTGAAGACTTACAAGTCGGATCCTAAGTCACTGTAATGTGAACCGGCACTCATGGTTAGTGTTTGGCTGAAGCCATTTATTATCAACTGTGTTTACTCTTTTTAAATCATAATGACAACAGAAACTAACCAAATGACCCTGATCAAAAAAAGTGACAGTTGTATATCGATTAGGAAAAAGGTATTTGTTTTTATTAAAATAATTACAGTGCCATCATCCACATACAGAAATAGAAGGAAGCACTTTAAATAATAAACCATTTGCATATCTTTCTATTTTACTAACACAGGCCACATTATCCTATTTTCTGCCTACTTTTTTTTTGTTAAATTGACAAAGGGTTGGCTTTTCAGAAATTGTGTATTTCCTTTCTGTATTACAATATATAATATTGTCCTTCATCTAGCCATAACAACTACCAAATAATGGCAGCCATTAGACCTTTTGGTTTATGAGCTATTATATGAGCCATATTTGTATTGTCAGTATTACAGTGCATTGAGGATTGTAAAAATAATTTTCTTTAGAACTCATACATAAAACGCTATGAAGATATTTCACAAATATTAAAACTGTCTCTCTTTCAAATATATTATAAGCATATAATAGGTATTAAGCTATTTAAATTTTTCTTTGGCACTTTTTTGATGCTGCAGATATTTCTAGATAAATAACTTTAGAAATAACGACCTTATATTTTATGCGCTACATGAACATTTTCAAATTAAGCAGCGTGAGACCAGAATACACTGCCATTGTAAAATACTGTGATGGTTCTTGTTTCATCATAAAGGTGTTTTCAAACATAATTCAAATTTTCACCACTGTAAAAAAACAGCTGAATCAGCTCACATAAACTCCCACCAACAGCACTAAAATACTATATGTGCACCAAGAACTGTTTGTCTTAGTTTTGGATATGGAGGAATGCTATGCAGGGCTTCATTACAGAGATTCCCCTAACTTCCTGTCCTGCTAACAACATTCTACCAGACAAGAAGTGAGGATAACTCTCCAACTATAACACAGACAAAAAAAAAAAAAAAAAGTAGGGGAAAGCTAGAACTTTTTGATCTTTTTATTTCTGTCTGTGTCCCCGTTGTAGATTTTCCCTCAATTCCTGTATGGAAAAAAAAAACATTGTATGCAGGACAGGAAAAGAGGGTAAATGTCTCTTAACCACATGCCGACCGAGCCATAGCCGAAAGACAGCTACAGTGCGGTCGGCTTATTCTGGGAGGGCGTCCATGGACATCGTCCCAGAATC
>CM053028.1:253517761-253744598 GCA_028564925.1 Lithobates sylvaticus | reverse complement strand
ACAGGTGCAATATGTTGTATCCTCACCACCTGTTTTAACCCCATAAATGCAGCATCATCACACTGCAACTGCATGCAAAGCACTAGTTGCAGGGCAGCCCCATTCATCCTTGGTATACCCCCAGCTGCTGCCTCTGCAGCTAAAGGGGGAGCAGTTAGGGGTGGTAAAATCAGCTCAACCCTGTGGTTTTACCGCTTCTCCAACCTCACATGTTAACAAACCCTTGGTTCACACCTGTGTGGATATGTGCTGCCCATTCATTTTAATGGTCTGCCCTACCCGCAGAAATGCAGGGAAAGTGGTCCCAGAAGAATTAATGGCACACCTAAAGAACAGAGCATTTGTCTGCATGTCAGGATCGAGCAGGATTTTGCACACGTTCCGCGACACACAATAACGTGAACCAAGCCTTGGACCGGGGTGCCTCGAGACTGAAAATACGGTTTAAGGGCACCCCATTGGAAAAAGGTTGAGAAACACTACACTAACCCTTTGCATACAACCTTATAGCTGTATATCTGCAATGTGAGATCTAAGGCACTACTGCTGACAGCTGCCACTCTTAAGAGATCTGGATAAATATATGTCACAGCTGTAATGCTCACTGTTGTCCTTGCTGGAGGATCTGACATGAGGAAGCAGAGCCTTGGCTGTACCAAGATGGAGAGAAAAAAATATTTACATATGAGGCTTGTGTCAAAGCATTATGGTCTGTCACTCAGCCCCAAAGCATATAGAGAAAAAAGGGGGGGGGGGTTCCCAAGAGGGGGAGAGAGGAGAAGGGCCACCAAAGTGACATAAGATGCTGACAGCTAATGTTTAAAGATAAAATACTTTATTACAACAATAATCTAAAACCATAATGGTGGCCATAGCCATAATAGTTAGGGACATATAGATTATTGATGTAATAACGTTTTTGATCTTTAAAACATTAGCTGTCAGCACCTTCTGTCACTTTGATAGCCCTTCTCTTCCCCTCTTGGGAAATCTTTTTTCTGAACCAAGATGGCCATCTCCATACAATGGCAGAGTGTAGAACAAGAAATAAGAATATAAGTCCGTACTGAGGAAAAGATCAACAGGAGGGAGACAACAGACAATGGTGGTGATTAGTACTTTATGGCTTGCCTGCCATTTATTAGACACAGCTTCCAGGGGTTTTTACGTTGCTACTGCTATATACTAGCATGGGTGTTAAAGCGATATATATATATATATATATATATATAACTACATGTACCAAAATGAGAAGAATGAGCTAGTGGTTACATCTATTCTGATATTTTTTTTTCAATTTTATTATAGCTGCAAAGAAACATACTGGCATCAAACCCTAGAGTAACAAGATTCCATATAAACTGGGAAGATAACACAGAGAAGTTAGATGAGCTAGACAACAGCAACCCCAATCTTCAGTCAATGCTTTCCACAGAGGGCATGCCATCTGCTTCAAAAGGCTGGCCTGCCTCGGAGAACTCTCTCAACGTCATGCTAAAATCTCACATGGACTGTATGTGACTACATGTCTGGCTCTGTAAAAAGGACTACTCCACCAGGATTCACCAATTTCCAGATCAGCACATTACTGGGCAATGTTTGAAAACAAAAAGAAACTTTCAACAATATTATTTCTAGATGGAAAATTTATTTGAACTCATAACTATTTTTAACAAAAGTTACCATTTAAATATATTATTTTTCATCTTCTCTACATAACATTTGGCGGATAAAGCCTAAATGCAACTTTAAGAGTTTTGTATTTATTTTGAGGTGAATAAATTTCTTGCAGTTTGCGCCACATTACAGTTCTTAAATAAACCTAACCCTGTTACACTTGGCTATACAGATAGAATTTATCATAACTGTAACCCACAATGTGAAAAATCCTCAAGTAGTAAAGAAAAAAAATAATTGGCATCTTCCACTTCCAAGCTGAACGTCCTGTACCATCAATTTAAAAAGATTTAAAACAATTACTAGCACTGTTACAGTGCTCTTCTTACCTTGTTATTTAGCAAGTGGCAAATAAATTACTGGTGGATCACTGGATGTGGACAAAAACACTGCCATGTGGCTTGGTAAGCTACTAGTCCCTCTACCCACTAAAAGATGGTCTCTGCCAAGAGAACATGTATGGAGAAATTAGGAGATATCCACACTAATCCAAAGGCCAACTGCTTACATGTCATGTCCTGCCATGGTTTCAATTGGTGCAGCACCTCAAGTGAGACAACATTGAAGACTTTTACACAGCCCAAGGACAGTTTTGTCACCCTTTCAAAAGAAAGGCATTAGGAACAGTTTTACTTGCAAGATAACCAGAATTTAAATAATCTTTAAGAGAAAGAGAAACAGATTAAGCAAAGAAAAATGTTCCCAGTCCAGGTAACACATTAAATGATAAATTCACCATCAACAAAAATAAATAATAATAATAAATGCACATCTTTTTTGTAAAAAAATGTGCATGTATATCATTTTTTTTTGCACCAGAGCCTGTACAGCAATGCACCTGCGATCAGCATACTTCCAATACTGGCAGGCAGTTACAGAATTGCAAGAAGAATCAGTGAATTATGAGGATGCTCACCAGTGCCCTCACAGTTCATTGAGTACTACAAGCCGTTGGCAGTGGTGGCTGACGGTACTTGCAGTTCATTCATCCACAGAACCCTGTGAATGAACGACGCAGTGTGAGACTCTGAATACTTCCCTCAGTTAAAGCTGAAGTTTAGCGTGGAAAAAAAACAGTACAGTCTTAGTCACATAACTTACCTGTAGTGATACATGTCCCATATTGTGCAGGCAACTGGATACTGGAGAAATCTTCACTGCAGGGATGCTTTGCCCTGCAACTCTCTCTAAACTGCTGGCGCTGTAAAGGTTACCAGCTTCAGGCAAAACAGCAGTACAGATGGGTCTGACAAGGAACCACCCTTTCTACCTTCTTCTCCATTGAGAAAAGTTCTTTTCGTTCATTAGACATTATCATGATCTGTGAATAGGGGAGAATCTGGTGAGTGACAGGACTCCCTCCTCCATTCCCAGATCGCAACAAGTGTAATCAACAAAATACCGGTAACTGTTCAATAGATGAGTAGTGCGTGTCTGCATTGGAGCATCTGTACTGCTGTTCTGCCTAAAGACCCAAAGCTAATATCCATTGCAGCTCCAGAAATTCGGAGACAGGAAAAGAAAAAAGGCATCCCTGCAATGAAGATTTCTCCAGGTTCCAACTGCCTGCACAATGTGGACCATACTTCAGTTACAGTGCAGTCATGTGACAACAGCTGTAGGGGTTTTAGGCAACCTTACTTATTTATATATGGGAAGAACAGGCATAGTGCAATGATTACTCTGGAAAATACACCTTAGGGATTACTTAATTATATCCTTGGAATGTATTTGAAGTTACCGGAAAACCTGTATTTTTAAAGGATAAAAATGTGTGCTTTTGGTGAACACTCGTTTTCTTCACCACAAGTAGTGCCAACGGGGCCCTTAATGAGGAATGAGAAAAGACTTCCAACTTGGAACATGTTGCACCAAAGCGATGGGGAAAAATCCAAAGGAACTGACAGAAATTCAGACTGAAATCCCACAGTCACTGGGGAAGGCACAGGCATAATTACTGCAAGTAACATCCTGCATTAAGGTCCAACAAAAGAATGAGGGGAAAGCAGTCACAGAAATAAATAGCTAAAGCCATGATTGGACCCATTATGGTCCTCAAGGCCCAACACTTTTATAGGCCAGAAAGGAATCTATGACTTGTACCAAGCAAATACACATCCAAGATCGAAGGTACACTCTTTGAGAAGATGGTTCCCTGGGCTCAAGAGCTTAGGTCAGGTTAAAGTGTACCAGAGCATTCACTGGAGACAACCAAGCTCAGTTTGTGGCTGAACCTGCAGGTCAGGAGGTCCACATTTGGAATTCTGAACCTGAGACAGAGATCCTAAATACCTCAAGAGTGACTATTCTCCAGAGGCCAGAGAAAGTGCTCCTGCGTGGTGGGCAGGGCTGGAATAGAGTTTCTGTTTAATATTTCTATCTGGTGGTCGATGGAAGTCACCATCGTGGTATAGATCTGGTATGGGGCAGATGCCCCCTTGGCCATGATCCCAGGGAAAAGAATTTGCATCAGAGCAGTGTGGAGGTCCTCCAATCAAAATCCAAGCCCATGACCTCAGGACACAACATTTACATCCTACTATCTGAAAAAACCTGGGATTAGTTGTATAATAAAGACTTCAGGGACATTAAGTTGGCCCACAACAGACAACATAAATTAATCCCAATCAAGGAGTTATGACCCTAGACCAGGGGTAGTTATAAACTGTGGCCTGCCAGCTGTTGCGGAACTACAAGTCCCATTATGTCTCTGCGAGTCATGTCTGTGTCAGTCTTATCACACATGTAGTTCAACAACAGCTGGAGGGCTGCAGTTTGCCCACTCCTCATGCCAACTCATCTTAAAGAATAGCGTGCACTTTCACATTGGCCTCAGCTGAACAAAAGCCACAGCAAGGAACAGACCTGGACTCTGGAGGTAAGAGAGGGAGAGAAGAATGGTCATTGCAGGAGAAAGATAACCGAGCAAGACTGAAACACCCAAGGCCCTCATAAAAAGGAGCAGCAAAGATCGCCCATGACAAGGGCTATCCTACAATGGCCGGCAGGTAAGTTAGCAACACCAACATGTGAACCACGGACCAATAGCAGGGAAGAGGAATGAATGATCTGGCATGACTAGGTCAACTGCAGCGTGGAAAAGTTTAGAGGCCAATTGTGAATAGGACACCTTAGGATGCCATAGAACAGTATGCAAATGAGCAAATACCAATAAGGGTTACTCAAGGGTCAAGTGTAAAGTAGGAGGGCATATGACGGTGTCTAACAATGTCACCATAGGCCATTGTACAAACAGTATACTGTCCGACATTACCAACAATGGGTACTCATGGACACAATGAAGAGCACCTTGGGGTAAATTTAGATGTGTGACTACTTCATCATAGATCACTGAAAAAAACTGTAGAAAGGGAGACACTACCAGCAAGGGGGACTCATGGACTCACTGCAGAGCAGGAGGGTTATTCGGCGTCAGTGACTAGGTCATCATAGACTGATTTAAAAACAGACAGAAAGACATTAGAAACAAGGCAGGCAGTAGGGACTAATGGTTGCCAGTAGCTTGCATCAAACAGGAAGATCAAAGGGCGAAACTCGTTCACAAGAATAGCACAGCATTAGCAGAGGGGCAGGGATACCGTCCATGTGTGCCACAGCCCCACACAAAGGTGAGCATCACATATAAAAAAAAAAAACATTGCAGTACCCAATGCAATGTGTAGCAGAACACATGGGGCATGCGGGACAGAACCAGTGAAGTGTTGTAGCGACCTACTGAAGTGTCTGCCACATATTTAAGGTGTCACAGTACCGTTAGTGAACATCTAAAGGGACGACTTCAGGAGAAAAGGGGACAAGCCCTCAGTTACTCACCAGTGATGGTCAAGGTGTGTGACTGTCACCTATAGCCCACTGCCGGGCGTCCTTGACAGACCCCACCCTCCTGGTATGCAGGCCCTTGACCTGTATAGAACCCTGCGGCTGGAAATCGTGAGCAATAAAGGATAGCAATGGTTAAACTCCTTTCTTGACCAGGGATCATTGAAGTATAGATACCCAAGTCAAATTTAGCAGCTTCAGTATGAATCGATTTACTTGATGCCAATTTGCATACCCAAATTTATAGATCTTCCTGAGGACAAGCCTTTTTTTTTTATAGACTAACAAGTGCACAAAATAATATTGTCATTGTATCTGACATGCTGTGCCATCTGTGAGGTGAAGGTTTATTTTCTAAATGACGTTCACATGATTTGGAGACACTCTTACTGGTCAGGAGCTTTAGGAACCACACAGTGTGACACGTTTCAGCCCTGCACAGTGCTGGCTACTGCTCGTCAAAAGGGAGACGTAGAATAAAGTACCCTCACGAGATTGGCTAAACAGTATTACATCATCCTTACATTCTGCAGTTAGGAAGGCGATACATGTAGCTCCGATTAAAGCATTCATCTTCCTTGTACAGGGATTTAGCTTTTGGTGTCATCCTTCTGCTTCCAGACTCCTCATTGGACAAGGAATCAACACCATTGTGTCTGTACAGTAAGCAGGGAGCTAAACCAAAGATGTAGTAAGCTTGCACAGAAAGCAGTAAGGCTGCGTACACACGAGCGGACTTTCCCGCGGGAATGTCCGCCGGACATTCCGCCTGTGTGTGGGCGCCGGCGGACTTTTTCCTCCCAAAAGTCCGGCAGACTAAGTTTTAAAGTTCAGACTTAAAATTGTCCGCTGGACTTGGCAGTCCGGCGGACAATCCCGTGGTCTGTGTGCTAGACTTTTGAAATTATTGGACTTGCCTCGCACACAGAGGAAAGTCCATTCATTTAGAACGTGACTCCAGGTAGACGGGACTAGCGAAAGCAGTGAATGCCGCCATGCTAGCCCCGTCAGAGAAAACGTCCGAGAAAACGGTGTGGGGGTCCCCCCAAATCCATCTCAGACCCTTATCCGAGCACGCAGCCCGGCCGGTCAGGAAAGGGGTGGGGACGAGCAAGTGCCCCCCCTCCTGAGCCATACCAGGCCGCGTGCCCTCAACATGGGGGGTGCCCTGGGGAAAGGGGGGCCTTGTGGCCCCCCCACCCCAAAGCACCTTGTCCCCATGTTGATGAGGACAAGGGCCTCTTCCCGACAACCCTGGCCGTTGGTTGTTGGGGTCTGCGGGCGGGGGGGCTTATCGGAATCCGGGAGCCCCATTTTAATAAGGGGCCCCCAGATCCCGGCCCCCCACCCTATGTGAATGAGTATGGGGTACGATGTACCCCTACCCATTCACCTAAGGAAAAAAGTGTAAATAAAATAAACAATTTTTTTTTAAATATTTTATTGCACAGCTCCGGGGGTCTTCTTCCGTCTTGGGGGGACTTCTCGGCGGACTCCTCCGCTATCTTCTGCTCTTTTACCTAGCTCTTTCACGAGCAGAGGAGCCCGGCTTTCTCCTCCGTCGCCGCCGTCTGGGGGGTCTCGTTCCGCCTTCTGGGGTCTTGTCCCGCTCTTCGGTTCTTCTTGCCGATGTCACCGCCTTCTGCGTCGTCTTCTTCTTCCGATGTTGACTCGTCGCTCTCTCGCCGTAATGGCAGAGACACGCGGTGTTGTGACTTATATAGGGACAAGGGGCGGGGCCACCGACTCATGTCACATAGTGACCCCGCCCCCATATGATGTCACAGTCCCAGCAACCTCCGGGACTGTGACATCATATGGGGCGGGGTCACCATGTGACATGAGTCGGGGGCCCCGCCCCTTGTCCCTATATAAGTCACAACACCGCGTGTCTCTGCCGTTATGGCCTGAGAGAGCGACGAGTCAACATTAGGTGCATGGATCACCACCGAATACTGGAACACAGAGTTGTTTGAATTTTGTACTTCGGCAGTAGAAGATCCTTTGCGATTTTTACTTTCCTGCACACATTGTGTGTTTTTTCACACATTTTTTTCCACAAACTGCTGGGACTTGTAGTTCACCGATTATTATTTTATTATTTTTTCTATTTATTTTTTCTGAGTGCGATATACTATCTGCACCCTTCATTTATATATTCATTTGTTTGAGGCGTTGCAATACGGGCATCACCCGTATTATACTTAGGTGATCGTTTACCTATTTTTTTGCACATCACTTGGATCTCTGCTCTTGTTGCATATTTGCTTATTGGAAGACTGATTATTATTTGCACTTTGCACTTTCTTGTATTTATTTATTTGAATATGTCTATATCCTACCATGATTGATGAAGGTTCACACAGTCACGGTTTTTGCATTATTTTGCACAGGAACACTACAGAATATCAATGATTAATTTTTTAACCTCACTGAGGAAGAAATTTTGTTAGTATTTATTTAGTTGAGTAATTTATATATCCATTGTGATATATCTATACTCGGAACATCTTATATATTTTATTATTTCACTCTGGTCAGCGCCACATACGCCCCTTTTTAACATTTCTGCTATCGTTGGCTGATGTTTAGCATTGGTTCTGAGCATGCGTGTTTGTAGTTTGGACTTTAGTCCGATGGACTTGTGTACACACAATCAGATTATCCATCGGACATTTGTTGTCGAAAAGTTTGAGAGCATGCACAGCGAACATTTGTCCGTTGAAAAAGCAACAACAATTGTCCGATGGAACATACAGGCGGTCGGATTGTCCGATAAAACAGGTCCGTCGGACCGTCATTGTCGAAAAGTCCGATCATGTGTATGGGCCTTTAGAGTAAAAAGGACTTTGACACCCCAAACCCTGTGGCATTTAGCGCCCTTTCAATTTTTCCTGCTACAGTCTCTACACAAAATCTAATTTTAAAATAAAGGTTTATTAACCACTATGCGACCGCCGGCTGTCTAGTGACAGCCAGGCGGTGCAGCTCTCTGGGCAGGAGGGCGTCATATGACGTCCTCCCCTTCCCGGCCCTCCAGGTAGCTTGCACGCCCGCTGTGTCACTGGGCACCCGATGCGCGTGCCCAGCGGCCGTGATGTCCACCGGGCACCCGCGATTGCCCGGTAACACAGCGGGACCGTGGATCTGTGTGTGTAAACACACAGATCCACGGTCCTGTCAGAGAGGAGCCGATGGTGTGTTCTCAGTACAGAGAAACACTGATCGGTCTCCTCCCTTGTGAGTCCCCTCCCCCTACAGTTAGAATCACTCCCAGGGAACATAACCCCTTCAGCGCCCCCTAGTGTTAACCCCTTCCCTGTCAGTCACATTTATACAGTAATCAATGCATTTTTATAGCACGGATCGCTGTATAAATGTGAATGGTCCCAAAAATGTGTCAAAAGTGTCCGATATGTCCGCCGCAATATCACAGTCACGATAAAAATCGCAGATCGCCGCCATTACTAGTTAAAAAAAAGAAAAAATGCTATAAAATCTATCCTCTATTCTGTAGATGCTATAACTTTTGTGAAAACCAATCAATATACGCTTATTGCAATTTTTTTTACCAAAAATATGTCGAAGAATACGTATCAGCCTAAACTGAGGAAATTTTTTTTTTTATTATATAATATATATATATATATATATATTTATTTTTAAAACTTGTCCCTATTCTTTTGTTTGTAGCGCAAAAAATAAGAACCGCAGGAGGTGATCAAATACCACCAAAAGAAAGCTCTATTTGTGGTGACACATTTAATTTCATTTGGGTACAGTGTTGTATGACCGCGTAATTGTCAAAGTGCGACAGCGCTGAAAGCTGAAAAATGGCTTGGGCAGGAAGGGGGTGAAAATGCACTGTACTGAGGTGGTTAATTATACACCTGTCATATTTTACAACATAAACATTATTGATATGAGTGCTAGGTTTTATGACATAACATGGGCTGCTGTCATGTGTAAAATCAAGTATAGCTCAGGTGCAGAATTAGATTGAGAACATCTAGACATTTCATGTTAGAAGTGACATTTGTAGCGATAAATCATTAGAATTCACTGGATCTCACTGAAATCTCAGGTAAGTACAAGCCTTCAGGGGAAAGGAGGGGGGGGGGGGTGTAGGTGCTAGGGGTGTAGTTACACTTTTAGTCTTTTAGATTTGAAAACAAAACAATTTTTTAAAAATGAAAAGCAAAAACTTCAGTACATGTTTCCTAACACAGATGTAACATTAAAACAAGTACTCCAGTCAACTTTGTAAAGCTCTTCATTTAAAGGTGGAATATAGTGACAAAACAATGCCGATGCTCAAGCCCTAAAACATTCCAGATGGATCATAAAGGGTAGTATGCAAAAGGGCCATTAAGGTAAAATTAAAAGGCAAAACCTTTTTAGTTTTGGATAGAGCGGAAAGAAGTTAGAATGCTTGTCAGTTTTTATTGCGGTCTGTTCCGCTGTTGGGATATTCATCCTCTCTTTTTGTCCTGTTTACCATGATCATTGAAATGAAAAGAAAATCACACATTTTGGGTTGTCCCCAGAAAATGAATAGAGGGGAAATCTTCCAATGGGGCGCTAGTGCTAGTGACCTGGGGGTACCCAATGAATTCTCTTATTTTGCAGGAATTACCTCTCACTTTCTGTTTGACTATGAGACAGGAAATGAAGGGAAATTTCTGAAATGGGACACAGATGGTGACCAAAAATCTGACAGAGGTTATAACCCTCCCTTGCGCTATCCAAAATGAAAAAAAAAAAAAATAAAAAAATAAAAAAAAAAAAAGATGTTTTGCCTATAGTTCTACTTTAAGGCACTGTTGCACAGGACTTGATTTACCACAAAACAAAGATGCCAAAGGCTCTATTACTGCTGTCTTATCACTGTAGAATACATTAATCTGCTTACAGGGATAAGGGCAGCAGGAGGGGGATGGGGTGGCACTGTCACTAGGTGACACACAGAGGGGGAGCACAGAGTAGACAGACACAGGAGAGCAGGCTGTGGATGACGGAGGCACGTAAACAGACCACAATGTCAGGATTTAGCAGCCATGATTATCGTGGTCTGTTTACATAGGGGAGGGGAGAAACTGGCAGGATCAGCCAGGTTTTTTAGGTGTTACAGGGGGTCCAAATTACACAGCACAAGCACTGTGCTGTATAAAATGCTTAAAAGGAGCAGGATCCATTTTTTTTGTTGGAGTTAACAAATGCGTTTATTACTGTAAAACACCTTTCTCTGAGTCCAATAAGGTAGTCATCAACCCTGTCCTTAGGGCCCACTAACAGGCCAGGTTTGCAATATAACTGAAATACATTACATTACAGGTGATATCATTTGCTGCTCAGTGATTGCAGTATTCTAGTCTGCATCTCCCCAAGGTAATACATACAACCTGGCCTGTTGGTGGGCCCTAAAGACAGGGTTGATGACCACTGCAATAAAGGGACACAGAGTTTTACAACAACTGGAGTTATTCTACCAACTACAGAAGGATTAGACTCTAAAAAAATAAATGCAGATCAGCCCTAGGGGCTATAACCACCTCGTATATCAACCATTCTCAATTTGTAACAAGCAGTACCAAGAGCAAGTGGTCATAAACTCAATTGATTCTGAGAAAGACAATTTTCTTTATTTACAGTAAAATACCTATCATTCTTTTATAGACACTGGGTTCTAAAACAGCCAGGACATCCAAACGCAGTCCATCAGAAGGGAAGGCAACAAAGGCCAACAGGCCCAGCAACAACAGAGGGAAACTCACAGAGCCACCTGCAACACTTTGCGTTCAAAGCTGGCATCAGTAGAAAATTGGATATCTGGTAAAACTTTGATAACTATAAAAAAGGGACCAGGTGGCAGTGTTACTGACCTGGGTCCATGAAAAAGTGCATACAGCCCTAGTGACGTGAGGTTTCACAGCGAAGAGTCTTGCACAATAGTCTGTTACGGTAATCCATCTAGAGATAGTGGCTTTCCTATGATCCTACAACCTGACAAATAGAGAGTCAGTCTTCCTAAACAAAGCTGTTGCCACAGGAAAGACATGTTGCTTATAAAACAGTAAAATGGAGAAACCTTTCTGATAAATTGGCACTGAACACAAGGAGGGCAGGGCAACATCATCATTGAGGTGAAAAGGGGAGACTGCCTTATGCAAGAAGGGCTTTTTTTTTTTTTAAACAATCTTATTTTTGTAAAAAGGACCAAGGAGGACTCTTTACAGGACAAGAATTCCAGTTCAACTACCGATTTGGTCAAGGCGATTGAACAATAGAAGCCATCTTGTGGGACAAGGAAAAACAGAAAAGTCCATGATTGGCTCAAAATGAGGTTTCTGAAGAACCGATAGGACCAAGTTCAAATGCCATGAAGGCAGAAGTGATTTCAGAGGGGGGAACCAGAAGAGTTACTCCTTGGACGAAAGTCCAAATAGCCATCAACGAGCTTTGGAAGGCAATAGCTAAGGCAGAGACGTGACCCCTTGGTAGTACTGAGGGCCAAAGCACTGGTCCACACCCAGCCACAGAAGAGAAGCTCCTAGGGAGAGTCCATCTACTCCTAGAATGAGAGGCCCAAACCTGAGACTGGGGTTTAACTTTGAAAGCAAACACTTGGGCCAGAAAAGGGGCCATAACCAACCCCTGACACTCCGGGTAACAATTTTTGAAGGTTCAGGATCCATCCGAAGTTCTGTCGATTTTTTAGCATGATAGACATTTTGTCCTCCAGAGTCCATGACAACTTTTCCCAAAGAAGGAGTTACTCCAAGTACCATACTAAAAGGTATGCTACACGCCCACAGAAGGGTCAAAATCAGGGCTGCTCTGATGGAAAAAAGGGGATACCTGATCAACGAGGTTCCATTCATAACTTCTGAACACATTCAGGGCACTGAGGTCCAACTTGGGGAGAATAACCCTTTTGGATTTTAGGATTATAAAGAGATGCAAGTAGAAATCTTGAAAACATTCCAAGAGAGGATTTTTAATGAATCCTCCCTGAGACCAGGCAAATGTTATGAAAATACTGGAAGATTGCAAGTCAGGAAATGGAAAGGAGGAAGGGAACAACACTTTAGATTGTATTTTCCTGCACTGAAGTATCAAAAAAGTGGGACATCTAGGTGTCTACAAAATAAATGCCCCCACCCTGGCAAAAAGCGGTGAGGATGCAATTTTATGTCAAGGAGGTCTTAACCATGGGCTTGGCTCCTTTGAATGAATTTTTTTTTCTGGCTGTTGCAGAAGTGCCTTTTCGCAGAAGCTGCCCTGAGGGTATGAAAGGAATGCCATAGAAAACAAAATTATGAGGTAGCCTTACAAGGTTGATCCTTACCCTTCCAATATGAGGTATAAGTGGGTATATAATATAATTGGGTACTCTTACCCCAAGTAATGTTCTTTTTAGAAAACAAATATTTTAAGAGATCCATTGTACATTGCAATAAGAATCTTAGGTACATTGTGAACATGCTCCGCAAGCATAAAAATTACCAGTATCCAATTAGTACAGTCATCTATACAAAATCAGTTCTACAACTGATCTCCTCCTTTATTTTATTTATTTACGTAGGGAAGTGATAAACCGAAGGAATTATAAATGGACCTCATATGTGGAAATACTGAAATAAAGTTATAATACAGGACACGCTGAGATCAATTAAGCACAATTAAAGAGTAATGTATGGCATTCTAAACCAGTACCAAATCCAGTTGGGGTGTGATGCCAAGTCTCAAAGTAATGCGTACTGTGAGATATGTTGTGCTCCAAACCATGAACAGATTTGTTTCCTGATCAGAAGGTCATCCAGGTACCCCAGGTCAGACACTCAAAATTAGGGCAAGACCTTTATGAATGCTCAGGGGGTCGTAGACAGGCTGAATAAAAGGACCACAAATCGAAAAGGACAGTCCTCCACCGTAAACCTTTAAAACTTCTGGTGAGGAGGAAAGATCAGGAACCCCCCTGGATGAAGCGTGGCCACCACCGTATGTAGAGATTCCATTTAAAGCTTTTTATACCTGAAGACTTGTTGACTTTGTAAACTTTAGATCCAACATGGGAAGAAGATCGCCATTTGGCTTTGGAACCATAAAGTTAAAAAGAAAAAACTGAAACATTCAACCTCTGGAACTGGGATGATAACTCCTTAAGATAGATAAAACAAGAGTCTGCAAAAGTAACAATCTTTTATGCAGATTCATAGAAATATTTAAAAACAAAGTGTGAAGGGGGGAAATTTCAGAATTTAAACCTGTAACCGTGAGCAACTATACAAAGACCCATTCGTCCGCTGCCTCCCCCTGCCATACTTCTGCAAAAGCCTGCAAACTCCCCTCCACCTAAACAAGTGGGCACACTCCCTAATTGAAAGGGAGCCTTTGAGTCCAAATTTTGCTGGTTTGGAGGACCAGGACTTCTTACGAAATGGGTGATGGGACTAAGGCTTTGCTCTGGGGTAGAAGCCTGAGAATGGCAAGGACTGCCTCATGGAAGGAGTAAAAGTTGAAGCAGCAGCCCCCCTATGAGTTGCATGCTTACTCCTCTGCCAAAGAAGTAAAACTCTTACCACCTGAATTTTTCTGGATACTGTACTTATTCAACTATGGCCCAAACGTTCCCCATGAAAAGGAAAATTAGCCAACAGCTTCTTGCAGGGTAATGCTGCAGACCAACATTTTAGTCAAAGAATCCTGCACAGGAGTATAGACCAGTGGTTCTCAACTCCGCTCCTCAGGACCCACCAACAGGCCAGAATTTAAGTATTACCTTGGGGAGATGCAGATTAGAAAACTGCAATCACTGAGCAGAAAATTATATCACCTGTGATGTATTTCAGTTATCTTTCAAACCTGGGTCCTGAAGACAGGAGTTGAGAACCACTTGTATACACAAAAGTTCCAAATGTGAAATCTGCTGAATGTAATCCTTAACCACTTCAATACAGGGCTTTTGAAAAGCGAAAAGGTAGTGGCGCGCAAGGGGTAAAATTAAACTAAAAGCAGATAGGAGGAGTAAGGTAAAATTGTATCCAAATAAGTGGTAAGAGTGAATTCACAATGTAATAGACCAGTGATGGTGAGGGTAGATCACATATGAGTAAAATACATCAAAACATAATAGACGCCTAAACAGCTTGATAAAAGCTATATAGTGAATAGTGACTGTAATTTAAAACAGCGTAAATCTTCATAAAATTCAAAAATAGTTAAAATGTGGAAATAAGGTGAAAAAAACGCAGTGAGGCGATAAAATGCAGTAAATAGCTAAAAACTGCTAAGAGAGTAAATCATAGACTGAAGTGTCTATATAGTGACTGAAGTGAATGATAAAGGTAAATAAAGTGACTGGAGTGAAAGAAATTCCAAAATTGCAAATGAGTCGCAAGCTAAAAACGCATCACAGCAAATAAAAGATAATAAATAGTCCATATAAACATGGGTGCAGGTAACAGTTCGTTCCCAAAGTGAAGTGCAAAAAATAATAATTCCTGTTGAAGGTGCAATGATTTTCGACTGTGAATATCTTGTGCGATTTATAGCAGCGCTCTGTGATCCTGGTGGGGGTGGTATAGTTGGCCCCTTACCTTACAGCTGTAAGGTTACAGCATGGGTTAAATGGGTCTTTGGGGTCCCTGGTGGCCTTCCTCCTTTGAGAGCTCCAATCTGTGTCCCAGTTCTTTTTGGTACTTAAGTCGCATCCAATAAGGGGGGGCGCTCGCATCAGTATAAAAGGGAGGAAGGGAATAGCCTCATGGTGTAGTATATCAACATCAATAATGGTTTATTTAATACAAGTAAAACAGTTCACATTAAAAGCAGGGGGGTACTCACATTTTTAAATGAGTCAAAAAGTAATGTACAAACGAGCGGCGAGCTCGGTGTTGCGTCACTTCCGGTTGGTCAAACTAAGCTGAGGTCCCGACGCATGTTAGTCAACGATCACGTGACTTCTTCACCCAAAGACCCCAAAGACCCATTTTAACCCATGCTGTAACCTTACAGCTGTAAGGTAAGGGGCCAACTATACCACCCCCACCAGGATCACAGAGCGCTGCTATAAATCGCACAAGATATTCACAGTCGAAAATCATTGCACCTTCAACAGGAATTATTATTTTTTGCACTTCAGTCACTATATAGACACTTCAGTCTATGATTTACTCTCTTAGTAGTTTTTAGCTATTTACTGCATTTTATCGCCTCACTGCGTTTTTTTCACCTTATTTCCACATTTTAACTATTTTTGAATTTTATGAAGATTTACGCTGTTTTAAATTACAGTCACTATTCACTATATAGCTTTTATCAAGCTGTTTAGGCGTCTATTATGTTTTGATGTATTTTACTCATATGTGATCTACCCTCACAATCACTGGTCTATTACATTGTGAATTCACTCTTACCACTTATTTGGATACAATTTTACCTTACTCCTCCTACCTGCTTTTAGTTTAATTTTACCCCTTGCGCGCCACTACCTTTTCTCTTTTCATTTTACTTCTGGGTTCAGATATTACCCCCAGTGTGCGCTGCACTAGCTTAGTTTTATACCCTGCTAAGCGCGAGATTAA
Source organism: Lithobates sylvaticus (assembly GCA_028564925.1). Classification (NCBI taxonomy): domain Eukaryota; kingdom Metazoa; phylum Chordata; class Amphibia; order Anura; family Ranidae; genus Lithobates; species Lithobates sylvaticus. Next base: position 253,728,495 of record CM053028.1, on the reverse strand, counting down.
TCTTTTTTACTCAATACAGGGCTTTTATACACCCTTCCTTACCAGACCAATTTTCAGCTTTCAGCGCTCTCACACTTTGAATGACAATTACTCATATTTTGCAATATAAGCGAAAAAAGAGAAATTTTTGAAAAAAAAAAAAAACACTTAGTTTCTATTGAAAATTTTTGCAAATAAAACATTTTTCTTCATAAATTTGGCCCAAAATGTATACTGCTACATATCTTTAGTAAAAATAAACCCCAAAAATTGTATATTTTTTGGTGGTGTGAAAGTTATAGCGTCTAAAAAGCTATGGTGCAAATCATTGAAAAATTATCACATATGATCACACCTGATGCACTGAAGGCGCATTTCTTGAGACCCTAACAAGCCAGGAAAATACAAATAACCTCCAGATTACCCCTTTTTGGAAAGCAGACATTCCAAGGTATTTAGTAAGAGGCATGGTGAGTTTTTTGAAGTTGTCATTTTTTCCCCACAATTCTTGGAAATATTATAATTTTTTTTTTTTTTTTTGCACAAAATTGTCATAAAAACAAGTTATTTCTCTCACATAGCACATGCATACTTGCAATGACACCCCGAAATACATTCCGCTACTCCTCCTGAGTATAGTGATACCACATGTGTGAGACTTTTACATAGCCTGGCCACATACAGAGGTCTAACATCCAAATAGCACCATCAGGCAATCTACAAGCATAAATTGCACATCTCATTTGACGACAACATATCACACTTTTGAAGGCCCTGGAGCACCAGGTCAATGCAAAGGCCCACAAAGTGACCCCATTTTGGAAAGCTAACACCCCAACGTATAACCTGTGAGGCATAATGAGTCTTTTGAATGGTTCATTTTTTTTCCAGAAGTATTTGGAAACTGGAAAAAAAAAAATGAAAACGCATTTTTTTTTTTTACATAAAGTTGTCCATTTATAAGATATTTATAACACATAGCATGTACATAGCAAAAATGACACCCCAAAATACATTCTGCTACTCCTCCTGAGTATGGTGATACCAAATGTGTGAGACTTTTAAACAGCCTGGCCACATACAGAGGCCCAACATTGAAATAGCACCGTCCGGCATTCTACATGCATAAATTACACATCTCATTTCTCAACCACCTATTACAGTTTTGGAGACCCTGGAGCACCAGGACAATGGAAACGCCCACAAAATTACAACATTTTGGAAAGCTAACACCCCAAGGTATAATCTATGAGGCATAATTAGTCTTTTGAATGGTTCATTTTTTGCCCAAAGTTTTTGGAATATGTGGAAAAAAAAATGAAAACGCATTTTTTTTTTTTATACAAAGTTGTCCATTTATAAGATATTTCCAACACATAGCATTTACATAGCAAAAGTGACACCCCAAAACACATTCTGCTACTCCTCCTGAGTATGGCGATACCACATGTGTGAGACTTTTACACAGCCTGGCCACATACAGAGGCCCAAGTAGCACTGTCAGGTGTTCTAGGAGCATAAATTACACACAAATTCCTGCCAACCTATCACATTGTTGAAGGCCCTTCATATTTCTAACACATAGCATGTACTGTACATACCAATTACAAACCAAAATACATTCTGCTGAGCAAAGGGTAAAGAAAAGATTACCTGCGGTTTTAGTAGTGCAGTGGTCCACAGAGGACAGCATCGGTCCAGGCAGCAGGCAGAAACGTGGACAGCGACAGCAAAAAACGCAGCAGGCAGGAACGTGGACAGTGACAGCAAAACAGGCAGCAGGCTGGAATAGTCAGCACAGGTAGAGATGTTGTCAACACAGCCAATGCATTAGTCCAGATAGCAGGCAGGGATGTGGTCTGCAGCAGCAAAAGGATCAAAGGATCGTCCATGCAGCAGGCAGGAATACTGTCCATAGTTAGTAAAGGCAGCAGGCAGAGGTATGGTCAGCACAGCCAGAGTATTTTTTCCAGGGAGCAGACAGGACAGGTCAGGGAAGAATGGGGACAGGGGTAGAGGCTTCTCCCACCCAAATCTCTTTGAAGCCTCTGGACAACCAGACCCTGTTCTGGGAACACAGAAAAAATGTTTTTCTGAACTCCGAACACTATTCGGGAGCCCCTCACATATGTGAGACCCCTGTGTAGCAGGGTAAAAGATCAGGGCAGGCAAAAACATGGTCAACAGACCGAGGTCAGTGCAGGTAAAAGGCAGAAATAGACGGTAGGCAGAGGCATAGTCGATACAGTCCAGTGTCAGTTCACTTGAAAGGCAGAAACATGGCGGATAAACAATGCAGACGGTAGGCAGAGGCATATCGAGAAACAGGCCAGGTTCAGTTCACATGGAAGACAATGATATGGTTGGTTGAGGCAGGGAAATATTCATGACAGAAATTGGGGGGAAATGGCAGTCTATTGGAAATATGGGCTAATAGTTTTCCAGAGTGTGTTATCGCCTGAAGCATTCTTCCGATGCAAAGGCCAGGTAGGGAGGGACAATCGGGACAATAGAAGCTGGTGTCTTTCCTAATTCCTCTTTTCGTGAACACCCGACATTTTTTTGGCGTTGTCTACCGGATGCTGATGTTGGAATATGTTCCGGAAAATGAGGCTCATGTAGCCTGCTGCCAGAATCTGAGCAAATGCTTTCTGGGGGGGATTCTTCTTGATAGATAAGTAAAGTGACAAATGTCTTCAATATACTTTATGAAGGTGGTGGGTGTTTCTGATGATTTTTGGTAAATGATAAAAGAATTTAAAAAGGGGCAAATGAAAAAAGTATATTGCGACTTTTTTGTACCAAAAAAGGGATTTTCTTGTTGAAAGATAGGGCTGCAACATTTGGTCATTTAAATCCACCCCCCCCCCCCCCATAAATTTATTATAAGCGTTGATGCAGGAAGGCTTGCGAACAGGACCGCGTCTTCTGTGAAGTTCCACCGAGATGTCATTGTGGATGGTGGACATTATATACAGGTCTTTACTATCCCTCCACTTCACAGCCAGCACTTCCTCATTCCTCAAGCTTGCCGATTCCCCCCTTGGAATGGTTGTGGTGACAAGATGCTGTGGGAAGCCCTTTCGGTTTTTTCTAGGTACAGGTGGCGGATAAGGGGCAAACTAGTGTAAAAGTTGTCCATATAAATATGATACCCCTTTTGGAGGAGTGGGAATGCCAACTCCCAAACAAATGTTTCCACTAATTCCCATGTATGATGGACACGCAGGGGGCTGGAGTTGGGAATGTTTGCCTTCGTACACACGGAATGAGTGCACATAACCAGTGGCGCTTTCACAGAGCTTGTTGAGCTTCAAGCCATACCTCGCTCTCTTACTGGGGATATATTGCTTGATACCCAGCTGGCCTGTGAAATGCACCAGGGATTCGTCCACACACGTTTTTATCAGGGACATAAAGTTCAGGAAATCTCTTGGAAAAAAAAATAATTCATTTTATATAGTTTGTCAAAGTTTGGACGATTCCGGGGGGGGGGGGGGCACTGTGAGTTGTCACTAAAATGCAGGAAGCGCATTATTAGTTCGTATCGGGACCTGGACATGGCTGAAGAAAAAAACTGGCATATGATGGATAGGTTTGGTCGACCAATACTTATGTATTTCATTTTTTTTTGTAAGCCCCATGTTAAGCATTAGGCCTAAAAACAATTTAAGCTTCACCAGCTGGAGCTGGGGTTGGCTGCAATAAATTGTTGGGGAAAAAGGTTAGTTTGGTCCATGATGCCTTGAAGCAATTCCTCTGGGAAAATAAATTTAAAAAATCCATCTGGGAAAAACCTGCAGTGTTGACCTGCACACCTCTGGTGGCAGGTGGCGGGTACTCTGGCAGGTGGTGAGGTGGCGGGTACTCTGGCAGGTGGTACTCTGGCAGCTGGTGAGGTAGCGGGTACTCTGGTGGTACTCTGGCAGGTGGTGAGGTGGCGGGTACTCTGGCAGGTGGTACTCTGGAAGGTGGTGAGGTGGCGGGTACTCTGGTGAGGTGACAGGTACACCTGATGACAGGTACACCTGATGACAGGTTCTCTTTATTTAGGGGGGGTGATCTGGGCACAGAGATGTATATATACTAGTGGGTACAGTATATAGGTAACTCCAGGGCGTGATCAAAAGACGCCCTGGAGGAGGGGCGAAACGCGTCGATGCAATTTCCAGCCGAGGATCTAACCATTGACGCCACTTCCTGTCTCCGTGGAGCGCACGCTGTACCAGCGGCGAACACGGAAGTATTCTCTGAAAAGTTTGCATTCTCTCTGCATCCAGTAAGTAGCGCCTAGCGCGCAAATTGAAAAGCTTCTGACAGTATTACACTATATTGGTCTCTTCTTTTATCGGTGCAACATTATCTGAGAACATCATTGTGCCCTGTGTGTATCCATCGCTTCCTGGAATCTCTCATCATACCGGCTTGCCTATCCAGCTTTGCTTTTATGTCTGCTTGTCAACTAAGCTTGCTTGCTGTCTTTCCCTCCGCTCTGCTGCTCTGCTTGTCTGCCAGCCCGGTGAGTCCATTCCAAAGAAAGAATTTATTTACACAGATATTCTTTGCTTTTTGGGACACTAATTGGACACTATATGTTTTCTTATATTTTTTTATATTTCATACTAGTTTTATCACACTAGTGTGTTGGTTTATAAATTTTGGACATTTATTTATTGATGTCACTTATATGAAATTATTTCCATCACACACATTATTGATGCAGTCAATCCTATATGATCACTTTTTCTGATTGCCAGCGCTGTTTTCTATTGGTTTGAACATAGTGCTAATAGCAGCCCCAATCAGCTAAGAGGACATTGCAAAAAAATAAAAAAGTGCTGGTTACCCTAGGGGACAAGCCGGTTGAGGTTAGGGAACCAGCCTTTACCCATTATGGCAAGCAATGTCTCATACAGTAGGACCCTCAGGAAGTGGATCCCCCCTTGCCGGGGTGCCCTGGACCTCTATAGCACCCTGCTGGAAAACATCTTGTCAGTTATAGCACAGGGTTCTGTATACGCCGAGTCCAGCGCCAATCAGTTGCATTACAGACAGTCCCCATGTCTTGTCCTCTTCCCCCCTGATGCGGGGTCCAGGTACCATTCTGAGCGAATACAGGATGTAAGAACAGATCTGGATAACACCAATCTCCTGTTCCCTGCTGGAACAGTTGAGAATCCGGTAACATGTAAAAAGCTGCAAAGCAGTGACCATCGCCTTCAGACAAAAAAAAAAAAAAACGGAGGTACTTCCTACCTGGGAGGGTTTATATAGGAGGAGATGGGATAAAACCATGAGCGCACATGGGAGGCCAGAGTTTTACTTTAAAAACATTGATCTTTGATTAGTTGTACTTGACAGCGCTTGTAGAAATTTGATTCAGTTTATATCCTGCAAAATCTATCCTTAAAGCGAAGAAAGGAGCCACACTCACCTGCACTGGTTGATCCTATGCCTGCTGTCAGAACTGATCTTGGTGTTATCTTCACTGCATATTTCAAAAACTGAGATTTACCCGTGCCAGGATCTCCAACTAACAAAAGATGGGATTCCCCTAAAAAGAAATTATAGTGTTAAAAAAAAAAAAACACAACACAACAAAAACAAACAAACTGCTCCTACTTCCCTTTTAACTATACTGTAGAAGAAAGATGCTTATACATATATCTATTCTCCGTGTGCTCTGATCCGGTCATGTGATCTCTCTAGCGGCTGGTTCAGGGGAGAGAAAGCACTTAAAACAGATGGAATGCCTAGGCAGTCATGTCACCTATAGGCTTACCATAGGGCATCTATTGTCGGCTGTTTCTTCACTCCCCTAAAGCTGGCCGCCGATCACATGACTGGACCAGAGCACCCTAAGAATAGTTAAGTAGAAGAATCTTCCTTCTACAGGATAGGATTTGAGGCAGGGAGCTGTTTTAAGCTTAGTTAGTTGTAGCCTGGACTTTCACTTTACGCTGGCCATAGAACAGCTTTTGCACGATTTCACCAAAATATTACTACTGTATTTTCTGGCGTATAAGACTACCTTTTACACTGAAATTACACAGCCAAAAAGTGGGGGTCGTCTTATACGCCAGGTGAAGAAGCCGCCAGATGTATATCAGTCCGCCGGGCGCTCTGTAAAATTGTAATATGTATACAGTATGCGCCGCTCAGCCAATCCCGGCGGGCGATGCACTCTGATGAATACAGAGCCTGCTTGGATTGGGTAACAACCTCTGCCAATCCGAGCAGGCTACATGAGTCAGAGCGGCGCGGGCTGATGTCACAGCCTCTGCCAATCCGAGCAGGCTTTGTATCCATCAACAGATTAGTAAAATACAATGCCTGCCATGATTGGCTCAGCGGTGCACACTGTCTGCACATTGTATTCTGAAGTGTACCTGGTGCTACTGTACCAACACAGCATCATATACTGTGTGTACTTGGTGCTCTACATATTAACAAAGCATCCTGTACTGCACACCCAGCTTCAGATCTCCCCTAAAATACAGATATGATTTATGGTGCTTTGGAGGAGAGGATTCATTGTTCCTGCCTACCAATTGTGGGATCTCTGGGACTTGTAGTTCACCAGTTTCCTTTTTCTGATGTTAAGTCTGATGTTTTTTTTTTTTTTTGTTTCTGATGTTTTTTTGTAAATGGTGTTGCCTCGGAAGGGGGGTAGTCTTATATGGCGGGTATAGCCCCAAACCTAAGTTTTCACTGGAAAAATAGGGGGTCGTCTTATACACCCAGTACGCCGGCAAATACGGTAAATGTATGAAGAGCAGACAATAATATACACAAGCAAACTGACCCAAGGGGGTGAACTGCACTCGGGACTGATTAAAATTGACAGTGTGAGTGAACCCTAAAAGGAATCTATGTTCCTTATAAAGATTGCATTTCTTTAAAGTGATGTGAATGTAATGAACTTAAAGAGGAGTTCCAGTCTTCTGTGAAAAAAATAAAAGCAGCTACAAAAACTGTAGCTGTTGACTTTTAAAAACGGCCCAGCCACTCACCTGTCCCACGATCCAGCAGTGTGCTCACCCCAGTTGGTTTCACCTGCTGTCTTCTTTCATCTGCACCTTCACTATGGGCACCCGACTGTGACAGCTTGCGGCTTCACAGCTGGGTTGCCCACTGCGCATGCGGATGCAGTCTTCTGGGACCTGTCACTGTCCCAGAAGACTGCAGGGAGGGAGAACAACTTCCGTTTCCGACCGCATAGACTCAAGTGGGAGCGGGTTTTAGATATACTTTAACAAATTTATTTTAAAAAAAAATAAAAAATAAACTTCCCTTTGAAAACGTTATGTACACAATTGCATACAGACATGTTTATTACATACTGTATACGGGTTGTGCTTACTGTTGGTCTATGCAAGCCAGTCTGTTACTGTTGGTGAAAAAACGCTGAGGCTTATGTACTGTAATTGATTTTATCCAAAAATGGAGAAAAAGAATATTGGGACTTTATATGAGGCAACGACTACTTGAGTTCATATGTCTCCATCACTGTTACTTATTGATTTTATATCAGCATTAGCTCTGTAGTGATGCTAAATTAAACGCTCAATACAGGAACAGTCACTACAGGGGGAATCTACAAGTCTACACATTAAATACAAACATGAAAATAAAAAATCAGCCATGTGAAAATTATTTCTGAAAAAGATACAAGAAATGAATTTGTGTAGATTGGACAACATTTTTTTTTAAATAGGCAATTTAAATTGTACACTTTAGTCAAACATGATCAATGGACACTAAAAAGCAAACCAGTCAAAATAATCTAACCCATCCCCCTACCCTGTTCTAAGCACTCTCTGGTGTCTATACTTTTTTTTTGCCTCTACTCCACTGTTCAAACCACCACTTCTGGTGTGTACAAAATACTGTACCAGTAATTCAGGGTATGGTGAAGTGGCACTTTGAGGTTGATTTACTAAAGGCAAATAGACTGTGCAGTTGCAGAGTTTAGTAAATTAGCAAAAGCTCTGCTGACTTCCATCATCATTTTTTTTTTCTTGCACGTGATTAGGTATTCTTTGCAAAGTGAAGCTTTACATCATTTACCAAGCTCTGGAGCAACTGCACAGTCTATTTGCTTTTAGTACCCCTTTGGGTACTTGCACACAGTACTGATGTATGATCAGATTCTGGGTAGAACATTTCTGCATAGAAATGCAAGGATGGGCAGTATAGTGAATGCAAATTTTTGCATACATAAAGTGTTCTAGCATTTCTTGGGTTATGTTGTGTGTGCTTATGCTCAAATTTTGGCGTATATGCATGTGTACAAGTATAAAATACTGTTCAGCAACAAAGATTTTTGCTTTCTTTATTTTTATAACCGATTATTGCACAGCGAAAGTTTGCACATCTGTGTTTAGAGGCCATTTAACCACATGCCGACCGGCGCACGACGATATACGTCGACAGAATGGCACGTACAGGCAGGAGGGCGTATATATACGTCCCTCCTTTCGCCTGTCCGTGCCATCGGGAGCGCGCCGGGAGCGGCGCGCTCCCGCGCCGGTCGGGACCCCCGTGAGTCCGGCCGCGGTCCCCGCGGACTCGATCGCCGCGGGGACTCCCGCGATCGTCTCACGGAGCGGCTGAACGGGGAGATGCCGAGATAAACAGCATCTCCCTGTTCTGCCTAGCAACTAGTGACGCCGATCTCTGCTCCCTGTGATTGGAGCAGAGATCAGCATTCACTAGCTGACAGCCACGCCCCCCCACAGTAAAAAACACACCCCTAGGCCTACTTAACCCCTACACTGCCACCTTGTGGTTAACCCCTAAACTGCTAGTGTCATTTATACAGAAATCAATGCATTTAAATGCATTAATTGCTGTAAAAAAATGACAATGGTCCCAAAAATGTGTCAAAAATGTCCGATGTGTCCGCCATAATGTCGCAGTCACAAAAAAAATCGCAGATCTCCGCCATTAATAATAAAAAAAAAATTATTAATAAAAATGCTATAAAACTATCCCCTATCTTGTAAACGCTATAACTTCTGCGCAAACCGATCAATAATCGCTTATTGCGATTTTTTTTACCAAAAATATGTAGAAGAATACGTATCGGCCTAAACTGAGGAAAAAAATGTTTTTTTTATATTTTTTGGGGATATTTATTATAGCAAAAAATAAAAAAATAATGCATTTTTTTCAAAATTGTCGCTCTATTTTTGTTTATAGCGCAAAAAATAAAAACCGCAGGGGCGATCAAATACCACCAAAAGAAAGCTCTATTTGTGGGAAAAAAGGACGTCAATTTTGTTTGGGAGCCACGTCGCACGACCGCGCAATTGTCAGTTAAAGCGACGCAGTGCCGAATCGCAAAAAGGGGCCTGGTCCTTTGGCTGCAAATTGGTCCGGTCTGAAAGTGGTTAAAAACAGTGGGCTGCATTTAGATCAGTAAAAAAAAAAAAAAAAATGCCCGAATGCCTAAAAACATGGCGTTTTTAGGGCTCTATGTGCAAGAGACCTTCACCTGCTTTTCCACAATGCAGCACTTGGGACATGCATTTTAATGAGTACCGGCAGTGCTGGGCTTTGTTGATAGTGGTTGTAAAATTACATATAGACATTGGAGGGTGCCTCGTACAGGGTGAGGGGTGGCTAGAAAGTGTGCCACCCTAAGACCCCTTTAACACTGGGGCGCTTTGCAGGCGCTACAGAGCTAAAAATAGTGTCTCCAATGTGAAAGCCCGAGGGCTGCGGTGCGCTGGCAGGACGCTAAAAAAAGTCCTGCTAGCAGAATCTTTGGAGCAGTGAAGGAGCGGTGTGTATACCGCTCCTGCCCATTGAAATCAATGGGCAGCGCAGAAGCACTTTGTCGGTGGTTTTAACCCTTTCTCGGCTGCTAGCGGGGGCTAAAAGCGCCCCGCTAGCGGCTAAATAGCACCGCAAAATTTACAGTAAAGCGCCGCTAAAAATAGCGGCACTTTACCGCCGATGCACCCACCGCCCCAATGTGAAAGGGGCATAAAACTAATGTGATCCACAAAAAAGTTATGCCCAGAGCAGGATCTATTCTACATCTCTTGTCACAGCAAGACTTTTGGTTGAGATTAATGATTGATGTATGCCACTGCCATGCATTGTCCAACTGATTCTGGATTGCTTGACCCTCCAACCGGGAGATCGATCATTTCAAATTGTCTTAAGTTCCAGAATGTCAATTGAGAGACAAGATTCTTCCGATATCCAAGTCCTCTGCACCAACAAGGTGCACAGGACTGTTCTTCAGCCTGACAGGCTGACCTCCGTCATATGGATTTTCCAGGAGACAAAAGAAATTACATAAAGAAATAAATTGCACTAACAATAACAAGGTGGGGACTTGTATTGGTTTTAGTAATGACTGTTTATTTTTAGGATTTCTGGAGAAAGAGGTAGCAGAGGAACTGGCTTGGTTAAAGCTTAAAGCAATGGGCCCTGATGGTATTTATCCCAGAGTTCTTAGAGAACTTTGAGGTATAGTTATTGGACCAATAACGGATCTTTTAAAAAAAATATCTTTTAATAGAAGTTCATCATTGTACCTATCCACAAGAAGGGCAAAAAAGGTAGAAGCTGGCAATTACAGGCCAGTGCATTTAGCATCAGTTGTAGTCAAGTTAATGGAATCACTCCTGAAAAGAAGGATCATTGATCACTTAAAAATACACAACTTGCTGGACCCAAAGCAGCATTGCTTTACTGAGGGCAGATCATGTCAGACTAATTTGATTACATTTTTTGACTACAGTATATTACAAAAGTTTTGGACAGGGTGGTGCTGTGGACATAGAATATCTTGATTTCAACAAGGCATTTGATACAGTTCCACATAATGATCTAATATAAGTTTTACTTAACCCTTGGGTGGTTCAACAGTATACAGTTGGCTAAAGGATAGATACCACAAGGCTCTGTACTAGGTCCTGTTCCTTTTTAATCTATATGGCGAAACACATAGACAGTCTGTAAAGCTATCCATGGATCTTAGCGAGTGACAGAGCTCTGAATTATTTAAAGGAATTTTGTGTTCCTTATTTGCTCTTGCCTCTGGAACATAATGAAAATTATGTTTTTAAACAAATGATGTTTGTTTTTAATGTGAAATAGAATACAATTTTGTATTTTTTTTATGCATGTCTGTAAGGGTGCTTTCACACTGAAGCGTTTTTCAGGAGCTACAGTGCTAAAAATAGCACCTGTATAGCTCCTGAAAAAAGCGGGTCCTTTAACTCCAGTGTGAAAGCCGGAGGGCTTTCACACTGGAGCGGTGCGCTAGCAGGACAGTAAAAAAAGTCCTGCTAGCAGCATCTTTGGAGCGGTGAAGGAGCGGTGTATTCACCGCTCCTACCGATTGAAATCAATGGGACACCGCAGGGATACCGCGGTAACCCTTTTTCAGCCGCTAGCCTCATTTGGAATACTGTGTCAAGTTCTGGAGACCTGACTTACAGAAAGATATTGATAAGATAGAACGAGTCCAAAGACAGGCAACAGAAATGGTGAAAGGTCTGGGGGATAAAGCATAGAGAGCTACTTCAGGAACTTAATATGTACAGTCTGGAGGAAAGAAGGGAAAGGGGAGACATGATTGAAACCTTTAAAGATATCAAGAGGGTGAATAAAAGGTTCAAATGGGCAGTTTTTTCAATATGAAACCAAAACACGGGGACATGACATCAAACTAACTGGAGGAAATTTCAAAACTAATCTTCGAAAGTATTATTTAACTGAAAGGGTAGTTGATGCTTGGAATAAACTTTACAGCAGAGGTGGCGAGACAGTCAACGGTAAATGGCTTCAAACATGCTTGGGACAAACCTAGCTCAATTCTCCGACAAAAAAAAAAGTTAACAAAAAAAAAATTAAAAATACAAACACATCACAAAAACAAAAATAATAAAAAAAAGGGCAATCTCGATGGACTACTCCGTCTTTTTCTGCCATCACTTTTCTATGTTTCTATTCCTGACTGCAGAGCAGGATTCCCGAGCCCCCAACCTTTTATTCGGTTACAGATGATTTGGTCTGTCCCAAGATTGGACTGAATTGTCCCACTAAAACTGAATGTTGTGTTGTGCTCTGGGAGTGGAACTGGGCAAATTGGACTGCCTTGAAGAGGGCTACCATTAGTTGCAGGACTCTTGCAAAAAATAGGGTGACTTCTGGACTAAAGAGTCTGCGTCTGGGAGAAGAAAGTTGGAAGTTTTTCCAGAGGAGAAAAACTCAGGCTTCAGCTGTGTCAAGAGTTTGACAGATATTTCAAGCAATGCTTTCTGTAGGTTCAGGATCCAGCCAAACCTCTGCAAATTCTGCCTGGTTTCAGGCCTACGTTGTCCGCCACAAACCTTGTTGACTGCTCCCTCAGCAGGAGTTCCTCTAGATATTCCACAATGGGGATGCCCTGTTAGTGCAGTAGGGCTAGAAAAATGGGCCTGCATTTTGATAAATACTCTAGGTGCAGAAGACAGGCTAAAGGGCAGGGCAACAATATGGAAGTGCAGAGGACCCACAGCAACGTGGAGAAATTGCTGATGTGCTGGAAAAATGGGGACACGCAGTTAGCCTTCCTGATGGAGCGAGGCTATTACAGACCTGGTGAATTCTATGCAGAATTCGCCTGAATGAAGACATTTAGGGGCCTTAAGTTCCAAGATGGGGTAGATGCTGTTTTTGATGTGGGACCTGTAAACAGGTTCAAACGTTTGCCGCCAGCCGGCCGTCGTTCTGGGTGGGCGTTATATGACATCCGTCCATTTAAACAGGGCGTGTGCGCACAGCCCTGTACCTTCAGTGGCGGCGTGTCATGGAGGGGGGTGAACAGCCATTGGGCATGGCTGTTTACCATGTGATCTGCCGGGAAGAAGTCACGGCCGATCACAGATGGTACCACCCCACTTTGCACGCCGCATGCGCGCTGCGCGTTGGTGGCAGAGTGTTCCCGGGAACACTGCTCGTCACCGGCACTGGTAAACAGCCATTGGCCGGCGGCTGTTTACCACGTGATCGGCTGTGATCCTTTTACAGACGATCACCAAATGTAAACGCAGAGCGGTAACGAGATGTTACCGTGTTCTCCTCCACACACCGATCGTGTGTGAGAAGTAGGTTGCGGTAACTTCTCGTTACCGCTTAGAGTGTATACCAATCACACTGATTGCCCCCCCTCAATAAAGACGACCTGTCACCATCCATCAAAGTACCCGTCACCACTCATCAAAGTATCTGTCACAGTCCATATGAGTACCTGTCACAGCCCATCCGAGTACCTGTCACAGCCCATCCGAGTACCTGTCACAGCCCATCCGAGTACCTGTAAAAGTCCATCTGAGTAGCCGAGTACATAAGTACCTGTCACCAGCCCATCAGAGTACCTGTCACCAGCCCGTCAGAGTACCTGTCACCAGCCCGTCAGAGTACCTGTCACCAGCCCGTCAGAGTACCTGTCACCAGCCCGTCAGAGTACCTGTCACCAGCCCGTCAGAGTACCTGTCACCAGCCCGTCAGAGTACCTGTCACCAGCCCGTCAGAGTACCTGTCACCAGCCCGTCAGAGTACCTGTCACCAGCCCGTCAGAGTACCTGTCACCAGCCCGTCAGAGTACCTGTCACCAGCCCGTCAGAGTACCTGTCACCAGCCCGTCTGAGTACCTGTCACCAGCCCGTCAGAGTACCTGTCACCAGCCCGTCAGAGTACCTGTCACCAGCCCGTCAGAGTACCTGTCACCAGCCCGTCAGAGTACCTGTCACCAGCCCGTCAGAGTACCTGTCACCAGCCCGTCAGAGTACCTGTCACCAGCCCGTCAGAGTACCTGTCACCAGCCCGTCAGAGTACCTGTCACCAGCCCGTCAGAGTACCTGTCACCAGCCCGTCAGAGTACCTGTCACCAGCCCGTCAGAGTACCTGTCACCAGCCCGTCAGAGTACCTGTCACCAGCCCGTCAGAGTACCTGTCACCAGCCCGTCAGAGTACCTGTCACCAGCCCGTCAGAGTACCTGTCACCAGCCCGTCAGAGTACCTGTCACCAGCCCGTCAGAGTACCTGTCACCAGCCCGTCAGAGTACCTGTCACCAGCCCGTCAGAGTACCTGTCACCAGCCCGTCAGAGTACCTGTCACCAGCCCGTCAGAGTACCTGTCACCAGCCCGTCAGAGTACCTGTCACCAGCCCGTCAGAGTACCTGTCACCAGCCCGTCAGAGTACCTGTCACCAGCCCGTCAGAGTACCTGTCACCAGCCCGTCAGAGTACCTGTCACCAGCCCGTCAGAGTAACCGAGTACCTGACACCAGCCCATCAGAGTAACCGAGTACCTGACACCAGCCCATCAGGAGTAACCGAGTACCTGACACCAGCCCATCAGGAGTAACCGAGTACCTGTCACCAGCCCATCAGGAGTAACCGAGTACCTGTCACCAGCCCATCAGGAGTAACCGAGTACCTGTCACCAGCCCATCAGAGTAACCGAGTACCTGTCACCAGCCCATCAGAGTATCCGAGTACCTATCTGCAGCTCATCAAGTTACCCGAGTACCTGTCTCCAGCCCATCAGAGTACCCGAGTACCTATCTGCAGCCCATGCCTCATAGAATATACGTTGTGGTGCTGCACAAATCACTTCTAGACAATGTAGAACGGCCAGCAAAATCTTTTTTCTGCTTTTGACGTGTGAACATGTCTGTGGAAGTCAAATGGTTAAATGGTATATTCTTGTAAGATGCATTACAACAAGCGTTACCTTTTTACTTAGCCTAAGGAATGTAAATTGTAAGCACTGGTGAAAGTAAATAGGAATGCATGTAACACCTTTGGCTGAATGTCAAATGCTCTCCCAGAAGTGGATCTGTCAGGGAAAGCAGCTGAAATGAGAAAGCAGTTACATGTGGCCGACAGAGTTGTTTTGCTGACCGCCTGGCTTTGAACGCATATTTTCAACAAAACACTCAATCATAACTAGCATTTTCAGTAGGAGAGATATAAATGGCAGCTATAGATTTCAAATACATTTTCTTTAAAATTATGATTCTACAGGGCTGTGGTGGATGCAGTCATAGTGTGTAACAGCTGCTAAAGCGGAGTTCCAGGCTTTTTTTGTTTATTAAAAGTCAGCAGCTACAAAAAGTTTAGCTGCTGACTTAATAAACAACATTTACACTTACCTTTTCGTCGGTCCAGCGATGCGGTCGCACGGAGCCTCGCTCCTCTCCCCCTCCTCTCGTCGGTGCCTCCATTGAAACTGTGGGCACCTGGCCGTGACAGCTTGCGGCTTCGCGGCCGGGCGCACACTGCGCACTCCCAGTGGACAGGCAATTTTCTGGGACCTGTCACATGTCCCAAAATATTGCCAAGAGGGAGGGGCCGCCTAGGCAGCCCATAGGCGGAAGCAGGAAGTCCCACTCAAAACTAAGCACCCACTCCCCACCCAAAAAAATTACATGTTAAATGTGGCATGTAAGGGGGCGAGGAGTGCTTAAAGCGGAAGTTCCACTTTTGGGTGGAACTCCGTTTTAAGAGTACCGAGCAGGAGATTTTACTTTCTTGGCCATTGACAGGCTTTTTCCTTTATTTTTTTCCAATTCTGCTAGCAACATACTTCCTGTCCTAGGGTCACAAGACCCGCTAACTGTAATGATCTCTGGAGGACACCTCCCCCTGTCTTCATAACATATGGGGAGAGGTTCTGTAGTCCACAGAAAGGCTGAAAATGTTTGGGATTTCTGTGCAGTAGAGGCAGGAGGTGTCAGCTCACCACAGGTGCTTGAAGGATTTCTAGCAAGAGTAACAGATATTTGTGCGCCTATAGAACAGATACTGAATAACAAAACACTTTCAAAAAAATATTTATCATACCAAAAAGGGAACAAAGTGTTTGCTAGGCTCTATATACACTTCAACTAGTTATAAATACCTAAATACTTTGGACTTTGGTAGAATGCTCATCACCTCCACTCCTAAGCATCTCTCTAGCCACATTTACCAGCAATGTTGAGCTGTCATTCTGAGATCCCAGTCTTGCCTTTATACACAGGAGCGGATTTTTGAGAAAGGATTCAGCACTGGTAATTGTTTTACATTAGGTTTTCTCTATGTATAAAGCAGTACTGGGTGTTCCAGCATCCCAAGCAGCTGAATTTTAGGATCATCTTCTTGCAGTAAAAGAGCATGGGGCAGACTGGTGTAACAACAATGCCTGGATGAAAAATGTAAGTACTAAGCACATAGGCCATGCCCCCATACCCATTTTCTAAAGAAATACAAACCTCTCACTCTGGTCCCAGCTGAATCAGTCCTTTGAACACCACCAGCGAGGACCATGCCCACTGCTAGCTTTACCACAAACATGCCAAAAATCTGAGGGCATAGACTGGCTAGGATCTCATTCCTACCTGTTAAAATATAAAATATTTGTCCATTAACAATTCAAGTAAAAGTATTAGGAAACATTAAAGAAATTTCAAATAACAAGCAAGATAATTTTTAAATGTACAGAAAGTTATTTTGTAGACAAAACTGTACTTAAGCAAAAACTCAAGAAAGATGGTCTTTTATTTGGTCTGAGATGTTTCTTAAAGCGGTTGTACACTAATTTTTGTAACTTTTACCTACACGTAAGCCTATAATAAGGCTTACCTTTAAGTAAAAAGAATATCTTCTAAACCTCTACGGTTTAGGAGATATTCCCCTCGCAATGAGCTGCTGACTTCAGCGGCGCATGGGCACCGGGGATTCTCGGTTCAAAGTCCGGCAGACGCCAGACCCTGCCGGGTCTGGCATCGCAGAAAACGGCATTGCGGCTCCGGCCACTCACAGTGCGGACCAGGTAATGCATACTAGCTCATTATGCCTTTTCCTTTACAGCTGTTAAAAAAAAAAAAAAAAAAAGTCAGCGGGTTAACTCCCACTTTAAACAGTTGCTATACATCTGGTCTACAAAATGAAAGCCATCTGTATACACAACGACCATCTGCATTTATTGATAAAAGCAAAAATTTTGATTCCCACTAGTATCCTCTATAGGGGGGGGGGGGGGGTGAAATGCGTGGAAAGGAAAGGGGTTTCCGGTAAGGATAACAGTTAGCTCTTATCAATAAATTTGCATGAATGAAAGCTTCACGGTATGTGTGCCTTGCCTATTGCTGGCTGTGTTTGTAGACAGTGAAACTGGCAAAACCGCTTTGTAAGTAGGCACCCAGCTGACTGTTGCAAATGGAGCACCAGAAATATAACTATAGTGGAACCTCGGATTGCGAGTAACGCAATTAACGAGCGTTTTGCAATACGAGCAATTCTTTTTTTTTAAATCCTGACTAGGTTTGCGAGTGTTGTCTCGCAAAACAAGCTGGATTCAAGCCTCTGCGGTGTGCAGTACCACATTTGGCCAGAGGTACAGGGGCGCCGGTGACACTCGGAACGGTTAGGAGCCGTTCAGAAATACTCCGTTCCTGAGCCTTTCCGAGTGCAGCCGAGCGGTCTCCGAGTATTTCTGAGTCTCTCCCGCACCCCCCCCCCCCACCTCTGGCCACATGCGGTATTGCATGTAATAGAAGTCAATGTGGAACAAATTATCTTCGTTTCCATTGATTTCCAAAAGGAAACTTGCTTTGATATGCGAGTGCTTTGGATTACAAGCATTCTCTTGGAATGGATTATGCTCGTAATCCAAGGTTCCACTGTAACGTCCAATGAATTCCTTACATTCTATGCCAACAGTTCATTGTAAAAACGTTAAAAACGACAGTGTGTTTACATTTTGGTGCTGCCTCAGATGTAATCCTTGATTGGCGCCAGTAAAAGGGTTAAAAGGACCTCTCACTGAAAATGCTATTTTACTTGGGATCATACAGATCATGTGGCAAAAATAATACATGTTAAGGGGCAGTCACCTGAAAAGTGGTAAAGCCTAAGTAACAGTGTGCCAGCTAGCAAGTCATAATTTTCAGTAGGAAGAGAATAATGGCAGACTTAACCTAATGACAAATTAAAAAAAAAAAAAAAGATTTCAGCAAGAATATGAAAATTCCCGTTACTGGAGGAATTCAGCTGCATGCTATCAGATTTAGGTTTATGCAAGGTCTTCCAACAACCAGGAGGTGGGTGCACAACAATGGATCAGTCCTTCCGTCACTTAATCTGAGTGGTGGTTCTAATATAAGGAGACAAAGCTATGCTCTTCTGCCAAGATAACCACATCCTTGCCCAAAATTAAGCATGATAACTTATCCTAGGAAACAGTTTAGATGTAGGAAGCCAATACACACAGATACAATACTGGTGATCGGTCCTTAGACCTTAATTTCTTTTGGGCACAGATTCTATACTAGGTCTGTTTTAAAGAACGGATTATAGTTGCAATTGAACAAGGTCATTTTAAAAAACTATTCTGAAAATACATTTTTAAAACATACCTGCTAAAGGATTATACTTAAATCTTTCCCAGAATTCTTCAAATTCTTTTCGAACTTCCTCATTTATGATCACTCCACTAGGTTGCTCATTATTCACAGCAATGTAGTTGGCTTTTAATACAATCTCCAGGTCACAGCGACTGTCTACAAAAAGAGGCTTCCACCTCTGCATAACTACACCATATACTGTAACATCATCACCTACAAGAAAAAAGACAGCAAATTGAGGTTGGCCGGTTTAGTCATTTTGACAGACTAGAAAATAAAATAACACTGGATAAAAAAACTTTACTAAAACAGATTAACCAGACAAAACAATAAATTAAAATATTTGCATATCAATTTGTTTAGTGAATCTGCATGCTCTAGAGCAGGGGTCTCCAAACTTTCTAAACAAAGGGCCAGTTTACTGTACTTCAGACTTTAGGAGGGCCGGACTGTGGCCAGTGGGAGTAATAAAGGTCTCAACATCAGTAGAGAGCGAGAGTAATTGCAAACCATTATTGGTGTAAGTGGGAGGAATTGTGCCCCATCATTGATGTCATTGGGTCTCATTGTTGGTATCATTTGGATGAATTCTGCCCCTTAATTGGTGTCAGTGGGGGAATTATGCCCCATTGTTGGTGTCAATGGAAGGTATTGTACCTGATCGTTGGTGTCATTGGGAGGAATTGTGCCCCATTCATTGGTATCAATGGGGAGAATTATGCCCCGTTGTTGGTGTCAGTGGATGAAAGTGCTCCAAGGGCCGGATGAAAGCACGCAAAGGACCACATCTGGCCCCCGGGCCGCAGTTTGGAGACCACTGCTCTAGAGAACTCTAGAGGAAAGTAGTAATAAGAAAGAAACCATTTTACACTGGTCATAAAAACATTTGTTCAGAAGTCAAAATAACCTAAAGCAGAATAATTTTTGATGGATTTGCTCAGAATAAAAGTACATGCAGATAATCGCTGATGGCAGCCGTTTACCACGTGATCGCTCCGTCAAATGACGGAGCGATCACATGTACACAAACCATAGTGAGAGGGGAGAAGCAGAAAGGGGGAGAGACGGGACCAGCGCTGTGGGCTGGATGTGTAGTGCCCACAGCGCTGGTCAGTGCCTGCAATGCTCTGCCCCCACTGTGCAATGCTCTGCCACCACAATACTGTGCAACACTGCAATGCTCTGCCACCACAATACTGTGCAACACTGCAATGCTCTGCCACCACAATACTGTGCAACACTGCAATGCTCTGCCACCACAATACTGTGCAACACTGCAATGCTCTGCCACCAATACTGTGCAACACTGCAATACTCTGCCAATGCTCTGCCACCACAATACCAGTGCCAACCATTGCCACCTGCCAGTGCCAACCATTGCCCCCTGCCAGTTAGTGCCACCTGCCAATGCCAGTTAGTGCCACCTGCCAATGCCAGTTAGTGCCCCCTGCCAGTGCCAACCAATGCCACCTGCCAGTGCAATCCAGTGCCACCTGCCAGTGCAATCCAGTGCCACTTATCAGTGGCACCTCAGTGCTGCCTATTGGTGCCCAGTGCCACCTGTCAGTGCCCATCAGTTCCAACCTCAATGCCGCCCCATCAGTGCCACCTCATCAGTGCCCATTAGTGCAGCCTATCAGAGCACATCAGTGAAGGAGAAAAAAAACGTAATTGCAAAATCTTATAACAAACAAAAGTTTGATATTTTTTTTAATATTGTTCTTTTTTTTGCTTGGCATCAGGCATGAGCAATTCTTATTGCCCGATGCCCCAGACATGCAGTTCTAGGCGCTGGGCAAAGGATTTAAATAACTGGCTCTTAACTTTTTCAGCTGGCTCCTAGATTCTAAGCAAATTTGTCAAGCCCTGAGCTAAAGTGATGCAAAACTGTAGGCACCCTGGGCCAAAATGATATACTTTGTCGATTTTCTCATTAGGAAAGAAATAAAACAAAAGCTCCACAACTGCTACAGGTAACAAACCTAAACTTGCCATGTTTCTGTAAATGCTAATGCACAATTACTATTTGACAAACAAAATGGGGAACGAAAAAAGGTAAACCAAATAAGTGGAATGTACAAAAAAATCACGCAAAGATTTTCCACCGTGTTGCAACTCTTCAAGATAGTAGTTAGGCTGTTGCCTGAATTTTCCCCCAATCTGACCCAATTTTTGTCTTTCTGCCTTCTAGTCCCAATTCATATCACTGCAAAGTAACTGCAGGTAAGTTTTGCTATCTTTGATCAACATAAACTCAACTAAAGCTTCATTTTTTAATCTATCTCTTTATCATTCTATAATTTTTTTAATGCCAGAGGAAGCATGCAATAATTTTAAGGACTTTGTTTTCTGCATTGTCTATGTAATATTATGTTTTATTTGCCAGCGTGTGAATTGTGCTTAAGAAATAGAAGTTCTGTGTGTAATTTCTAATTGAGGACAAGTGGTATCTTACCAGACTTGCAGCTGTCCACAAGGTCATCTTCCAAAACCACAACCATAGATCGAGGGATACTGCCTACTGACAACCTCTGAACCTATATTAGTAAATAGTATAAAACAAACACAAATTTCATGCATCAGCTTTTATTAATATAGTATCATTATATTCAATAGTTTTACAGTAGTGTACCCAAGATACTGTATATTGCAATTCATAATACTAACAGAAAGCAGACTTTTGTAAATACTTACAATTTAATAAAACACTCACACTTTATAAGCAGTCACAGCTATTTTTTTTTTTTCTTTTTGGGATAAAGGATTCATGAATAAATAAAGACAGATCATTTTAATCACCCCTGCCAGTGTTAAGTAGTTTGTCTCATCCATGTAAACTGATACATTCTGCTGGAGAGTTTGTGCTGTGAAAAACAATAGCCTTGCCGGCTGGATTGCCAGATGAAAATAAGAAAAAAAGTACGTCTAAAAAAAAAAAGGAAACAAATTCAGCTACCACATCTCAGAATTGGTAAGCTGCAACATAATAAATTTAGCTTTTGGGTTTAATACACTTTAAATATGCTCCCCCAACATCTATTTCGATTAACCTATGCAAGAAAGATCTGTATGGTTACCTATTTTTAGCCCACTCTTGTCACATGATCAGCTCCCCTGTGCCAGCCAGCAGTGGCTGCAGGAGAGAAGAGGGGGTGCCGACAAGGGATGGCCCATAGAAATCCAATGGGGGATGTCACCGCTCCCAGGCATTTCCAGCTGTTTTACCGCTCTCTCCTCCCCCCTGCTGCTGGTTGACACAGAAGCGGCATGAAAAAAGATTAGGTTAGTCAGAATAGGTGTTAGAAGTGGGAGAGAGCATTTTTAAGATGAGGTATATCCCAGAATCCTACTTTAAATAAACTGAGTGTTCCCTTTTCTACCCAAGAACAGATAAGTTTTTGAATGCTAGACTGGTGTCAAGAGAAATCTATGCGATTATATAACTTTACTATAGCTTTTACAGTTTACTTTAAAATCCAATTTTAAAGTTGAACTCTAGAATAAGCATATATTGTTCAAATACAAGACAAATGTTTATTCTTTCTTACTAAATGATAAAAAAATGTAATAAATATTGGTGTTCTTTGAGTATTTCTTCCAGATTCATGGAGTAATCCAGTGTGAAACTTTTCAGGGGCTTCCTGTACTAGACTAGCCACTGTTGCTTTCTCGTCTAGTGCAGAGTGATTCCCACAGCTTTCTGCATGAATCATGTGTAGCACAGTGATGATGTCACTGCTTTTTTGGATACCAATATCTAGGTTTGTAAAGGCATTTGATGTGCACAAAGTGATTTATACCCCAGATGTTTTTCCAAATTAGTCATAGGCTTTCCTATGCATGTATATTTTTTGCTCCATCAAGAAAAACGTTCATTTGGTCAATCTATTGCTGGTTAGTAAGGACAATAGGAACTTTCCAGCATATTTATATGAATTTGTGGGCCCTAAGAATATCTACTTTACACGATGAGCCATATCCTCATCTTCCAGGATACCAAGAACACAAACCACTAGGATTTTGAGAAACATATGGAAGGTGGATTCTAACCGAAGCAACTGACTGTCAGTACTATTCTATATTTGGACAATAACAAAACATATGTATCAGGTCAACATGGTCCATTTCACATCTATAACCAATGGGAGTGGGGGCGGACCCCTTTTTAAAATTACTTAGGAGGGGCTTATTAAGGGAGTTATTCGAAGTATATAAAGCTGGAACAGTCTGTGGGGAAAGTTAAGGGAAACTAAAAGCACAATCCGGAAACAAATGCAGCCCCCCCCCCCAAATCCATACCAGACATGTAGCCCAGAAAAAGGGGGGGTGAGGGGGTTCCACCCCCTCTCCTGAACCATACCAGGTCACATGCTCTCAACATGGGGAGGGCCCTGGTTGATGCCGATGAGGACAAGGGCCTTTTCCCCACAACCCAGATCCCAGCAACCCCCATGTGAATGAGCAAGGCCCCATGTAAATGAGCAAGTGGTACATAGTACCCCTACTTTTGACAAGCCCTTTATTTTAAATAAATAAATGTCCCCTGATGTACATCCATCGTTAATTACAATGAACATCGCCTGCACGGGGAAAAAAAATAAATAAACCGTCAACACAACTGCTCTACCCCTTCGCTCCTGCGGTCTGACACACTGCTTGCCCTCCCACTAGAGCTGCACGATTCTGGGGAAAATGAGAATCGCAATTCTTTTGCTTAGAATGAAGATCATGATTCTCAAAAAATAGACTCTGGGTAGCTGACTGTGGTAATATTCATAATATGGGTACAGTAGCACTTTCAAGCGGACTCAGACAGACTGTGGTGTGTAATATTCATTATAATATAGGATATCAGTGTATATAGATTGTGGATGAGATCAGAGTATATAGATCAGGATATCAGTGTATAGAGATTGATAGATGTGGGTAGAACATTCAGGAAGTGGATATTTGTGGGGACACTGCCATGGGTTATCACAGCTCCCAGGATATCAGGACCTCTTCATAGGACTATGACCTGTCTATCTGCACTGTTACACTACAATGAGGACTGTTTGCATGCTGCTTTGTCCAAGGACGGACTCCATACAATGATTGTAATAATAAAACATTGTGCAGCACACCTGTCACCCCCTCCCCGGTCACGTGGTACTCGGCTCACCTGTAGATCATCTGGGCGAAGGCTCGGCACGCCGCTGCCATGGCCGCTGTTCCAACACCGAACGTCCTGGCTGGAGGGGACTGTCCGGTGTTGTGCTGAGAACGGTTGCCCCGTCGAAATCTGTTCCCCCTGGGCTCTCAGCTCTGATCGGAACTCCGCCTCTCCAGTCCTCTGCACTGCCGCTCCTCCTCCTCTAGCCCGAATGCAAATCATGCTTCTACCGTCCCGGCCCCCGTGCGCATCCCCTGTACAATATTACTGGTCCTTCCACACACACGTGTAATATTGTTCAGGGGACGCGCACGGGGGCGGTAGAAGAATGCTTTGCATTCAGGCTAGAGGAGGAGGAGCGGCAGTGCAGAGGACTGGAGAGGCGGAGTTCCGATCAGAGCCGAGAGCCAGGGGGAACAGATTTTGACACAGCACTGATGACTGACATCAGTTCTGGTTGCTGACGTCAGTTCCAATAGCCGCCATTTGCGTTCCACGCTGGTTACGTGAAACCAGCGGGGATAAACTAAAATCGCGGGTCATCCAGCCTGGAGATCGCGCGGGAGGGGTGAATTGAGATTGCGATCTTCTCTCGATTAATCGTGCAGCTTTACCTGCCGCTAAACAAAAGAACAGGGGGCCCTCAGTGACGTCACTGACCATACATGCACATATCCATATATGGGAGGCGGGTGTCACATGCTTGTCCCCCTCCCCTGGCCTGCATGCTCTGCTAAGGGTCTGGTATGGATTTTGGTAGGGACCTCACACCATTTTTGTTTTTTGGACCATAATCCATACCAGACCCTTACCTGAGCATGCAAGGTGCCAGCTTCTTATCAACCAGCTCTATTACTTTCATACAATAATTAAATAGCACGCGACTAGCCTTTACTGAATTGAGGAAAATTAGTGTAGCGCTAAATGATGTGCAAAAAATTGGTGTAAAGGTGTAACTAAACATACAAAATACCAATAATACTAAAAAGCAAAAATGGGTGAATAAGTAATATGGGGGTGTGAAGTTGAAAATGAGACTGAACATATATAGTCTAAACTGAAAGAATAGACTTCAATATTTCTTCTAGTGAGGCAGTCCACATAAATACAAATGTATAGATGGAAGTCTTCCTGCGGGGTGACACCAAACAGGAATGGAGACCGTGTGGGGCAGCGGAAACAGCTGAGATGGACAGTTGTCTGAAGTTATATCAATAATCGACCTTTCATGGATAAAAAGATGGGTACTCTTACCGATAGAGTTGGACACACATGAGTGAGTCAGTCAGGCTTGAGGTCCCGATGGGTACCGTTTGTGGATGTGGGTTGGATGGATCCTGGTGAGGGGTCCTCACTTCTCCGTCTCCAGACTTTAAAAGCGCAGGCACTCCTGGTGAGGGGTCCTCACTTGTCCGTCTCACCAGGAGTGCTTGCGCTTTTGGAGTCTGGAGACAGAGAAGTTGAATGAACTTGGAGCGGCTCTGTGACCTCAGCCCGCTGTCTGCTGAAAACAGGTCACAGGAGTGTAGAACGAACTGCATACCTGTGATCCACAGGAGAAGTACAGCCACATGAGCTTTGACTGTACTTCTCCTTTAAAGGGGTTTTAAACCCTCAAGGTTTTTCATCTTAATGCGTTAAGGTGAAAAACCTCCTGTGATGCAGTAGCCCCACAGAACCCCTCTTTTAGCGACGGGGACGATCATACCAGCTCCAGTGTCTTGGGTCCTGATTGGATAGATTGATAGCAGAGCAGCCATTGGCTCCTGCTGCTGTCAATCAAATCCAATGACGCGGGAGCCAGGGGGCAGCTCTCCAATGGGGCACTCGAGAAGAGGAGCCAGGAGCGCCGCTGAGAGACCTCAGAAGGAGGATCGGGGCACTCTGTGAACCTTAACACATCCTTTAACTTTGGTGAGCCCATATTTAGCCAAAATCTGGAGTTGTCAAGTTCAACAAGTTCTAACTCTGGCAGACACCAGTACAGTATGTCTCTTTATGTTCTGTATGAGTTTAAGCGGTTTCCAGACAGTATTCATTAAGTGGAAAATGGGAAGAATTTTGCGAGATGTTAAGGAAGCCGTAAGCATCTAAAGTCCCATAGAGATCAGAGGTATGCAGTACTACTGGGAGGGAATTAGCAGAAATCCCTGTGTAAGAAAGATCCTCCCAATACAATAGGTGCTGGGTCTGAGCAGCAAGATATAATGGCTTTGGGTTTGGCAAGGCTATTCCACCTTTAGTTGTTAAAATTCTGGAGTTGTTCCAGGGGGATTTTAGGCAGTTTTTACTTCACAGCAACTCCCAGAATATTTTGTCCATTACTCTAAACAATATGGTTGTGAGGGTGGTGGGTGTAAAAAGTGGAGAAGTTGTGGGGGGACATGGAGATCGTTTTAATAAGGTTTTCCAATCCCATTATCGACAGTGGAAGTTTTGACCATGTTTTGACCCCCTCTCTAAATTTCATGACCAGAGAGGCCACATTTAGGGTCTCATAATTGCCAACAGAGCAAGAAATTTGTATGCCCAGGTATTTGAAGGAGTCCGCAAGCTTCCTGACTTCAGTTTCATTGTCGTGTTATAGCATCCATGGAAAGCAAACCAGTATTCAACTATATATATATATATATATATATATATATATATATATATATATATATATATATATATATATATTATATATATATATATATATATATATATATATATATATATATATATATATATATATATATATATATATGAAATTTTATACCAATTTTAAATTAATTCAGATAGCTTCACTTAGCACTTCACTTTTTTTTTTCATGTATTTCCATTACAGTCAACATTCACATAAAAACAGCAATCACCTGCTCCTGGATCTTAATCTCCTGGTAGTCTCTACAGGTGGCCGGAGAGGACACATCAGACAGACAAGTAAATTTGGTGGAGGTGCAGCCTTCTTCATAATTGGTGCAAGCAGTAGGAGGAGTGAATGAGTAATACTGCTCAAAATCAGCTTTTAGTGTAATTACATGCTTACACTTATTGCACATAAAGTCTTGCTCATACTCCAGAACTTTCACTAGACTGGTGCGAATAACTGTGCCAGTGATGGACAAGAAATGACCCACATCTCTTGCACGTGGGATGTGCTCTCTGGTTAATTCTGGACACACTGGCAAACCTGTGTGCACAAAAAGAAAGGATTTACATACAATTTAAATGTGTAGCACTACTACAAGATATACACTGATGCAGAATTTTATTATATTTAAAAAAGCAAAAGCTATTTGAGCAAGTTTGCTTTTTTCCCCCCATACATAAAAGGAGTTCTATGGTCACAGCATACACCAGCCTTTTTCAACTGTGGTACCTTGGCAAAATGCCTAAAAATTGCATACAAGTCAGTGGGTAGATCATGCCTGCCTTTTAGTTACACAAAGCCACAGGTTTTCATCGTGCACCATTACAACCATCTAGCTGACTTCTCTGCTGTTAACATTCAATTTTTAAGGTGGTTGTACACCCGGTACAACCACTTTTTCCTACAGGTAAGCCTATATTAAGGCTTACCTGTAGGTGCTTGAACTATCTCCTAAACCTCTACGGTTTAGAAGATATTTACTAAAAAGCTGAGCACCGATGACTACGGCGCATTCGCAAATGTCATTGGCGCATGCGTCCTTTAGAAATGGCACATCGTGCAGTTTCTGATAGGGGTCATGCCTTGACTGGCGGCTCCCGCGCGCCACGCGACTCTAGACAGTCACAGAGCCGGAGTTCGTGGCCCTGGAAGGAAGAGGGGCGAAGATGGATGCTCGCTGCTAATGGGGACAACCGAGACATCGCAGGCTTCTGTTTCAGTTAAGTGACACATAATGGGCTACTATGCAATGCATAGTAGCCCATTATGCTTTACCTTTGCAGGGAAATAAAGAGGAAGTAAAACTCACCAGGGTTTACTTCCTCTTTAACCAGTTGCCGACCGCCGCACAACGATGTACATCGGCAGAATGGCACAGGCAGGCAGAATCCCTTCAGGAGCGATCCGTGCTGAGGGGGAGGCCACTGATTCATGGCGACCCCCTCGCGATCGCTCCTGATGAATGGAATGCTTCCTCTGCCTCTAATGTAAACAGTGGCAGAGGAAGTGTTGTCATCTCTCCTCGTGTCGGCCTTTTCATTCCGGCACAGAGGAAAGAAGACGTCAATGTGAGTCTGCACCAACACTACACTTACAGTAGAACAAGTAGGCACACTTTTCACCACCCAATCACCCCCCCCCCCCCCTGCACCCCCTGTCACAGTGACACCAATAGCTGTTTTTTTTTACTGATTATTGCATTGCTGTCATTTGTGACTGCAGTAAGTGTTAGGGCAGTTAGTGTTAGGCCCCTTTAGGTCTAGGGTACCCCCCTAATAAAGGTTTAAACCCCTTGATCACCCCCCATCGCCAGTGTCACTAAGCAATCATTTTTCTGATCGCTGTATTAGTGTCACAGGTGACGCTAGTTAGGAAGGTAAGTATTTAGGTTCGCCGTCAGCTTTTTATAGCGTCAGGTACCCCCATATACTACCTAGTAAAAGTTTTGACCCCCTGATTGCCCCCAGTTAACCCTTACACCAGTGATTACGTATAACTGTTACGGGTGACGCTGGTTAGTTATTCTTTTATAGTGTCAGGGCACCCGCCGTTTATTACCCAATAAAGATTTAACCCCCTGATCGGCCGGGCGGGTGATATAAGTTTTAGGGTCAGATACGGTCTGCGTCGCCCCAGGCAGCGTCAGGTTAGTGCCAGTACCGCCAACACCCACGCATGCAGTATACACCTCCCTTAGTGGTATAGTATCTGAACGGATCGATATTCGATCAGATCTATACCAGCGTCCCCAGCAGTTTAGGATTCCCAAAAACGCAGTGTTAGCGGGATCAGCCCAGATACCTGCTAGCACCTGCGTTTTGCGCTTCCGCCCAACCCACCCAAGTGCAGTATCGATCGATCACTGTCACTTACAAAACACTAAACACACATAACTGCAGCGTTCGCAGAGTCAGGCCTGATCCCTGCGATCGCTAACAGTTTTTTTGGTAGCATTTTGATACAGTCGCTGACAGTCAGGGGCTTTTTTACCTGTAAGTCTCACTAAATTTAGAGCCCAAAATGGCAAATCGAAGGTACACTAGTGAAGAGGCCTACACGTTTCTGAGCATGACAGATAGTGAAGAGGAAGTCACTCATCTGTCAGATTCAGGCTCAGAATACGATCCTGTAGACGACAGCGGCTCCATGACAGATAGCTCTGACGACGGAGTTGTGGTCCCTGCCAAGGTCAGGCATACCAGACCCCAAGCTTCTTCTGCTGTTGAGGTGCAAGAACCGCAGGACTCTTGTATGGACCAGAGAAGTACTAGCGCTGCTATTCCTTCTGGTGAACTGGCAAGCACCAGCGGCCTAGTACACCCTGGTCTTAGTCAAACCAGCACTGCAGTAACACGTGGTGACGTGGCGAGTCCCATAACTGCAGTTCAAGCTGGTGAGGTGGCAAGCACAAGTAGTGTACCGCTGCCACCAAGAAGACAGGGACAGGTCTGTCGTGCCCATAGTGCCCTTCCTGCAGAATTCCCAATCCTAATTGGGAACCCACCACTTCTGCAGCACCCATACTTCCCCCATTCACTGGCCAACCCGGCATTCAGGTGGAAACAGTTGATTTTACAATCACTTGATTTTTATTTGCTGTTTTTCACCGAAGATCTTTATACATCTATTGTGGACCAAAGCAATTTGTATGCTGGTCAACACATCACCACTATACCCCAGTCCTCCCTTGCCAGAGATTGGAAACCAATTAAGGTTTCTGAATTTAAGACCTTTCTGGGCCTATCCCTCGACATGGGCATAACCAAAAAGAGTGAGTTGCAGTCATATTGGTCCACTGACCCAATTCACCATATGCCCGTGTTCTCTGCTTCCATGGCCAGGGAACGATACGAGCAGATCTTGCAGTTCATGCACTTCAACGACAATGAACTCTGTCGTCCTCGTGGAGACCCTGGATACGATCGGCTCTACAAAATTCGGCCCCTCGTAAACCACTTCAACCAAAGTTTTGCAGGCTTGTTTACTCCCCACCAAGTTGTCTGCGTTGATGAGTCCCTGATTAAGCTTTCTGGCCACTTGTCATTCAAACAGTATCTTCCCAGCAAGCGTGCCAGATACGGGGTCAAGATGTATAAGCTCTGTGACAGGACATGTAGTTTTATGGTTGACGAGGAAAGAGATAGTCACGTAGAGCCGACAAACTGCCCTGACTACATAGGAAGCGCTGGCAAGATTGTGTGGGACTTGGTGTCACCCTTATTCGGAAAGGGGTACCACTTGTACATGGACAATTAATACACGAGCGTGCCACTTTTTAGTCACTTGTTTGATCATCAGATTGGAGCATGTGGCATTGTGCGATCTAATCGCCGGGGCTTTCCCCAGCGGATTGTAGAGTCTTAGGCTGGGGGAGAGAACCTGCTTGAAGTGTAATAACTTGCTCGCTATGAAGTGGAAGGATAATAAAAAATGTTTCATTCTTACCTCCCTTCATGCAGACACAACGGTCCAAATTACTATGGCTACTGGTGTTGTGGAGAAACCCCTCTGTGTCCACGAATATAACCAAAATATGGGAGGGGTGGACCTCAACGACCAGTTGTTGGCGCCGTACCTAGTTGCCATAAAGGCCAGACGCTGGTACAAGAAAGTGTCTGTTTATTTATTTCAATTGGCTTTGCTGAACGCTCATGTGCTATACAGAGCTTCAGGACGGACTGGATCCTTCCTTAAATTACAGGATGAGATCGTCAAAGCCCTTCTGTTTCTAGATGGTGCTCCACCTCACCATCCCCAACCAAATGCAGTAGGCCGGCTGCATGAGAGGCATTTTCCTTATGTCCTCCCGAGTACCCATACCCAACGAGCCCCCCAAAGAAAATGTTGTGTCTGTAGAAAGCGCGGATATAGGCGTGACACCCGCTATTATTGTCCCTCCTGTCCTGACAATCCTGGTCTTTGCATTGGTGAATGTTTTGAACGCTACCATACACTAGTTGAGTTTTAGCGTAGGGTACAGCATTGTACAGACTAGGCACACTTTCATAGGGTCTCCCAAGATGCCATCGCATTTTGAGAGACCCGAACCTGGAACCGTTACAGTTACAAAAAAAAAAAAGTAAAAAATACACAAAAAAAAATAAAATAAAAAAAATAGCTGTCGTTTTATTGTCATCTCTATTGTTCTGCTCTTTTTTTACTGTATTCTATTCTGAAATGTTTTATTGTTATTATGTTTTATCATGTTTGCAATTTTTTTATACTTTACTGTTTACTTTGTTTTGTTGTTAACTATCATTTGCTTAGCAGGTACGCCGTTTGGCTGCAGCGCGGATTTATTTATCTTGACAGCAACAGCGTTTGCTCCCACGATACATAAAGCCGTGACTCCAGCGCTGTAGGAGGTGATTTCACCACCACAGTTAAAAAAAAAGCAAATATGCCGAAGCATGGGGGCACCACAAAATGGTGCATGTATGCCCATCATTAGAAGTGGGTGGAGGTATTCTAATGGTGGGCATACCCACCGATCAATCTCTTTTTTTAGTTCAGCCCACAGGCTGCATGGAAGAAAAAAAAAAAAAAAAAAAGATTACAATATATGCCCAACAAGGACCAGCAGCGTATTGGTATGTTGCTGGACTTTGAGTGGTTATACCAGAATGATGCCTGCAGATTTAGGTATCATCTTTCCAGCCAGCGGTCAGCTCTCATGTAAAAGCAAATTAGCCCCCCCCCCCCCCACCGTCTTTCGTGGTTTTCTCTGGCTCTCCTGTCCCAACAGGGAACCTGAGAATGCAGCCGGTGGTTCCGCCAGCTGACCATAGGGCTGATCAGGGACCAGAACGGCTCCAATCATCTCTATGGCCTAAGAAACCAGAAGCTACGAGCATTTCATGACTTAGATTTTGCCGGATATAAACAGCGCCATTGGGAAATTGGGAAAGCATTTTAT
Organism: Lithobates sylvaticus; assembly: GCA_028564925.1. NCBI lineage: Eukaryota > Metazoa > Chordata > Amphibia > Anura > Ranidae > Lithobates > Lithobates sylvaticus. Next base: position 253,696,918 of record CM053028.1, on the reverse strand, counting down.
CACACCGATCTTGGTGTGGTCAGATGCTTTGAGGGCAGAGGAGAGATCTAGGGTCTAATAGACCCCATTTTTTTCAAAAAAGGGTACCTGTCACTACCTATTGCTATCATAGGGGATATTTACATTCCCTGAGATAACAATAAAAAAATAAAAAAAAATAAAAAAATGAAAGGAACAATTAAAAAAAAAAAAAAAAAAAAAAAATAATAATAAAATAAAACACCCCTGTCCCCCCTGCTCTCACGCACGCAAGGCAATTGCACCATGCATGTGAGGTATCACCACGAAGATCAGATCGAGGGCAGTAATTTTAGCAGTAGACCTCCTCCGTAAATCTAAAATGGTAACCTGTAAAGTTTGTCGCCACTGCACGTTTGTGCGCAATTTTAAAGCATGTCGTGTTTGGTATCCATGTACTCGGCCTAAGATCATCTTTTTTTTATTTCATCAAACATTTGGGCAATATAGTGTGTTTTAGTGCATTAAAATTAAAAAAAGTGTGTTTTTTTTTTTAAAAAAAAATGCGTTTGAAAAATCGCTGCGCAAATACTGTGTGAAAAAAAAAAATGCAAACACCCACCATTTTAATCTGTAGGGCCTTTGCTTTAAAAAAAAAATATAATGTTTGGGGGTTCAAGGTAATTTTCTTACAAAAAAAAAATATTTTTTAAAACAAAAAGTGTCAGAAAGGGCTTTGTCTTCAAGTGGTTAGAAGAGTGGGTGATGTGTGACATAAGCTTCTAAATGTTGTGCATAAAATGCCAGGACAGTTCAAACCCCCCCCCCCCCCCCCCCAAAATGACCCCATTTTGGAAAGTAGACACCCCAAGCTATTTGCTGAGAGGCATGTCGAATACATTGAATATTTTATATTTTGACACAAGTTGCGGGAAAAAGCCATTTTCTTCTTTTTTTTGCACAAAGTTGTCACTAAATGATATATTGCTCAAACATGCCATGGGCATATGTGAAATTACACCCCAAAATACATTCTGTTGCTTCTCCTGAGTACAGGGACACCACATGCCGCCTACAGGACCCCAAAAACCAAGCACCGCCTTCAGGCTTTCTAAGGGTGTAAATTTTTGATTTCACTCCTCACTGCCTATCACAGTTTCGGAGGCCATGGAATGCCCAGATGGCACAACCCCCCCCCATTTTGGAAAGTAGACACCCCAAGCTATTTGCTGAGAGGTATTGTGCAGATCTCGCTTTTTGTCACAAAGTTTTGAAAATTGAAAAAAAAAAAAAAAAAAAGTTTTCTTTTTTTTCTTTCTTCATTTTCAAAAACAAATGAGAGCTGCAAAATACTCACCATGCCTCTCAGCAAATAGCCTGAGGTGTCTACTTTCCAAAATCGGGTCATTTGGGGGGGTTTGTGCCATCTTGGCATTTTAAGGCCTTCGAAACTGTGATAGGTAGTGAGGACTGTCATAAAAGAACCCAGAACAACATCTAAAGGAGGCCTCACTTGCCTCAGGTAAGATTCAACAATAAGAAAGAGACTGGACAAAAATGGCATCCATGGGAGAGTTCCAAGGCCAAAGCCACTGCTGACCAAAAAGAACACAAAGGCTCATCTTATATTTACCAAAAAACATCTTGATTATCCCCAAGACTTTTAGGCAAATATTCTGTGGACTGATGAGTAAAATTTTTTACTTTTTGGAAGGTGTGTGTCCCGTTACATCTGGCATAAAACGAATACAGCATGGTGGTGGTAGCGTGATGGTCTGGGGCTGCTTTGCAGCTTCAGGACCTGGACGACTTACCATAATTGATGGAACCATGAATTCTGAGCTCTACCAGAAAATCCTAAAGGAGTGCACTTATTTATGAAAGACTTATTTGCCAGTTATCGCAAACGCTTGATTGCAGTTGTTGCCGCCAAGGGTGGCACAACCAATTATTAGATTTAGGGGGCAATTATTTTTCACATAAAGCCAGGCAGGTTTGGACAGCTTTTTTACCTTTACCACTTCCGGACCGCTCCACGCCGATATAAGTCCTTACTTTGAAGGAGGATATCGTTATGGCAGCAGCTAGCTGCCATAACTCCGGTATCCTCTTGTTTGGCCGGTGGTCCGCTTCAAGATAAAAGTGGTCTCTGCGACGGATTCGCCACAAGATCACTTTTATCGGAGGTGGGAGAGGGGTCCCCCCCTCCCGCCGCACTTCGGTGCCCTCCGCCGCTTACCAAAGCTGTCGGCAGAGGCGATCGGGTCCTTCTGCTGGCTGGGCATGGAGACGAGCGAGGCCCCCACCCGTCTCCATGACATTGCAGCGCGCATCGGGGAAGTTCTCTGCTGGCCGTGTCCGTAGGACACAGCCAGTCACAGATCGCTGTAAACGGCCAATCACAGTGGCCGTTTACAGCGAGATCGGCGTGTCCAATGAGAGATGAACACATATGTAAACATATGAGATCATCTCTCAGCGCCGCTCTCTTTCCTCACACAGACAGCATGTGAGGAGAGAGAGAGAGAGAGAGAGAGAGAGAGAGAGAGAGAGAGAGAGAGAGAGAGAGAGAGAGAGAGAGAGAGAGAGAGAAGAGAGAAAAAAAGAGAGAGAGAGAGAGAGAGAGAGAGAGAGAGAGAGAGAGAGAGAGAGAGAGAGAGATGCGGCCGTAAGTAAAAAAAAAAAAACTAAATGTGCGATCTGTGCCCGCTGCCATCTGTCCCCCCCTGCCCGCTGCCATCTGTCTTCATCTGTCCCCGCTGCCCGCTGCCATCTGTCCCCCCTGCCCGCTGCCATCTGTCCCCCCTGCCATCTGTCCCCATCTGTCCCCATGTGTCACCTGTCCCCAGTGCCATCTGCCAGTGCCACTTGTCCCCAGTGCCATGTATATGTGCCACGTGTCATCAGTGCCACGTCAGTGCCATCTGTCATCAGTGCCATATCAGTGTAACGTGTCATCAGTGCCACATATTAGTGCCATCTGTCATCAGTGTCACGTGTCATCAATGCCACGTATCAGTGCCATCTGTCATCAGTGCCACATATTAGTGCCATCTGTCATCAGTGCCACATATTAGTGCCATCTCTCATCAGTGCCACGTATTAGTGCCACATGATATCAGTGCCACTTATAAGTGCCATCTGTCACCCGTGCCACATATTAGTGCCATCTGTCAGTGTCACGTGTCATCAGTGCCCCGTATTAGTGCCATCTGTCATCAGTGTCACGTGTCTTCAGTGCCCCGTACTAGTGCCATCTGTCATCAGTGCCACATCAGTGTCGCGTGTCATCAGTGCCACGTATCAGTGCCACCTGTCATCAGTGCCACGTCAGTGTCACGTGTCATTGTCCTGGTGCTCCAGGGCCTTCAAAAGTGTAATAGGTAGTCAACAAGTTAGATGTGTAATTTATGCTCCTAGAACACGTGATGGCGCTCCCTGCATGTTGGGCCTCTCTAAGTGGCCAGGCTGTGTAAAAGTCCCACACATGTAGTATCGTAATACTCAGGAGGAGTAGCAGAATTTATTTTGGGGTGTCATTTGTGGTATACACATTCCATGTGAGAGAAATAACCTATTACACTGACAATTTTGTGGAAAAAATAAAAAAATAAAAAAAAAAAAATTCATTTTACAAAGAATTGTGGGAAAAAAATGACAACATCAAAAAGCTCACCATGCCTCTTACTAAATACCTTGGAATGTCTACTTTCAAAAAAGGTGTCATTTGGGGGGTATTTGTACTTTCCTGGCTTGTTCGGGTGACAAGAAATGAGATAGGCCACCAGTGCATCAGGTGTGATCAATTTTGTATAATTCGCACCACAGTTTGTAGACTCTCTAACTTTCACAAAGACCAAATAATATCCACTAATTTGGGTTATTTTTACCAAAGATATGTGGCAGTATAAATTGTGGCCAAAATTTATGAAGAAAAATTTATAATTTGCTAAATTTTATCACAGAAACAAAGAAAAATGCGTTTTTTTTCAAAATTTTCGGTCTTTTTTCATTTATAGCGCAAAAAATAAAAAACCCAGAGGTGATCAAATACCACCAAAAGAAAGCTCTATTTGTGGGAAAAAAAGGATTTGGGTTCAGTGTTGCATGACTGAGTAATTGTCATTCAAAGTGTGAGAGCACCGAAAGCTGAAAATTGGTCTGGGCAGGAAGGGTGTTTAAGTGCCCAGTAAGCAAGTGGTTAAAAACAGTGTAAAAAAATAAAAGGTAAAATAAATAAGAAAAAAAAAATAATAATTTTTAAATGCGCCCGTTCCACCGAGCTCGCGTGCAGAAGCTAACGCATAAGTGAGCGCCCGCATATGAAAACATTGTTTAAAGCACACATGTGAGGCATCGCCGTGATCAGAGTGAGAGCAATAATTTTAGCCCTAGAACTCCTCTGTAAATCAAAACCTGCAACCTGTAGAATTTTTTAAACATCGCCTATTGAGATTTTTAAGGGTAAAGGTTTGTTGCCATTCCACCAGCGGGCACAATTTGAAGCGTGACATGTTGGGTATCAATTTACTAGGTGTAACGTTATCTTTCACAATATAAAAAAAAATTGGGCTAACTTTACTGTTGTCTTAATTCCAAAAAGTGTATTTTTTCCAAAAAAAGGGCGCTTGTAAGACCGCTGCGCAAATACGGTGTGACAGAAAGTATTGCAACGACTGCCATTTTATTCTCTAGGGTATTGGAAAAAAATGTATAATGTTTGGGGGTTCTAAGTAATTTTCTAGCAAAAAAAAAAAAACAGTTTTTAACTTGTAAACAACACATCTAAAAAAAGTCCTTAAGTGGTTAATGAATTAAAGCATCATTTAAAAACTGCATTTTGTATTTACTCCATCTTTGTGTAATACATTTTTTTTGATGATCTGAGTCATTTAAGTGTGACAAATATGCAAAAAAATTCAAATAAAAAATTCAAATCATTGTGTATATATACATTGTAACATTTAGTTATTTTAGATCAAAGGGATGAACTTCGGTCTGTAAATGAGGTCAGTTTAACCACTTGGACTAGGCCTTTTTCTGACACTTGTTGCTTACAGGATAAAATCAGTATTTAATCATATTATATAATATGTTTTGGGGTCCCAAGTCATTTTCGAGCAGAACCTCATTTACAGACTGAAGATCATCCCTTTGATCTAAAAGAACTACATTTTACAATGTTTCCTTTTATCTCAGCACTGAGCAATGTTGATAAACATTTGATGTTTTTTTTTTTTTTTTTTTTTTTTTTTTCCACAGCTGTGAGTGAGCAGAGAACAGTGGGACGCCTACCTTTACATGAATTTTAACGGCATCCAAGTCTTAGTCCGTAGGGTTCAATATTGAGTTGGCCCACCCTTTACAGCTATAACAGCTTCAACTCTTCTGGGAAGGCTGTCCACAAGGTTTAGGAGTGCGTCTATGGGAATGTTTTACCATTCTTCCAGAAGCGCATTTTTGAGGTCAGGCACTGATGATTGACAAGAAGGCCTGGCTCTGCTCTAATTCATCCCAAAGGTGTTCTGTGGAGTTGAGGTCAGGACTCTTGTGCAGGTCAGTCAGATTCCTCCACCCCAAACTCACTCATCTATGTCTTTATGGACCTTGCTTTGTGCACAGTCATGTTGGAACAGAAGGGGGCCATCCCCAAACTGTTCACACAAAGTTGGGAGCATGAAATTGTCCAAAATGTCCTGACCTTAACAAGATAGAACACCTTTGGGATGAATTAGAGTGGAGACTGCGAGCCAGGCCTTCTCATCCACATCAGTGCTTGACCTCACAAATGCGCTTCTGGATAAATGCTCAAACATTCCCAAAAACTCCCCTCCACCCGCCATGTGAGTCCGGGGCCATGGCTGTAGCCACAGGATTGTGTGCGACACCCAACCCCCCGCTTTCAGGTCCGTACGACATACGGACCTGGCAGCAAAAGGGTTAAATTAAGTTTACCTTTTGAAAAAAAAAAAAAACACACTTTTTTTTTGGCAGGCTTTTTTCTCAGGAACCTGCAGAGCATGGCGCCCATGATATTCGGATCTCAGGCTCCTGCAGACTCTCCAGATAGCTTACAGGCAGACCGTTACCTGAGAGCAGGAAGGCTCAATCAACTACCAGAACACTCACCAGCCTAAAACCCAAAAGGGGGAGATTTGCTAAAAACTGGTGTACTCAGAATCTGGTGCAGCTGTGCATGGTAGCCAATCAGCTTCTAACTTCATCTTGTTCAATTAAAGTGATACTAAATAAAGTCTCTTTTTTTGTGTTTAAAAATAACAAACATGTTATACTTACCTGCTCTGTGCAGGAGTTTTGCACAGAGAAGCCCAGATCCTCCTCTTCTCGGGTCCTTTTGTGCTCCTGGGCCCTCCTGCTGCGTGCCCCCACAGCAAGCAGCTTGCTATGGGGGCACCTGAGCCGAGCCGCAGCTGTGTGTGTCCATTCAGATACAGAGCTGTGGCTGGCCCCACCCCCTCTTCTCATTGGCTCACAGAGTTTGACAGCAGCAGGAGTACTCAGCCCGGCAGATCAGGAAAGGGGGGTGATGTCATCGCCCCATCATGCCTAGGGCAGTGATGTCACCGGGGCAGGGTCTCCGGGTGACATCAATGGTTGGCCCCGCCACATGGCTTTATAAGAATTTGGCACACGGCGGACCCAGCATTACAGCAGGAGAGAGCGTCGGGAGAACATCGGAGGAAGCACATCGGGAGAAGAGAGCCGAGAGAGGTGAACTAGCAGCAGAAGAAAACATCAGTGGAGAGGAAGAACCGGAAGATGAAGACATTGTCGGAGGGGGGAAAAAGTTGGAAGATAGAAGAGACACTGGAAGCTGCTTTAATAAATTACTTTGTTAAAAACCTGTGTACTGTTTTTATTTTAGACACTTTCTTGAGGTGAATGGGTAGGGGCACAATGTACCCCATACTCATTCATATAGGGTGGAGGGGCCAGGATCTAGGAGCCCCCGTGTTAAAGATTCCAGATTCTGATATGCCGCTCGCTCGCAGACCCCCCCCCCCCCCCAACAGACAACCACTAGCCAGGGTTGTCGGCAAGAGACACTTCCCCCCCCCCCCCCCCCCTTCCTGAATTGCGGGGCTGCGTGCTCGGATAAGGGTCTGGTGTGGATTTTGGGGAGGTGCCCCACGTCAATTTTTTTTGGCATAGGGGGTTCACCTTAAAATCCATACCAGACTGAAGGGTCTGGTATGCTCTTGAAGGGGGCGCTCGACGAGGCTTAACGTGGCTGTATCCAGTGTTAAGCCGCGTTTAGCATCGCCAGACATTTTTACAGCTGTAACGCCGGTCATCAGAATGCGATGGCCCTGTTTTTTTTTACAGTTTGAAAAACGCCTATGCCACTTACAGCTCCTAAAAGCCTATGTGTGCGCATGAGGCCATAGAATAACATGGAGAGGCGTTTAAGCTGCAAAAAAACAAAAACATGTCTGACGCTGACCTTTTTAAAATAATAAAAATTGTTTGTAAACAAAAAAAAAAAAAAAAAAAGCAGCTGTAAAAATGCTGTGTGCATGAGGCCTTTGGGGGGCTACTGCACACAGAATGCTTTTTCTCTTAATGCAGAAAGATAAAAAAATGAACTTCTGACTTTACAACCACTTTAAAGCGGAGTTCCACCCACTTTTTCATTTGAACACTATCAGCTTCAGAATTAAGCAAAAAAAAAAAACAACCAGCATTGGGCATTTTTTTTCTCTCTCCCTTTACCTGGTTTCCATGGCTTTAATTATAGCTTCCTGTTTGCGTGTCATATTTCCCAGGAGTTAGTGGGCATCGCCGCTATATACAACAGAAGTGACGTTGCGTCGCGGATATCTTGGTAAACCCGCACTCATCCTCAGTAAGCCTACTGTAATTAGAAGTCCGTCTGACTGTTTTGATGTTTAATTTAAAAGCAGCGGTGTTCTGTCACAACAGCAAATCTGTGAGATCAGCAGGCTTGCCGCTGCTTTTAAAATTCAACATCAAAACAGTCAGACGGACTTCTAAATACTGTATTTCACTTTATAAGCTGAGTTTACTGTTAAAAATAACTGAAAAGCAAGACTCTGGATGGTGTATAAAGATGTCCGCTTGCCGACTTCTAACTCTAGGCTTACTGAGGACGAGTGCGGGTGTACCAAGATGGCCACGATGCTATGTCACTTCGGTTGCATATTCTGATAGGCAGCAGCTTTCTGATAGAACACCGCCTCTTAGCATCACAATGGGCAACCAGAAACAATCCCTTCGCTTCGCCCTGTGTGTAATGCGCATGCGTGAGATTGGGAGGTGCATGCTGGGTAGAAAGGAGCACCTTTCCCGGAAAAGAGACCTAGTGGGCTTCAAATTCCCAGAAGCAAGATGGAACCGCGCAAAGGAAAGACAAAAGTTAGTTTAGAAAAAAAAAAAAAAAAAAACACACAGGCAATACAGCAGCGGTTTTACTGACATCATTTATAAAATGAGATTAATAACAGCAGAATGAGTGCATTACATACACACACATATATTATATATATATATATAATATATATATAATATATATATATATATATATATATATATATATATAAAGTGAGGGGAACTCTGCTTTAAGCTTTGTCAATAAAACCTGGAAGTTGATTGGTTTCTATGCAGAGCTGCACCAGATCTTGCATGCTTCGGTTTTAGTAAATCAACCCCAGTGTGAAGAATCTAGCGAGTGATTTGACTCATCCAAAAGAAAAAATTTGGGTAAACTACACATACCTGTTATTCTTGCATGTAGGTTTTGCTTCATAATAATTCTGTCATGTTGAGAGTTGGACTGCATGAGACTCATGGCTGCTCGTCGCAAAGCATTATCAAATACTGGTAAAACCTCATTTGGGAAAGCATTGAAATAGTCTCCAACTTCCATGTTTGTTTCAAACAGTGTCATAGCATTAACAACTATTGAGTAGTGGGAATCCTCGTCACTTTCCATCAGTGTATTTACTATGTCCTTTTGATGATGCTGCAGTACATAGGATTCAAACACTTGGCCAACCAGGGCTACTTGGTCAGAATTCAGGTACATCTCTGAAGTCAGTGGGTACTGTAGAGTAAAAAGAAAACAGCATCAGTACTTTGTTTTTATGTAACACTGGACAGTACTGCAAAAAAAGATTTATGTACGGAACTATCAGCTTGACAGAAAGACAGTTTAAAGGAAATGTTTAGTAAAGAAATATAGGAGCTGACTGCCTGCCCTGTAAACCTTTCCCAGGTCAATGACTCACAACTTAGTGAAGCAGAACCAGTCCGCAGGGATAAAGCCCAAACTTTGATTTCAACTCCCCACTAGTTGACCAACCCCCTTCAATCGTATGCTGCTTTTTTATTATACTTACCTTTCTCCAAAGTCCTCATGCCAGTCACTTGATGCTCTGGGTCCTCTTCCTTTTCAGTCTTCTCTTGGTAACAGGTGATCCCCCATGACATCGCCACTGCTCTATACGTGAATATACACAGTGAATGTCATAGAATGTCAGCGGTTCAAAACTCCTGTCCTCAGGACTCACTAACAGGCCAGGTTTGCAGGATAACTTAAATACATCTCAGGTGATATCATTTGCTGCTCAGTGATTGCAGTATTCTAGTCTGCATCTCCCCAAGGTAATACTTGAAATCTGGCCCGTTAGGCCTGATTCACACTTATGCATTTTTAGTGCTTTTTTCAGATTTGCACTACAGTCCATTTAACATGGTTCGCTTATGGAACATGTTCTGTAGTATAAATCTGCAAAAAGCACTAAAAATAGGGGTGAATCAGGCATTAGTGGGTCCTAAAGATAGGAGTTGAGAACCACTGTAGTATGTCCTCAGTCGCCTCAGCTGAGTGACCCTTGGCATCAATCAACCCAGAAGACCGATGATATCTTGTGGGCAAAAAGAGTACGGGGGGGGGGGGGGAGCTCTATATTAACCACGCTATAGCAAAATGACAGCTACAGCGCAGTCGTCCAGTTCTTGATGGGCGCCATGTGACATCCTCCCACGATCATGCCTGCTGCTGCGCGCTCTGCAATGGCTGTGTCCTCTGGACACAGCTGATCACAAATCGGGGTAAATAGCCAATCACAGTGTTCAATCACAGCTGATCACAATGTAAACACACTTGCCGGTTATCAGCATTCCTTTTCTCACGCTGTCATAGTACCGGTAACCAGCTAGTGTGAAAGGGGACATCTGTGCTGATCATCGTGCAGCCCCAACAGTGCCCATCGGTGATGACAATCTGTACCCATCAGTGATGACAATCAATGCTGCCTATCAGTACTGCCTCATCAGTGCACATCAGTGAAGGAGAAAAATTACCTGTTTTGCAAAAATGTATACTAGAAACTAAGAAAAGCGTTTTATTAAATTTTTTTTAAATTTTGGTCATTTTTCATTTGTTTAGCAAAAAATAAAATAAACAGTGATGATAAATACCACAAAAAGAATGCTCTATTTGTGTGAAAAAATGTAACACTGTACCCATATGAAATGTTTCCATACAAGATTGGCCTGGGCAGGAAAGGGGGGGGGGGGGGGACATTGAAGCCTAAGCTGGATAAAGTGCATCATAATAAAGCATGATGTCCTGTGGGGACACTAACCTGTCACCATGCCCACTGCCTGGCATCATGGCACACTTCTATCCTAACACACAAGGACCAGCTGCTTGTGTCTGCAGGCAATGCTCCTAGTCCTCCCCTCGGTCAGTACTGAGTTTCCCTTGAATTCAACTAAAAAGTACAGACGCAGGTCACAGAACATGGTAGAAAACGACATGCAGTTATAATTTAATGTGCGCCTCTCGCTGTATCTCATTAATATTGGTCCAAGCACAGTAAACTGCAGCTTATTAGCGGCCACAACTCAGCAGACGAGCGACATTCATATCCTGCCAGCTCTTACCCCGCTTTCCGAGCCCCAATGCACTCACACAGCAACCAAATCCATACCAGGCGCGCTACTCTACCGCGCCTGCGCACTATGGCTGCGCTTCAAGCCTCGTTTCTGAGCAGCGTGACCGTATGAGGGGTGTGTCCGTTTCTAATTGGTTGGTAGCGGCTAGTTTTCGTTCACTAGAGGGGCCAGGAAGTCCAGGGATAGGAAAAGGGCCGAACGGACTGAGACTCAGATTTCAATGCATTAGTAGTGTGTGGGGTGCTGGGAAATGGGGTGCCGTGTGTGGGTTATATGGTGACATAGGGCTGCTGGGTAACGGAGGCTTAATGTAATCATACCCCCGTCCTCTGTCTGGAACAAATTATAAGTGTAGCGCTGCCCCCTACAGGGGACAGTGACACATGATAAATTGTAATTCAAGGAGAAGTATGGTCAAAGCTTTTTTGGCTATATCTCTCCTATGGGTCCCAGTTTGTTCTGCACTCCTGTGACCCGTTTTCAGCCGACAGCGGGCTTGGAAAAGATCCCGACCATATGCATACCTCACAACTTTTGAACTTGAAAATGAGGGACATTTCAGGGAGATAATGAACTGTGGCGCGCTATGCGGACTGCAGCAAAATGTGGGTGTGGCCAAACATGATAGTGGGAGAGGCGTGGTTAAACAAAACCTGAGCTTCCTTGTACCTATAAAATATGGTTTGATTGTTGTGCCACAAGCTTAAGTCTCCAGTGGATCACTTATATGGAAGGAAGGATCACTATGGTATATGGAAGAAAGTAAGGAGGGATCACTATGGTACATGGAAGGCAGGAAAGATCACTATGGTACATGAAAGGCAGGAAGGATCAATTTGGCACATGGGAGGCAGGAAACATCACTTTGGCACATGGAAAGCAGAAAGTATCATTAAGGCACCTGGAAGGAAGGATCACCATGGTACATAGAAGGCAGGAAAGATCACTCTAATACATGGAAGGCAGGAAAGATCACTTTGGTACATGGAAAGCAGAAAGGATCATTAAGGCACCTGGAAGGAAGGATCACTATGGTACATAGAAGGCAGGAAAGATCACTCTAATACATGGAAGGCAGAAAAGATCACTTTGGTACATGGAATGCAGGAAGGATCACTATGGCACATGGAAGGATCACCATGGCACACGGAAGGCAGGAAGGATCACCATGGCACATGAAAGGCAGGAAGGATCCATTTGGCACATGGGAGGCAGGAAACATCACTTTGGCACATGGAAAGCAGAAAGTATCATTAAGGCACCTGGAAGGAAGGATCACCATGGTACATAGAAGGCAGGAAAGATCACTCTAATACATGGAAGGCAGAAAAGATCACTTTGGTACATGGAAAGCAGAAAGGATCATTAAGGCACCTGGAAGGAAGGATCACTATGGTACATAGAAGGCAGGAAAGATCACTCTAATACATGGAAGGCAGAAAAGATCACTTTGGTACATGGAATGCAGGAAGGATCACTATGGCACATGGAAGGATCACCATGGCACACGGAAGGCAGGAAGGATCACCATGGCACACGGAAGGCAGGAAGGATCACTTTGGTACATCGAAGGCAGGATGGATGACTGACACGTGGAAGGCAGGAGGATCACTATAGCACATGGAAGGCAGGGAGGATGAATATGGCAAATGGATGGCAGGAAGGATCACTAAAGCACATGGAAGGAAGAAATTATCACTATGGTACATGGAAGGTAGGAAGGATCCCTATGGAACATGGAAGGCAGGATAATCACTATGGTACATGGGAGGCAGGATAATCACTATGGTACATGGAAGGCAAGATCACTATGGCACATAGATGGCAGGAAGGATCACTAAGGCACATGGAAGGAAGGATCACTATTACACATAGAAGGCAGGAAGAATCACTATAGCACATGGAAGGCAGGATCATTATGGCACATGGAAGGCAGGAATGATCATTATGGCACATGGAAGGCAGGGAGGATCACTATGGCATGTGGAAGGCAGGAAGGATCACTATGGTACATGGAAGGAAGGAAGTCAGAATCACTATGATCACTATGGTACATGGAAGGCAGGAGAGATCACTCTGATACATGGAAGGCAGAAAAGATCACTTTGATACATGGAATGCAGGAAGGATCACTATGGCACATGGAAGGATCACCATGGCACACGGAAGGCAGGAAGGATCACCATGGCACACAGAAGGCAGGAAGGATCATTATGGTGCATGGAAGGCAGGGAGGATCACTATGGCATGTGGAAGGCAGGGAGGATCACTATGGCATGTGGAAGGCAGGAAGGATCACTATGGTACATGGAAGGAAGGAAGTCAGGATCACTATGGTACATGGAAGGAAGAGAGAGAAGGGAGAGTTCACTCGCCTGAGGCTGGCTTGTCTCCAGAGGCTCAGGCAGTGGCATTGTGTGCACTGCTTGAACATTCCCACTCACACAACCCCTTCACAGCCACAGGATTGGCAGCATGCTGGAGGGGGGTTGTGGGCAGACACAGGGGGACATGGGGAGGAGGTGGGGCAGATGTAGCCTTAGAGCGGGTGGGCGGGCAACCTGGCGGGTGGGGGAGCTGTGCTGGCTGGGCACTGAGCGAGTCTCAGCCTTGATAGCTGCAGCGCGGCACGCACTGACAGGTGGAGTCAAGTGCCGAAACATGTTACGGCACCCGGCTCCGCTGTGGGATTCAGCCCTCAGAACATAACCAATAACATCAAATGTCTTCATACAATTAGGCCAAAACGTATTATGCTACATGTCTTTGGTAAAAAATAATCCCAATAAGTGTATATTAACCTGTAGCCGACCGCCCACTGTCAATTGACAGCGGAGCGGTGCGGCTCTTGTAGCGGGCTGCCGTCATATGACGGCGCTAACATTTTGGCCACTAGGGGGCGCGTGCCCGCCGCATCGCTGGGGACCCGATGCGCGTGCCCGGCGGCCGCGATGTTTGCCGGGCACCCGCGATTGCCCAGTAACTGAGCAGGACGTGGATCTGTGTATGTAAACACACAGATCCACGTCCTGTCACTGGAGAGGAGACCGATGGTGTGTCCCTTGTACATAGGGACACCGATCGGTCCCCTCCCCCCACAGTTAGAATCACTAACATAGGGAACATATTAACCCCCGCAGCGCCCCCTAGTGTTAACCCCTTCCCTGCCAGTCACATTTATACAGTAATCAATGCATTTTTATAGCACGGATCGCTGTATAAATATGAATGGTCCCAAAAATGTGTCAAAAGTGTCTATGTCCGCCGCAATGTCGCAGTCATGATAAAAATCGCAGATCGCCGCCATTACTAGTAAAAAAAATAATAATAATAAAAATGCTATAAATCTATCCCCTATTTTGTAGACGCTATAACTTTTGCGCAAACCAATCAATATACGCTTATTGCGATTTTTTTTACCAAAAATATGTAGAAGAATACGTATCGGCCTAAACTGAGGAAAATATTTAAAAAAAAAAAATGGATATTTATTATTAAAAAAAGTAAAAAATATTATGTTTTTTTCAAACTTGTCACTCTTCTTTTGTTTATAGCTCAAGAAATAAAAACCGCAGAGGTGATCAAATACCATTGTCTCGGGGTCTTGCTTTGTGGAAGGGGGAAGAAGATTTGTTGGGGGAGGGGATTTTCTGGGATGGGGGGAATTGATTTTTGCTGGTGGAGGGTGAGCATAAAGATTAGTGCTGGATTTTTTTTGCAGGAGAGAGAATGGGGATGTAAGGGTAAAGTGGGGGTTAGTATCGCTTGTGGAGGGAATTTTGCACTCTTCTTACCACTACACTGTGCATTACACACCCCTGACTCCTGCACTCTTTTTGTTTTGTACTCATGACTCCTAACATGCATTACACACTCATGTCTCCTGCATTCTATGCATAAGACGTACAGGTTCCATTCCTGATCACGAGCGAAATCGATGTGATTCTGCCCACAATTCAAGAATCGCTGCAAATCGCAGGCAGTGCTCGCAATGCCGTTACTTTCAATGGTACCCCAAGCGTGGCGCAATTTTGCCATGATTGTCTCCCGACGAATCGCAGCAAAATCGTGCAAACAGAATCGCGGGACGCCTTTTGCCCAAATGAAGTTATGAAACTTCTTTTGGGTGACAGGCATCCCCGGATTCTGTTTCTCCTAGGTGTGACTGGAGCCACAATTCTTCCACACTCACTGTTTACTGTGGCACACTAAGCTGCATTACTACTCTCCTTGGGGCACCCGAAAGTGTCCCAGGTCTTTCAAATCTGATAGTGTATGCTAAGAAATAAAAAAACATGCCGTGCGCCGCTAAAGTGTTCGAGTTTGGCTTGAAGAAAAGGTGGCAACCCTACCTATTGGTCTCTTCTGACATAACTGTTTCGCCTCGCCCATTAGCATTAATGTACACTGAGCCATGCAAGCCCAGCTTAGCATACATTTACGGCACCACTCTGTGCTGTTATGATGCGATTCCCATGTGCACGCACAGGAGTGTTGTCATCACAGCCTAGCTAATCAACCGATTGATCCTGGGAGGCTATCGCTGATCTAGACACCCTTGGATAGCACATGACATGTTACATGTATGAGCGCTCTCCGCCATGTGAGTGGCACTCGTATCGCACTGTCCTCCATATTAAATATGGGGACTACATTGTTTAATGTTTTTCTGCATTTTGTATCCATTGTTGAAGCCTGATGTTTCCCCCTCTTTTGTCTACCATACAGAATCCCCCTGCTTACAATCAAAGAATGAAGGTCCTGAGGAAGCATAAAAGCGAAACATCGACCTCTCTGACATAGCAGTAATAGGAATCTAATATGTGTTATATCAATGAGAGCTCAAATTTTCTTGTTTTTATTTTGTAAATATTTATTCTTGTAATATGTTTGTAATAAATTGTATTTCATAAGATTATGTATTGTTCCTTTTCTGGTACCGTTAAAGTCCTCTTAAATGGTCCTTTTTTCTTTAAACAGCCGAGCTAATCAAGTGGCAGAACATCCTAAAACAGCGCAGTGCTGGAGGGGATCATTTTAGAAGTACGTCTGCCATAATGTGCTAATTTGCTGTGCATACTAGCACATTATGGCTAACAGCTTATGAGAGCTAACTTAAAAAAAATGTATAGTTAAATTGTGGTAGTAAATCCAAGAACAAAAATTTTTGTGAAACAAAAAAAAAAATTAAATAATTTGCAGCTTACCATTCCTTAAATGTGTTGGCTTCATTAGTTTTATTTTTTATCCTTTATTTTCACCTGATTATCTAGTCAGTAACATACTTGTCTTAGAGTGTCTCCGCTTCACTGGAGGAGCAATAGAGACACCTTTGCATAGCAGCATTGTCAGTCTTGGGAGAGGGTGGTGTTAGATACAATAGCAGATAAGGCCTCATCTGCTGAGCGTGAAAAATGCAGCCTTTAGGGTCATCTGGTTATTTTTTTAAGTATACCTCCAAATGTAATATTTTATATCTGAAACTTTTTTAAAGGAATTTTAAAATAAAAAATATATGAATTATATGTGTATCACTAGAGGGTGCTCAAGCATTCACATAATAAATAAGTCCATGAAAATATCTTTCGTTCACTTTCAGAATAAGCTAGCAAAGACATTAGTTTGTGTCTAAGGCAGAGAAAAAATAAAACACAGCTACTATTTTATGTAGGACATGTGGAAAGATAATTTACATGACAGGCATTTTAAAAACTAGATAATATAGGAAAGAAAACTCTCAACACCAGTAACGTGCATATAAAATGGTTTCAAATAAATATGTATACAAGCATGCAAAGGCATTGCAAGTGCAAAAAAAAAAAAAAGATACAGAAGGATGACAAAATGCAACACAGTCCACAGTCTATACAATGCGCTTAGCAAACACTGACAAGAGTACAGTACATGCTCAAAAAAAAGGAGCACTATAAAGAGGTTGCAGAAGCCATATAAAATAAATCAAGGCTATAGCTGCAGTTCAGCACTCTCATGACCAGTGACAGTTGGGCTGGCGAGGCAGTGCTCACCTCAAAAAGGTCTTGGCCTCTTTGGGTGGTACAGGCTGTGGCAGAGGCTTGCTGCTGTTGAACTCAATATCGTGGATGGGTGAATTTGGAATGGGCTCCAGGCGTGTAGGGTGTCCGTTTCCCATTACGGCAGTCTCCACTGCACTCAGGTTAGGGGAACTCACAAACCTGTTTGCAGACTTATCATTCTTCTTCTTTTGCTGTTTTGAAAACAAGTAAGGCATTTTAAACTACACTATAGTCAACTCACTGTGTATGTGTGTATGAAATAACATACAAGCTTACAGGCAGCATTAAGACGTTTTTGTCCATAATTTCACTTAAAAGCATTCTATTTTGGGAAGTTACTGGCAGGTTAATCCATCTATTAACAAGTCTATATCTCTTGGTCATTCTGGTGGTGATACCGCTACACCTGGTTTCAAGGTCCACCCATCTGCCATGGCGGTTATGAAGGGTCAACAAACTCTCTGTTGAATAAATTAACTTTGCTACAGTGCAACAATTACAATAAGTGGATATGTAGACCAGTACTGGGTACTTCACTGCTAACCAATGACCAAATGATCATGCTCTTAACGTGGGCCTTACATCAAAACACATTATGTTAAATAGTTACATTTTAATTGCCACAAAGCTACTAACCTCTTTTGGGGGTCCAGGGCGTACCATAAGGATATGCCTTTTACCATTTTATCTTCTTGGTATATTCAAACTGATGTTTTTTTTTATAGCTTCAGTTATCTGCCCCATTATGCTAGGTAACCATGGCTCCAATCTTTGTAATAAACCAGAGAGAAATACAGTAGCTTTCTGGACACACTGTTATAGTCAGCCCTGTCTCTCATGGAGAACTCTTATGGCCTTTTCTTTAAATAAGGATGCCTTCACCAAAAGCCCATACAGGAAGCAATTATGTTATGGAGCCATTGTTAAATAGGTAACGGGGCAAACAGCAGGGGCTTTGATGTTACCATTTAATTACTTAAAACATGCAAAAAAAGTAACCTTGTCCTTCAAAACTGATATTTCCAATCTTCATCAATGAATCAAGTACACTTTCTGGCTCCCGTTCTATCCCCCCATTTGAAAGCTTATAAACTGATATTTTTAATTATGTATATAAAATATTTATTTTGGAAATGCACATATAATACAGGGGTCACCCATGAAACTGATGTCACAGAACATTATGGCTTTATGGCTTTTTAAAGAGAGAGCACAGAAGAAGCTTGGTTCCTTTTACACTGTCTCTCTCTGCAATTGAAAGTTTGAACATGCAGAGAATTGGGAGTAGTTTAAGAATCTGAACTTTGTATATTAGAGGCTTTATCAGCAAATTGTTAAAGATTAGTCTGTTGAACATTTTAAAAGAGGTGCTGCTTCACCTACTAGCTGGAAATGTAAGCTACTCCCTCAAGGATCAATGCCCAGGGCTGCCAATAGTTCACATTGCATTGCATTGCTTGATTTGGGCCAAACAGAGTGCTTGTTCTGCACTGTAAAGAAACAGAGAACATTCTGTCGGTTGTCGCTGCTGGTTTTCTTTGTTACTTTTCCATAGTTTTGAAGCAACAACCATGAAAAAAAAATGAGTTTTATTCAAAGATACTTCTCTGTCCTGTTCAGTTGTTATGCATATGTTACAGTAATTTAGCAAAACTGGAAAACAGGTTTATATGCAACATAAATGATCTCTAGTTGTTGTTTCCTGTAAACCTGTTAACCATTTCTGAACAACAACTGGATCTCTGTAGCTTTATAAAAAATTAAAGCATACATTTTTGGAAATCAGCTTTTACTAAATGATCTAATGAGCTTTTGGTATTTGTTTGTATATATAGGTTTACTTGTATTTTTATAGGGCAGAACCACTGATTAAACCTCTAGCATAAGTTGTTTCAGGTTTAGGTACATGGCAGTAAATAGGAGGATGTAAAGATCTTAATTACATGGATGATAGATCTGCCCATATATACTGTATCTTTAAAAAGAGTACAAAACAGAGTAGAATATATTTTACCTTGGTGCTTGAAAGGTTGCATGAAATTAAAATGTTACATTACATATTATTTTGAGAGAGAGTTGAAAGAGACAAATTACACCAATGTTTAGTTCAGGGATCCCCCAACTGGGTACTTAACTTATTAGGAAGCAATTTGTTAGCAGTTCAGGATGCAACTAATTGGAGACAAAGGCTCAGTTACTTAGGAGTATAAACACTTATTGCTCTCAGGTGTCTGCACTGTCTCTTTGCTTATTAAAACACATTTCAGCTACGGTTATAGTTACTAAAAGCTGTCTGGTGCACAGTCTATTTTTACTAAACTGTATTTACATAATATATATTGTTTTCAAATTCGCTTCAGTTAGGTTAACGTGTGACTCGATACAAAATGTATTTAATTGTTAGGTCCTGTCATGCACACTGCTGCTCCTTTACTCACGTTTAGGAGCTTTTGGCATTTTTTTGCCAAAGCCCCTAAACTCAACTCAAGAAAAGCCTATGTGTCCATGCAGAACTTTGCGTTCATGAGAGGAGATTTTGGGCATACAAAAACGCACCTAAATGCACTTGGCGCATTTAGCACGTCAGCATTTATTCATTTCAATGACCAGAATAAATTAAAATTCTGGCCAAAGAAATCAACTCCCAAACACCAAATTCTGCTATACTTGCCTAAACTGGTTTGAAAAAATGCACGATAGGTGAGTTTTCAACGTTAATTTTCTCCTGTCAGGAGAAACAGCATCTACAATAAGCTAGTGTGCATGAAGCCTTATAGTTAGATTAGAACTCCTGTCATTCTTATATTGCTGCTTGTGCACTGTTAAGGGAAATTCGCCCTAACTTACTGTGTGGTCTGGAACCTCTGTCAGGTTCTCATCTGGTTGATTTTGCTTGTCAAAGGGTAAAAAATATCTGAACCCAGGAAACCATGAACAATAATGTAATATATTGCAGCCTACTAGTCCTGACATGTGGGGGGCTAGAGTAGGTTTAATTTTTCACATTTTCAGCAAGTACGGAAAATAGCTGTTCTTCTTGCCAAAATATAGTGCCCTTGTTACATCCTGTAAGCTGAAATGAAAGCATAATGTTATGGGGATAAATAAAATGTAATGGAGATGAACAAAGGCAGATATGTTTGAAGTCCAGCCTGGCTCCCTCTACAGATACAGTGGAGTAAGCGAGCATAACCACTCAAGAACAAAAAGGTGTTATTTGCAGGATCACCATATGAAAATAAAGTAAAAAAAATGTAAAAAAAATAAAACAAATACAACAAGGACATCTAAGGGCGACCCTGGACTGCTTTGTGTTCTGCTCAAGCTCACTAGAACGGGCTGTGGATCCCAAGCATCCACCACTGGGAGTGCCAGCGTGGCTCCTTCAATCACTGGCAGTAAAGAAAGGACTCCCTGAAGCCACTTTAGGGACAGCACGGATGTGTGGCTTCAGGGAGTTTTTTCTTTACTGCTAAGGACATCAGCACTGATGAGCTGCAATATATTATATGTTTGTTTTTGAGTTTGATACACTTGAATAGCTGATGGAAAGATAAAATGATTGTTCTCCTTAAGACTGCATGGCAAAATGTTGTAATTTTTTTTAATCATTGGTGGTATTTGTCAAAACACTGTCTCATCTATGGCTATCAATGCAAAAACAGGAGTTAAAAAAATTGATTCAAATTTAGAAGAGATTCGGGAGTTAATATATCCAATGTACATGTTGCTGTAAGTACCTTTACTAGGGGATTGATAACGCCAACATTAGGACTTGCATTAAACACTTTGTTGAAGTTGGTCTCTCGGTTGACTAATTCTAGTTGATAGAATTTCTTGTCTTCCTGTTAAAAGAAAAAGGTTATTCTGAATGTGCTTCTTTCACGCAGCTTTGCATGTCCAGATAATTGCTTTCAAACACTTCACCTATTAATATTTTAAGCACAAAGTGTTCGTTTGTAAATGCCGTTTTGTTTAATAATTTATTAAATCAGTTATAATTTATGAACTTTAGAGTATTTAAAGATCACTGAATTGTTAATGCCAATGGGTCTCAGAGGTAGCGATTTGGAAATTGTTTTGTTAGAGGAAGTAAACACTGAAATTGCTCACAATTAGTTTCTTGATAAGTTGATCCCGCTCAGCAACCATGTCCTTTAATTCAGAGATGACCTGCAGATCTTCTGGCCTGGATTCTCTGTTCTGGTATTTTTCCTCCATTTCTGTTAACCTTGAGTTTAGAAAAGAATGGTTTTATCCTTAATATAATCTGAACGCTAAAGAGAACATTCACAGTATAGTACACACCTTTTATAAAAACACAGATTGGTGCACTGATGGACAGAACAATATCATACATGTACTGGGAATTAATCCAAACCTATGTATCTGTGTCCTTTATGAAAGACAATTTTTCTTACCAAACCGATGAAAAAGTACATGTGGTTTTTGTAATTCTATATAATTTGTAAATGTCCACCTGCAAATTATGAAAATTGGAGAAAAACTGAATCTTTTGCTCAAAGTTACCAAAATGAATCTGACATTTGAATGGCTGATAGATGTAATAATTTTGCTTTATATTTTTTTTTTTTAAGTTAGCTTTTGCACATTAAAAATTACAGATGTAAGTTGGTGGTAATTAGCACCAAGTTGCATACTTCGATGTACCTATATACAAAGATGTGTACCTAGGATTACTGAACTCTGGGTACATGTTTTTTAAGAACACCTCCCATTCACAATTTCAGTCTCATTATATTTTGACCATGTTACAACAGCATAGATTAGGAAGAATTGATGAGTCAATAGTGGAGCAGCTGACAAGTCGGATAATAGTAGTGGAGGAGCAATACCATACAACTGGCTACAGAAAATACCACAGGAGCCCAAGGAATGTTTTAAGACCATGCTAACTTGATTAAAGGAATTGCCACGCCAAAAATTGTCCAGATGCAGGTTTAAACTAAGATAGGATAGAAGAGTTTACTACAAAGCCAACAAGCCTTATTTTTCAGCATGGTTGCACTTGCATGCAGAGATGCGAAAACAAGCCTTTGGCCAAAATGTTATATCAATGGCATATGCCCTCAAGAGCCAACTGACTGAATAAGGAGTGCTAAAACTATGTATACTGTGTACCATAACAGTTTCTCATATTTCACTAGTTAGGGCTCTATCTATACAGCAGTAGTATCCATTAAGATGATCCGCACAGCCAAAACCACAGTGTACAAACGCATATAAAACCAGTTGATGCGTTTCAGCCTACAAGGCTTTAGTCATAACTACTTAAGTAAAGCAGTAGTATGCCCCCCCCCAAAAAAATATTGCACAATACATTTAAAAATCTCAGTGGTGTATCTAACAAATATGCATTGCACTCTGCTTGCTTTGGGACTCTTTGGGAAGAAAGTGGAGCAGTATTCAACAGGTGAGTAGAGCAGAAATAGATTGGGGAAAGCGAATAACACTGCTTCAATCTCATCAGAATCAAATACAAGATTTACCACTGTGACATCACTATAGATGGAACTCCAGGCCCAGGACAACAGTATTAATCAGTTAAAATACATATATATTTTTACAGTTTTACCTGTAAAAAGATTTATAATCCTGTACAGTTACTCTTTGATTTATACACCTTTGCCGCAGTGGACAGTCAGAAAACGACTCTACTACTTCATTGTTTTGCTTTAGTTTTTTTTCTGGCAAGTGTTACTAAACCCAGTAATATGAAAACAGTTCATCCGTCCCCCTAGTGCCCACAGCTTATAACTCTTCTTTTTACATTAAAATACTGCCACTTTATACCTTTTTGGATGATCTGTATACCACCATTACACATGATTTTACTGTTGTGGGTTTAGTAACACTGCAAGGCCGGGTTCACACATATGCGATTCACTTGACAGGAGAGTGTGACCAGGTCTTAATGGAGCCGATTCACACAGCTTCGGGATGGCTGCATTTAAAAAGGGTCCTGTGCGTCTTTGGTCCCAATTCAAGTGCGAGTTCCAGTAAAAATTCAGACCTGGTTTGCACCTGAATCGGTGAACAGGGACGCACCCGACCCCATGCTGTGAACCGCAGTCGCATCATATGTGAACCCAGCCTAATGCCGTGTACACACGGTCGGACATTCTGGCAGAAAAAGTCAGACGGAATCATTTCATCGGATAGTCCGATCGTGTGTGGGCCTCAGCGGACTTTTTTTTTTCCGAAAATTCTGATGGACCTAGAAATAGAACGTTTTAAATCTTTCCGACGGAATCAATTCCTATCGGGAAAACCGTTCGTCTGTATGCTGTACCGACAGACCAAAAACTATGCAAGGGCAGCTATTGGCTACTGAACTTCCTTTTTCTAGTCCCGTCGTACATGTTTTATGTCGCCGCGTTCTAAACGATCGGACTTTGGTGTGATCATGTGTAGGCAAGTCAGTTTTAGCGGAACTCCGTCAGAAAAACCGTCAGAGCCGTGTGTATGCGGCATAAAAGTTTACTGGATTACCTCTCTACTAACTAAACAGAGGTAATAAGACTGAATCCTTGTGCAGTGAACAAACTCTAGGTGAAGAGGTGATTGCTGAACTGCAGTGTGGCAGATGTGAGCTCATTGCAAGGCTAACTGTACAAAATTACATATCCTTTAATAGGTAAAACCATTTACATACAGAATATGTATTTAAAAGATGCATTTAGCTGTTTGCTATAAGCTTTAAGCCCCCGTACATGTTGTCGCAAAATCCACCCGTGTATGGGCTCCATCTGACTTTTTCCATCGGAATTTGAGATCCTGCTCTCAAATTTTCCGACAACAAAATCCGATCTGACTTTTTCCGATCGTGTGTAGAGAATTCCGATGGACAAAGTGCCACGCATGCTCAGATCAAATTATGAGACCAAAGCTATTGGCTACTAGCCTCTACGTAGTTCCGTCGTACGCAAAGAACGTCACCACGTTCAGAATAATCGGATTTTCCGACAACCTTGTCCAACCGTGTGTATGCAACACCAGTGTCGGACAAAATCCGTCTGAAAAAATCTGATGGATTTTGTGGTCGGAATTTCCGACCGTGTATACGGGGGGCTACCTGTTTGACTTTAAAGTCCAAGTCCATGTTTCTTTAGTAATACAAAGGCCACAATGCTAGTGTTTAGCCTCAGCTGTAAGACCTTTTAAAGTGGTAGTAAAGTCAGAGAAAAAAAACCTTCACCCTGCAAGTTAAGAGCATAATGTGCTAGTAAGCATCCCATACACATCACATTATAAAAGACTTGCCTTAAAATGAAGCTCTCAAGCTGTGCACTGTCACCACTGACAGGGCTTCCGTCTTCACCCGGTTTTCCTTCCGGGTTTGCGTGCCCCAGCAGTTTGAATGGCCAAACCGCAATGACATCACTCCTGCGCATGTGCATGGGAGCCACAATTTGGCACAGTGCTCTGAAGGGACGGCATACTCAGTGTACTGTCCCTACAGAGCGCAGTGCACATGTGACATCACTGGCTACAGAAATAGTGAATATCTCCTAAATGGTGCAAATTTAGGAGATATTCCTTGTACATACAGGTAAACTTTATTATAAGCTTACCTGTAGGTACAAGTCACCAAGTGTGTGTACTACCACTATAATCTTGTTTTGTGATGCTTACCAGGATGTTTGATGTTGTTGCTGGAAAACCAACATTGAACCGTGTAGGCCTCACAGCACTCCTTATGGCTGTTAGCGCTCTCATATCACTACTCCTACTGGGGACCTAAACACCAAGATCTTTCCAACAGAGTTCTTGAAATACATAATAAGCTAGTGGGTGATTAAATTTGTCACCATCTACCCAAAACAGGAAAATGGTTGTGTCCCAGTTGCATATATTTGTGAGACTTTGGATAGAGAAAACACAAAAACAAAATTGTTAAAACAGATATATTACTGGCTTGGAAAGGCCTCATGACAAAGAGTAAATTCGTTTTAGTCCTCTAGATATACAAAGATCGATAGATATACAAAGATACAGTAGATATAACAAACACACTACCAGTGCTCAAGTGCTAAAAGTTATGGGTGAAGTATTCGACTGGGAATTCTCCTAATCACTAATCCAATTCTTATGATGTCAAGGAATCTTTCGAGGCTTTGCAGCTCTCTTCAGATTGGGACATTTTTCTTTACTCTACAATAAAAAGACAGAGAGCGCACCGGCCTTGTGCAACACTTTCGACACCACTTTAATAAAGTGGAGTCAAAGGTGTTGCACAAGGCAGATACGCTCTTGGTTCTTGTTATTCTGGATGATCAAACTTACCGTATATACTCGAGTATAAGCATAGTTTTTCAGCACATTTTTTTGTGCTGAAAATGCCCCCCTTGGCTTATACGTGAGTCAAGCATTTTTCTGCAGCAAAAAATGACATTTTCCGACCCAAATTTGGGGCCCCGTATTTCTGGGCCACTTGGTGCTAGGAACCCCATATTTGGTATGCCAACTCAGTGTACCTAGCACTACAACATATCCAAATATCATTCTCTGCTGCAGAAAAGTGCTTGACATTTTCCGACCCGACTTTGGGGCCACATATCTCAGGGACACTTGGTGCTAGGAACCCCACGTTTGGTATGCAAACCCAGTGG
This sequence comes from Lithobates sylvaticus, assembly GCA_028564925.1. Taxonomy (NCBI): domain Eukaryota; kingdom Metazoa; phylum Chordata; class Amphibia; order Anura; family Ranidae; genus Lithobates; species Lithobates sylvaticus. Next base: position 253,671,348 of record CM053028.1, on the reverse strand, counting down.
AACTAACACTACAACATATCCAAATATGGGGTTCTTAGCACCAAGTGACCCCGAGATACAGGGCCAAAGTCAGTCAACTGTGTCCATCTGCAGCAGTCATTTCGGGACCCTTTGGATCCAGAGACCCCAAATTTTGGCTGCAGCTAGGGGGCATTTAGGAACCCTTAACTACCAAGTTTGAAGTTTGGGGGACCTATGGCTGCAAATGGGCACAGTGAGGCATGCAAATGGGCACAGCGAGGCTGCAAATGGGCATTGTTGACTGTCTTTTCCACTTATAGTAGCTGTGCATCTCTCACCCTAGGATTATACTCGCGTCAATGAGTTTTCCCAGTTTTTTGTGGTAAAATTAGGTGCCTCGGCTTATATTCGGGTCGGCTTATACTCAAGTATATATGGTAATTCTCTATATATTTTTACTGTGTTTTGTTGGCAGTAGAGTTGCAGCTGCCAACTGGGTAGTTTACCAGACTCACTTAATCGCATATAATATAATATTCCTTAGCGCAATTTCTTTCCCCCTTTTTTTCTAATTATATATGGTAATTGCCTTCATTTATTATGTATAGGTAGCCCTATGCTAAATATTTCATTACTTCCAAGGACCATCCCCAACACATTTAAAAAAATGCACACTTGTGGCACCTTATGATTGGTGGCTGAGGGTTCAAACTCAATTTTGGCATGTTCAGTTGGCTTTTCTCACCTCAGTTGGCTTTTCTCACCTCTGACATTCAAATGTGTATACTTTGGTGTTCCAGAGTTTGGGGGCTTCAAGGTGAAGACCTTTATTAAAACCTTGTACTGTGACTTTAAACCAGATGCAAGGAAAATTCATCTCACTAGATGTTTATTAAAAGTTGCTGAAACAGCCTGGTTAAAGTGACAATCAGCACTTGCGTTATAAGCATTTTACATCCACAAACTGGAGCTGAAGGGTACTTTAAAGGTTTTACTATAGCTACTCAATTCACATCAGTTGTCTGTGCCTAGTTTGCATTTATAGCAATATTTCTACATATCACCTGATTTTACAGGTGTACTTTAAATGCTTAGGAAAAATATGAGGTTTGTGAGCATATACGCATACAACAGATGTACGAAGGTTGATTGTTGTCGATGGTCTGTGGCTGCAATGTTCCCAGATCCTTTGGGGGAGAGGCGCATGGCTAAAGCAGATCCATTCCTCTTCTTCCAGTGCTTGGGCAAGGGCAGAATGCGTTCTGGTACACTGGCAGGGTCATGGGCAATCCCTGGTGCTGTCAATCACTGACGCTTGAAGTGCAAGCAGGTGGGGAGATGGAGCAGTAGGTGGACCTGGATTCTCCCCGGAGTGTTAAAGCAGGCTTCCTCTGGTCAGTAGTGCTACACTATGCAGTCTAATTGCGCAATTCCAGCTGCTGTGAACCTGGCAGATGCAGGCACTGAGGGCTCCTAGGTAGGTTGGAGTTTTTTTCTAGATCTCCTCCCTACTATACCCATACTGTGGGAAGGCACAGTGTGGGGTGCCCTTGTGTTACTCAAGCAGCTAGTTATTAACCACTTAAGGACCGCCGAGCCTCTTTCTGAGATTTGGTGTTTACAAGTTAAAAATGTTTTTTTATTGTGAAAGATAATGTTACGCCGAGTAAATTGATACCCAACATGTCACGCTCGTGGAATGGTGACAAACTAGAAACTAGGGCTAGAATTATTGCTTTTGCTCTACCGATCACGGCGATAACTCACATGTGTGATTTGAACACCGTTTTCATATGCGGGAGCTGCTCACGTGTGCATTGGCTTCTGCACGCGAGCTCAGCGGGACGGGGTGTGTTTAACATTTTTTCTTTTCTTATTTATTTTACCTTTTATTTTTTATTTTTACACTGTTCTTTTACCAAAAAAAAAAAATGTGTCACTTTTATTCCTATTACAAGAAATGTAAACATCCCTTTAATAGAAAAAAAGGCATGACAGGACCTCTTAAATGTGAGATCTGGGGTCAAAAAGACCTCAGATCTCATATTTGCACTAAAATGCAATAAAAAAATAAATTTAAATTAAATGTCATAAAAAAAAAAAGAAAATTCCCTTGAAGAGCTATGGGTGGAAGTGATGTTTTGACTTCCCTTCCGCCCTGCATTGGTATGGAAATGGGGGGGGGGGGGCATCTTCCCCTCACACGTGTCCATACCAAGCCAGGGAGCAGACCCAATAACCTACCAAGCCAGGGAGCAGACCCAATAACCTACCAAGCCAGGGAGCAGACCCAATAACCTCCGCCGCTACCGACGGCTCCAGTAAGCGTCGGAGGGCACCGGAGAACGGCGGGAGGGGGGGGGCCCTCTCCAGTTGTGATCTCATGGCAAATCTGCCACAGAGACCACTTTTATCAGAAACTGGATCGCTCACTAAAGAAGAGGATACTGGGATTATGGCAGCTAGCTAGCTGCTGCCATAACAACGATATCCCTCTTCAAAGTGCCGGTGTTATATCGGCGTGAGCCGGTCCGGAAGTAGTTAAAAGAGCAGATGAAGTTATTCATTTTTATACCTCTTTATAGTACTGTATATGTTATGACTTGACGTGACTGATTTTGCATTTGAAAAAACGTTTTTTTCCCAGTCAAGGTTCTTTAATCAAGGTTCTTTAATATTTTGTATATTTTTTTAATTATATGCAGCAATTATACACTTAATATACTGTACATCACAGTCAATTAGCTTGACAACAGTAATCATTTTGATGTGAACAATTTGAATCATTGAATACATGTCAATTCTTCGATTAGATTAATAGTATAATAGTTTAAAAAAGGTTAGTAACAAAATTATTTTTTTATGAAAACGGTTAGTTTTTAAGTGTCTTCTAAGTTTCTTAGTTCTATGTTTTTTTTTAACTTACGAAAGATTTATTGCAGAATTTTTTTCCATGAGTATTGCTTGTGTCTTTGCAAATTCTGCCATAATTGCTTGCTTCTCCCTGATATGGGTGGCTGTTAAGTCATTCATATCCTCTTCGTGTTTCTTGTTTAAATCTTGTTCATGTACCCTTTTTGTTAAGAAATGAAATATATTTGCTTACACACTGTAAACATTTGCTTGAACTCTGTACCACAGCGGAACCTGTTCATATAATTATTTGATAAACCAATATACAGAAGAATTTCTTGGGGTTAAAACTTGTGTATAGGAAAAATGAAATCAAGTATTATTCAATTTTTGTAAGTTATCCACACACACAAAAATTTTTAATTAACCTAGTGAGGCATGATGTCTTGTCCTGCAGACTGCAAGAAGTGCTGAGGGCTGCAAAACAGGACATCACCCTTTACAAGGGCTTTTTATATACTGTTCTTTAAAGTGGAACTTCACCCAAAAGGGGAAGTTCCACTTTTCAACCTCCTCTCCCCTCTTTTATCACGTCTGGATACATTTTTTTTTTTGGGGGGGGGGCAGGTACCTGGTTTTCACATGTACCTACTTCCACTCAGATCTAAACAGAAGTTCACCCCCCCCCCCCCCCCTTTGCCCACAGCCTTTTGGAACAGGTCACAGGTCTCAGAAGGCTGCGGGACCATTCACAAAACATAGCACGGTACAGGCCTGCTCAGTGGGCATTCTGCTGTGAAGCCGCAAGGAGTCACAGCCAGCTTCCCTTAGTAAACATGCCAGTGCGGGGAGCCAAAGACCAGTGAAGAACTGGACTGGGCGAGGATGGCGCTGGATCCTTGGACAGGTAAGTGTTCTTTTATTAATTTAAATTAATATTTTTTTTTTTCATAAAGCCTGAATTTCCTCTTTAATGATACAGCTATTCAGGCCTGTCTGTGGGTGAGAGATCATGTTGTTTGATCCAATTACTTAAAATGTGATATGATGCAGTAGCCATTAAAATGCCTACCAACAATACAAATTTTAGCAGTATTTTGCTAATTTTTACATTCAAGTAGGCAGAGCTTTCCAAAGTGGACTTTAGCTGTCTAACCATGGTCACATTAGGATCAGATCAGGGATGATGATTTTTTTTTTTTTTTATTCTGAATAGATAGTGAGATTAATAATGTGATCCAATACATCATCTTCCTTCATGGAGCACTGAGCAGGTCTAAATGTCCAAGCAGAAAATGTTTAGTAATGCAAACACTGCACACTCATATGACTTTACTAAGCTTGGTAGATATTGCAGCTTAAATAAGGTCAATAGACTGCATTTGGCATGTATAACAGTTTAGGTAACAAAGACATTTTTAGGAATGCTCATAGGGACTTCCTGCTGGATAAAAAATAAATACCAGCTTGTAAATATATCAGATCTTGCTTTGGTGGAGAAACATTATAATATACAAAGGCAACTTTACCTAATTTGTTGATTGGCTTCGCTACGTATTCTAAGGATCTCTTTGCCCTTAAACTCCAGTTCCTTAGTTAAAGTGTTTATGCTTTCATGTAGTATCATCAGCTCCTTATTGAGATTAACCACATGCTGTTCTTGATGTCTGAGCTGCTTTTCAAGCTCTGCTTTTCGCCCTAAAAGCTCAGATTCCTAAAATATAAAAACGTGAAAATCAGTTAATTGATTCTTTTATCTCCCATCGTGCCATTGTAGTTTGCATAATTTCATAGCACTAAAGTTCAAAAAATCTGCTTTACAGAGCTAAAAACAGGAAATGATAAATACGCAGCACTGCTGGACGCTGATCTTAAGAGTTGGTGTTAATCATAATATACCAATAAAATACAAACAGGATTATATACACTAGTAAAACACAAACATATGTTTCAGAAGCCTGGAAATTATTTATATGTGACATAAAGTTAAGCATTTTTATTCAAGAGCAAACTTCTCATTATTAGTCATGCTAAATAACCCAGATGCCAAGATTTGGGATGCTTTGCCAGGCCCTCGGGTAAAAAAGTCACATCATAAAATGTGCTCACTTTAAACCACGTAGCCCAATGATAAGGCATATTTTCCTGCTACTGACCACTGCCTCTTTTCTCCCACTGACACCAACATCATGGCATTGTTCCTCCCACTGCCCACTGATCACCAAACCTGGGGCATTTTTCCTCTTACTAGCCACTTCTCCCTCTGGGGCATTTTTTTCTACGACTGATCAGCAATGTAAAAACTACAATGTTACACAATCTCAGTGCACTCTATAAGCTGAGCTGTACCTTACTTATCTCTAACCCATGCATCCTACATGCTATGTCATAGACCTGAACCTTGCATTCTGTATGCTACATATGTTGTATGTTATATATACTTGGGGCCAAACTTCCACTCACTCAGGCCATCAGAGCAGAAGTACCCTGTTTCCCCGGAAAATAAGACCTAGCGTGATTGTCGGTGATGGTCTTATTTTCAGGGTAGGGCTTATTTTCGGGGAAACAGGGTAGGGCTTATTTGGGGGGTAGGGCTTATATTGCAGCCATCACCGACAATCATGCTAGGTCTTATTTTCGGGGAAACAGGGTAGGAGTGGAAAAAAGTACCCCACCCCCAACAAAAATGTCTCAAATATATTAGGGGGTAGAAATAAAAAAAGAAGCAGAACTTCCCTTTTAGGGTGAAGTTCCGCTATAATTTTTAAATATGCGTTTTTGTGTCTTGAGGTTTATATGTTTTTATAAGAATGTCACATATGGTATAATAATTAAGGCAAATTTTGTGGGTACAGAGACTGTGGCCTCTTGTACCCTGCAAAAAGACTTAGGCTCCATTTAACCACATTCCTTTAAGCCATGCCCAATATTCAGCCCACTTTTTGCTGTAGTGTGTCCCAATTTATCCCTGCAGTCAATTGTCCTTCATTTTCAAATTCTACAGTTGGGAGGCATGGAAAGCCACTGTTCTGAGATACTTTGGATCTGTGGGAGGAAGGACATCTTTGTTTTGGCAGATAAAAAGTATCCAAACTGTGCATTTCCAGTTATTTTAAATTTATTTAACTAAAATCTTTTTATGGGTTAATATATATGGGACATCAAAGTCAAAAGCAATTTAAATGAAATACGATTTTAAGTGCTTAAGGGGAAAATGGCTTGCATCTGAGTTAGGCCCCTTTCACATGAAGGGCCTGATTAGGTCCACCTGTCTTGTGTCCGTTTATACCCGCCTACCTCCAATCCAGTCCACTAAAAAACAGAAACTGAGCGGACAGCCTGCTCTGCTCTAATCAGCAGGGGATCTGTGAACAGATTCAGTTTTTGTATACATGTAAAAGTCTTTATTTTTGTCAATAAAATTTCTTAACCCCCAAAAGATTATAGATTTTCTGAAAGCAGAGGCCATGTAGAATAAAAAGATGATATTTGCAAATTTGTATGTCACGTGATATTTGCACAGCTGTTTCTGAATACATTTTAGTGCAAACACACACAATATTATATTATACCCATTGTTTTAGTAAAATATAAACAATAACGTTGCATTGAGTAAATAGATACCAAACAAGCCCAGTGATATCACAAAAAACTACAGTACCTTTAGAAAGCCATTACAGCTCACCAGTTTAGAGCTAACCAGGAGCTCTTGTGCAGCAATATGTCCCTCATGTGGCGAGAATGCAGTTTACATACGTGTATGCACCCTGGGCCTGCATTTGTGTATGTGTTTGCGGTGGGGGGTACAGAAATTTTGTGTAAGATTTTTTTTATAAATGTATTTCTTTTAACTTCTTCTTTTATTTATTTGTTTTTACTTAAAGTGATTGTAAAGTCTCGTTTTTTTTCAACTAAAATAACAAAAATGTTATACTTACCTGCCCTGTGCAGTGGTTTTGCATAGGGCAGCCTGTATCCTCCTCTTTTCGGGTCCCTGGCTGGAGCTCCTGGCCCCTCCCATAGCAGCTTGCTATGGGGCATCCGAGCCAAGCTGCAGCACCGTGTATCCATTCAGACAGAGCTGTGGTTTGCCCCCCCCCTTTCTCTCCTGATTGGCTAACTGAGTTTGATTGACAGCAATGGGAGCCAATGGCGCCACTGCTGTGTCTCGGACAATCAGGAGGGAGAGTCGCCGATGCACTCATGGACATCGCTGGATCGAGAGGGGGCTCAGGTAAGTATTGGGGGGGGGGGGGCTGCTGCACACAGAAGGCTTTTTATCTTAATGCATAGAATGCATTAAAATAAAAAAAAAATTCAGATTTTACAATTACTTGAACTGCTATCATAAAGGGTTAATAAACCCCCATGTGATAGCATTGGAGTGTCAAATGTACTCTTTATGGAGACATTATGGTGTCTCACCTGCCCTTCACAGCATCTAACCAAACACAGATCGGCTTGATTAGAATGGTAGATAAGGAAACTGGAAGTGACAAAATCATCATCACTTCTGTTTTCTTTGTTTACAGCTGAGATTGAGGCATGGATTTTACTCTACATGCTGAAGCCACCGACTGTGGTCCCAGACTCTCGGAAGGAGCGGGAGAACCCTGGGACCAAGGGGGTTGGATGGTGGGTTGCCCTGGTACGTAGTACAAATGAAATCCATTGATTTACCATTTTCCCAAAACAGGTACATTCAAGGTACATTATGCCATGAATAACTGTCACAGTTGCTTGTGCTCTCAACCGAACAGTCAAGCTATTAAATGTTATTTTTGCATCCACATTGGCTTGTATAGGGAAGAAAAGAAGCCCATATGCAAATAAAATCTCATATAGATAACGTCTGCTCTGGCTTGTCTGCTGTGGCTACAAATCTACTTAAAGAGGTGGTCCGGCCCCCCCCCCCCCCCCAATTTTTTTTTAAAGTCAGCAGCTACAAATACTGTAGCTACTGACTTTTAATATTAGGGCACTTACCTGTCCAGGGTTCCTGCGATGTAGAGGCACGCTAGCCGATTTTCAAATTCATAGTAAGGGAACCTGGCAGTGAAGCCTTTTGGCATCACAGCTGGTTCCCTACTGTGCATGCGCAAAGCGTGTTGCGCTGTCTAATTGGCCCGGCAGCGGAGGAAGGGGGTCGAATTTCCGAGGGGCGACGCTGCCTCCTGGAAGTGGGGACAGGTACATGTCAAAAACAGGTAACTGTTCCCTCCTGAAAAGGGCCAAATGTGGCACCGGATGGGAGGAGGAGTCAGTTAAGCGAAGGTTCCACTTTTGGTTGGAACTCGGCTTTAAGAGATGTAGTTGTTGCCAGAAGCATTGCAAGAATCAATATATCATGTGACCAAACAGGAATTTTATAAATCACATTTTCCTCTTTTAAGAAACAACAGACGCTAGGCCTCAGATTCATTGATGTTAAACAACTGTTTAGTATAAACATTAACATAGCAAAATCAAAACGATAGTTATATCTCTCTAGTATTCCACTGATTTACCTGACGTCTGCTAAGATCCTGAAGTCTTTCAAGTTCTTCTGCAGCAGCTTCCATTTCCTGATGATGATGGTTCCTTAACTGGTCAATGGCTGCTGCATGTTGATGATTAAGCTCAGACCGCAGGGATGCTGCATCCAAAAAAACAAATGCAGCACTGTGTTTTATGGGCCATCATGGAACAAAAACTGACATACAGAACACAAATAGCACCTGTACTTCAACAAAGACATCTATTTTACAAAATCATACTATCAAGTTCAAATAAAGCAGAAACTATTTTTAACCCATTCCAGGACCACAGCCTTTTCCCCCCATATAGGACTTCAGCAATTATTTTCACATTTGGGAGGGGGATTGGTCTTACATTTGGAAGCACATTTGGATTTGCTTAATTTTAAAGAAGGTAGTGTAAGATGCAGCAGATTTAGGTGGACTTTAATGGCACATTGAAGCCAAACTCCAATGCTTTTTAGGCTGGTACAACAGTTTTTATTTGTGGTAAAGTATTTACATAATGAATAACAGCAGACCACTGTAAGCACCCCTGTCTGTGTAAAGTGGTTTGTCCCGGCACTCTAACTAAATTAAAGACAATATTCCCTGCGCCAAGGAAAAAAGTTATTTGTTTCTAAATGTGTGAGTGCCACAGCTTGCTGCTCTATCTAAACCTAGTTCCTAAAGTAATATATGAAACAAGCAGTGCTATGGACCTGTGAATTCCATTAATTCGACCATATACTAGGGTTTAGCCTCTCGTGCCCAACAGAAAAAAAAATAAAAATTTAAATAATATACACTGCTGTACACTTTTTAATCAGAGTATAAAAAAAGGAACACTTATTAATCAGAGTATAGCATCAAGCCAATTAAACTCCTGGGATATTGATCTGGTCAGTTAAGTAGCAGAGGTGGTCATTAATCAGTTTCAGCTGCTTTGGTGCTAATGAATGGCAACTAGAGATGACACTAGAAGGGCAACAATGAGACAACCTCCAAAACAGGAATGGTTTTACAGGTGACATTTCTTTCCCTCATTAACTTTTATGACTGTTTTTCACTAGTTTTGCATTTGGCTAGGGTGTCACTACTGGTAACATGAGGGGATACCTGGACCCTATAGAAGTTGCACAGGCAGTCCGAACTCCTACAGGATGGCACATCAATACGTGCAATTGCCAGAACATTTGCTGTGTCTCCCAGCACAGTCTCAAGAGCATGGACGAGATTCCAGGAGACAGGCAGTTACTCTAAGAGAGCTGGACAGGGCCATAGAAGGTCCTTAACTTATTATCAGGATCGGTATCTGCTCATTTGTGCAAGGAGGAACAGGATGAGCACCACAAAATGATCTCCAGCAGGCCACTGGAGTGAATGTCTCTGACCAAACAATCAGAAACAGACTTCATGAGGGTGGCCTGAGGGCCCGACGTCCTCTAGTGATCCCTGTGCTCACTGCCCAGCACTATGAAGCTCAATTGGCATTTGCTATTAAAACACCAGAATTGGCAGGTCTGCCACTGGTGCCCTGTGCTTTTCACAGATGAGATCTCTTTTTTTTTTTGTTTTTTTGTTTAATAAATGTTTATTGAGGGAATACAAGACATACAAATAATATGAACCTTCAAAACAGACCATGCAACTTTTGCGTTTAGAGCGTGAGTGATTTCAGACAGTGTTCAAAGCTTAAAACGGCCACTACTAGCTCTATTGTAAACTGTTGGAGAGAATTTATCTCCATGTACCTCTAGTCCAACAGGCAAATACACAAACACTTGAACTTTACAACCGTAATGGTGGTCAATAATCAAACAAGGTGAAATAAAAAAAAAAAAAAAAAAAAGTGCATAGTCTATGCATATGTATTCTAGTGTTTAGAAAAAACAGGGGGAGGGGGTAAAGAGATTGGAGTAGAAAGTGAAGGAAGAAGAAGAGGGGGAAGAGGGGGGGGGGGGGGGGGGGCCGGCATGCATGCATGATACCTTCATACAATAAGTCTTAAAGTGTGCTATCTCAAGAAAAAGGGGTATGCAAACATTTAAGCAGTGGTCTCAAAAGGCCGCTTAGGGTAAACGAGGCCCGGCCTCATGTATGAACTCGGACCCATCGCTCATTGAATAATTATCTCCTTATAGGCAGTAGTGGTCTTAAAGTCCGTCCATTGGGACCAAGTCAGGGTGTGGCGATCCGAGGTGTTCCTGTCGTGGTGTGTGATGTCTTCCATAAGGGCAACTTCGGATATTTTTTGAAACCACTTTTTCATTGTTGGGGCCTCAGACTGGCCCCATAGGGCAGGTATTAATGCCTTGGCTGTGTTGAGTAGGTGAGGAACTATAGAGCGTTTGTATTTTCCAATTGGCTCCTTGGTTGCATGGAAGAGGATGATCCATGGTTCGGAGGGGAGATTGACATTGGAAATCTGGTGTATACTTTGGATGACCTTGGTCCAGAAGGGGCGAATGAGTGGGCACGACCACCATATGTGTGCATGGGTTGCTTTGCTCCCACAATTCCTCCAACACAACGGGGAATTGGCGGGGAACATCTGATGGAGCTTTGATGGGGTATAGTGCCATCTAGTTAACAATTTGTAATTTACCTCGGTCATTTTTGACGCTATTGAGGAGGTGTGTGCCAACATCAGGACTTTGTCCTTTTGGTTGTCTGAGAGGCAGGAGTCCAGATCTGCCTCCCACTTAGCAAGATAGGAAGGGTATTTATCATCCTGTAGCTTGATGATTGCTTTATAAAAAAGTGAAATACAGTGTTCAGGTGGGTCTGCTGGATAAAGTATTTCCTCAATGCCGTTCAAGTCTTGTAGCCCCCTCAGTGGCTGCTGAAGAGAACCTAGGAAATGTCGTAGTTGGTTGAACCTCCATTTGTCAAGGAACACTAGTGGTTTGGGACCAAGAATCTCCCTTAAGGGTTTGAGAGTGTTGGCTTGAAGAATATGATGGAGTAGGAGAGGTCTATTTGGGGACCAAGTCTTGAAGCCTGGATCTAGTTGCCCGGGGGGGAAGTAGGCATTGCCTAGGAGCGGCAGCAAGGGTGATGTGTATGACCATGAAAACTTCCTATGCAGAGAGTCCCAGATGTCCAAGGTGGAAGTGGTTAATGAGGAGGTAGTTGTAGCGAGGTGCCTATAGGGGCGTGGGAGCCATGGAGTGACCGCAAGGTCTGCGTTACTTAGGGCATTTTCTAGACTTACCCATAATTTAGAATTGGCTGCATATCTCCACTCTGAGATCCTAGACAGGACCACAGCGGTATAGTACGCCTTAAAATTTGGGAGGGCCAGTCCCCCAGAGCCCTTGGAACGAAAAAGTACATCCCTGGATACTCTGGGGTGGCTGTTCCTCCAGATAAAGCGGGAGACCATGGTCTGCAGTAAAGTGAAGAACCCTATGGGCACACCCATTGGGAGCATTTGGAAGTAGAATAGCACTCTAGGCAGGATGTTCATCTTTACTATGTTCACTCTACCCAGCCATGTATGTGCAAGCGTTTTCCATTTTGTGAGGTCTTTTCTGATGTTATTCAATAGAGGGACATAATTATGTTTAAAGAGGGAATGGATATTAGGCGTGAGAAATACCCCCAGGTACTTCATGCTACGGTGCACCCATCTAAAAGGGAAGAGGGGTTTTATTCGTTCTGCCTCCCTGCTCGGTAGGTTAATATTTAAAATCTCTGACTTCGATAAGTTTATTTTAAAGTTAGATATTGTCTGATAGGTAGAGAAGGCCTTCATTAGGTTGGGGAGTGAGATATGGGGTTGTTGTGTGAAAAATAAAATATCGTCGGCGTAGGCCGCGTATTTGTGAGTTTTATTTCCTACCTGGATCCCGTGTATGTTAACATCCCGTCTCACGGTTGCTAGGAAAGGTTCAAGGGTAAGGGCGAATAGGAGGGGTGAGAGGGGGCAACCCTGTCTAGTCCCATTAAACAGTTGGAATGAGTCACTAAGTGTACCATTTATTCGAATTTGGGCTGTGGGACAGGAGTATAGAGAGGTAATGCAATGGAACATTTTGGGCCCCAGCCCAAAATGGCGTAGGGTCATTTTCAGGTAGTCCCAGTCCACCCTATCGAACGCTTTTTCAGCGTCAGTAGATATAAGTAGGGTGGACTGGGCCGACCTTTGTGCATATTGTATTAGCGATATTGCACGAAGGGAATTGTCTTTGGCTTCTCTATGTGGCATGAAGCCCGTCTGGTCTGTGGAGACCCAGCTTGGAATAAGGGGGAGTAGTCTATTGGCCATTACTTTAGAGTATAATTTGATGTCGACATTTAACAGGGAGATCGGCCTGTAGCTGCTACATTGGGTAGGGTCCTTTCCCGGTTTGGGGATGACCGTAATGTGAGCTGTAAGGGATTCTGGGCGAAGTCCTGAGGACTGCGAGATAGAGTTGGCGTAGGCCGTAAGGCGGGGTAATAGAACATCGCTGAATTTTTTGTAGTAAAGGATGGTGTATCCGTCCGGACCTGGGGCTTTACCTGTCGGGGATGATTTTAAGGCCGCCTGGAATTCCTCAACAGAGAAATCAGACTCCAGTTCCTTGAGGGCCCGGGGAGCCAGTTTTGGCAAATTAGCTCCTTTTAGATATGAGAGCATGCGCCGCCGCCTTTCTTTTGTAGTCAGGGACGGTGAGTCGCATTGAACATTGTATAGTTCCGCATAGTATTCCCTGAAGGCCTTCGCTATATGTGGAGTCGCGTGCACTAAATTCCCATTAGGTAGTTTTATTTTTGGTATGAATGACCTAGTCTGTTTTTCTTTAAGTGATCTCGCTAGCTGTCTACCCGGTTTGTTCCCCCACTCGTATAGTTTTTGCGAGTATTGTTGAAATTTTCTAGTGGTGTCTACATTCAGGAGATTTTTCAATTCTTCCCGTTTCAGCGTAAGAGCTTCTAGGTGTGCTGTGTGTAAGGAGAGTTTGTGTTGTTTGTCAAGGTCTGTTATTTCCTGCAGGACCCGTTTGAGTTGTTGACCATGCTCTCTCTTTTTCCTCGCCCCTAGTTCGATTAGCCGACCTCTCATGGTAGCCTTGTGGGCTTCCCAAACTATAGCTGGTGAGGTCTCCGAGGGCTTATTTTCATTGAAATATTGCGATATCTGTGTTGATATCATTGCTACTTCAGCTTCATTGGATAGAAGGGAATCATTAAGTTTCCAGTTATAGGAGCGGCGAGCCAGAGAGGGCATGCTCAAAGAAATCGAGACAGGTGCGTGGTCTGACAACGTTGCGGTGCCTATATTCGCGGTTTGTAGTTGTGGGAGATGGTAATGGTCTATAAAAATATTATCAATGCGGGAATAAGATTGGTGCGTTTTTGAGAAATGAGAGAAATCTTTGTCCTTGGGATGAAGTAAACGCCAAGCGTCAACTAATTGTCGCTCTGTGAGTCTTTTTTTAACATAGGCTAGACGTTTAAAGGGTATGTAGGAGCGCCCCTGGGAAGTGTCCAGTACGGGATCTAAGGGCATATTTATATCCCCCGCTAATATCACTAGGCCCTCTGCAAACTCAGACAATTTCGTTAGGATTTGGGAAAAGAAGGCGGGTTGGTTGTGGTTCGGAGAGTAAATATTTGCCAATGTGCAATGGGTGTTGCCCAGATAGCCCTTCAAAAAAAGAAAGCGACCATGGTCATCCGCGCTCATTGTTACTAGCCGAAAGGGTGCGTCTCTACCAAAGCCTATGGCCACACCTTTTGCTTTGTTTGTGTCTGAAAGACTATAATACCACTGAGGGAAATAAGGCGAGGTCAGTTTGACCTGTGTGTTGTGGGTCAGATGTGTTTCCTGAAGGAATGCAACTGAGGTGGCTGATTTACGTAGCTCATGGGTTATCTGATGCCTTTTGGCTGCAACATTCAATCCCCTGACGTTGTAGGAGGTGATTTTAATTGTGGCCATTATATCGGTATGACGCACCCCTCAAGCTTAAAAGACCATGCATGCCAACCACTGGGGGGGGGGGGGGGGGGGAGGTGAGGAGAAGGGTGATAGTGTGAGTGGGAAAAAAGAAAAGAGAGGAAGGAGAAACAGACAATTTTACAAAAACAACGAAAACGTCCAAATGGACACATTTGGGAAATCTTAACCTGTCACGCAGAGTCCTGCGGTGATCCCTGTGGGGAGAGAGAGAGCGGGCCTCCGTCCATGGCCCCAAAGTGGGCCTGGACCGAAAAACTCGGGGGCTGCCCATTCTCACCCACCCCAGGAGAAGGTGTGGGCGGGGGGGCGTACCGTATAAAAGGTACGTGGGAGCAGTGCGCTCCGCCCGCATCCAGCTATATTGCAAGTGATATAGGTGTAAACATTTTGCTCCAAAAAAAAAAAAAAGAATATTAATCAAACCCATTTGATCAGAAAACTTTAACTGATGAGACAACAATTATGCAACATTACAACAGGCAGGGGTACTCAACCAACTGTAGGAAGTTCTCATGTGGGGCTGTCCGCTGTGTTCCTGGCAAGTCACCAAAGAGTGGATCTTGTCCAAATGAGTAGTCAAGAGTAGGAACATATTCATTGCCAGTGTACATCCCATCTTGTAAGTGCTTCTTGGAGTACCAGACCCTGCAACCAGTTAAACATAGAGAGAAATCGCGAAAAACAAAAATGGAGTAAGTAGTAAGCGGAATCAGCAAGTGTAGCCTTTTGGCTAGTCGGCCCTTTTTCTTAGCTGTGCATCTGTGCAGAGCCCTGCGCAGATGAGCGCCTATTCTTTGTGGGCGAGTTTTGCCACTGGGAGTCCTGAATGTGTGAAAATTTTGGGACTAGGTCATGCCATCCGGGCAAATCTACTGGAGGTAGGTTGAGGTCTTTCAAGAATTGTGGCAGTTCCTCTGGGAATCTGAGGGTATGTGAGCGACCATTTTTGGTGGCGATAAGGCACGCCGGGAAACCCCATCTGTAAATGATCCCGTTAGAGCGTAGGTGTTCCAGAAGTGGCTTAAGTGCTCTGCGTCGGTCCAGGGTTTCTTTGGATAAATCGGAGAAGATGTTTAGGATCGCTCCGTGAAAGTCAATATTGGGGGTGTTCCTCAATTTGGCTGAAATGGCGTTTTTGTCTGAGAAATAGTGAAGGCGGCATATGACATCTCTGGGTTGTTCAGAATTGGTGCTGCGAGGTCTAAGCGCCCGGTGAACTCGGTCAAATTGCAACGGGTCAGTGGGAGGATTTCCCAATATTGTGTTGAAGACCCCACGAATTGACGGTTCTAGGTCATTGTCGCCGGTTGCCTCAGGGAGACCTCTAATGCGCAGGTTGTTCCTGCGATTTCTGTTCTCGAGGTCTTCGAGTTTGTATAGCGAGGCACGGTGGGCAAAGGCTAGTTGTGTGACCGTATCCTGCAGCTCTTTTATGGCCGTTGCGTGTGAGTTCTGCCTCTGTTCCGTTTCTTCGACTCTGTCTAAGATGTGTGCCATGTCCGCCCTTACCCCATTAATTTCTTTTTTAATTGATTTTTCTAAACCGTGGAACATGCCGGCAAGTTCTTTTTTAATACCGCTCATTAGGGAGGACATTTCGGAACCCGTAGGGGACCCTGGGTCTTCCATTAGGTCCGAGCAGTAGGATGATGCTGGTGAGCTTTCTCTCACGGAGGCAGCTAATGAAGCCGGGGATGCGCTGCGTCTCGAGGATCTGGCTTGGGAGCTGCCTGCCCCTGAGCCTTTCTGCTAGTGGCAAGGAATTTCTGTATGGAGCCAGTAACAGCCTGATTTATTGATGAGCCCTTGCTGGATTTCTTTGCAATTATAGAACGGGTTTTGGGTGTCTTTGCTGGCATATTTGGAGCTTAACGCTGGATGTCTGGCGGAGCGCCCCACAGTCACATTAAGTTAGTGGCATATGTGCGCTACAGTATGAGAATCACAGGACCGTGAGCCCACATCCCATGTAAATTTGCTTCCACCAGATAACATGCAGGGATGAAAGGTAGTAAGGGTAGATCCGCACTGAGATTAGGCAGTCTCTGATATACTTCAAGATGCTGCAGTAAACTGGCCAAATTAGGTGTATGGGGGGGTACCAAGATGGCTGCGGTGTTTCAGGAGATACCGGGCAGCTGTCTATGTGTACCAGCCTTCTGCCACCGTTGTCAGCTTCTTGGAGGGCACCTTATTGACCAGGGCACAGTGGGTTAGTTGTAATGGCTGGTGCGCCCCGTTTAGATCGGTGGATGGAGAGGTAAGGTGTAATGGGGGTAGCAAGATGGCCGCCGGGGGGTAGGCCGGAGCCGGGGGCTCTCTTAGTACTGCCGGCCGCCGCTTGTATGCCTCTCTATGTGGGCCTGTTATTTCCCTCGTCTATACAGTCCGGTGGGGGGGCCGTTGATGGCGGTTTCTGGGGTGCCTATGTAAATATTTGGAGGCCGCCGGCCTGTACTCACTGCGTCCCTGGGTCCACAGGTGCCTGGGCCTTCCGGTCCGGGAGACACCGCCGATTTGCCGGATGGAGGGGCCCGCTGGGGGCAGCTTCAGGAGGTATGTTCTCCCCTTCAGGCGGCCGCTGCAGCTGCTGCTGATGGTGCTCGTGATGTGCAGCCAGGATAGGTCAGGCGAGGCCGGGGATCGCGGTGCCTGCCAGGCCCGTAGGCCGCAAGATGGCGCCGGGACCCTCGTGAGGTGAGACTCTAACGAGTCAGTATCCCGCGCTGCGCGACTTTTTTTCCCCCAAATAGTGCTCTGGCAAGGTAGGGCAGGGGGCCCTGCAGGTGTCCTTGGGTGGATGGGGCTTTTTTGGCCGATAAATAGCTCCGGATGGCGGAGGATTGTGGTCGTCTTTACGGAGCTCTGCTGAGACACGTCTTTACTGCTCTGCGTCCGGACACGCCAAAATAATAGAGGCTTCTCTTTAGAATATGAAGCTAGTGATACTCAAATTAATTTCTTAGACCTTAATATTACTATCAAGGAAGGGCGTCTTATCACAAGTACTTATTTCAAGGAGACTGTCGCAATGCATACATCCCACTCTCTAGTTGCCATCATAGATCATGGCTGGCTGTGGTCCCTAAAGGACAATTACAGCGAATTATACGGAACTGTACAGAGATTGCGGATTATTACCAACAAGCTTCTACTTTGAAACAAAGATTCCTTGACAAAGGGTATCTTGAGAGTGAAATAGAGGCAACTATCACCACCGTTGCAGGTATGGATAGGATGGGTATGCTAAATAGGTCCCTCACAAAATAACAAACATAGTAATAGTAAATTCAGTTGGTCACTAGATACTCAAACCAACATTTTTCTATCGAAAAATCCTCAGTAAGCATTGGGACATATTGAAAAATGATAGGGTGTTAGGCCCTATTATCCCAGAACGCCCTATTGTCATTTACAGAGGAGCTCCCTCACTCAGACAGAATATAGCCCCAAACATCATCGACCCTCCTAAAACTCTATAATTTTTTCAATCTATGAAGGGTTTTTTCCCATGTCATAAGTGCAGCATTTGCCAAATTAATCCCTTTAGCGAACGTAGATGTGAGAATTTTCAGTCTACTGTAACTAATAGATCATACAACATCAAATCATTTATGACCTGTTCTACACGATACATAGTCTACATAATACAATGTCCCTGCTCTAAGCAATACATTGGACGCACTAAACGTGAATTACATGTGCGACTAGCTGAGCACGTAGGTAATATTAAGCAAGGTTTTAAAAAACACAACCTATCCAGACATTATGATAAATATCACGATAGAAAATTAAAAGGAACAACATTTTTGGCTCTAGACAAAATCCAACCACATTGGAGGGGGACCAATATGGTAAGATCCATTGCAAAACTTGAAACAAGATGGATATTTGACATGCTATCTTATGTGCCCTTCGGCTTAAATGTAGATTGGGACATAAATAGTTTTATCAGTAATTCATGATTGGCCTTTTCCTATATTATTGAAATATATTTTTTTATAAATATTTTAAAATATTTTTTAATACTTTTTATATTTTATCTTTTAATTTCATTGTTTTTTACATAAACATGAAATGGTTCTTAATTTTAAAATGACATTCAGTTATCTATGGTATTTTTGTCATGTTTTGCGGTGGGTGTGCATCTCTTGCGGTTTCTCCATGGTCTACCTTCTTCCATATCATTGGACCTCATACGTCTTACTGAACTATCTTCCATCATTTCTTATTATTGATTTTTTATTAATTAATATCAAAATTTTCCACTAGATGGCATACCTTGCTACGTTTCTACTTCCTACACTTAGCGCTGCCCTTCTTACGGCTTGCAATTAACAAGGTAAATCCGTTCCCCATCCTTTCCGCTTGCCATTAGTTAAAATGGCCACGATGGGTATATATACCCCCTTTACGTGATGACAGCGTTACTGGCCAATCCCCAGACGACGTCCAATTGCTGACGAAATGCGTAGGGTGAGGCCTTGACGGTGACATCATCACATTCGTTCTGAGACGGTGGATGGGCGCACGAACCAGGAAGTAGAGCGAGACTTATGGCGATACCACATCTGATGCTTATCCACTCCGCTATATCATTCGGCTATTAGATGACTGCTATTTTGTAAGTGCAAACTTTTTTTCATTAAAAAGATCCATTTTACATACTACACTATGGAAGTTCTCTCTGCTTTATATCTTTGAGCATCCCCCATACCATACGGGAGTGCCGGAGTGTTCATAGGGTTGAGGGAGACCATACTTTTCGAGGCTGGGCGAGACTGCTGTGGCAGTCATCGCCTTCTGGTAAGCAGGCAATTCACACACGCAATTCACACACTTTTGGTGGTGACGTGGATGCACTTCGCACATTTTGGAGATCATATCACGGATGTCACAATTATTTCTTGATTTATGTGGACACTTAATTTTATTTGGATTATCTTTGGATTCTATACATTTATCATCATTTTTTCTTTGATGGGACTTTGTTTTAGTTTTCTTTTTTCTGTCACATTTTTTCTTTTTACAATTTGTCACCATTTTTATACATGCATTCACATTTATATATGAGTTTGTTATTAGCGCTGCATCTGTTTTGTTATTGTATGCATACAAGCACGTAGGGGCCATACAAACTATTGAGTACCATTCTGAGTTACTGCAATGAAATTTCAGCAAAATGGACTAGCCTGCTGCATCTTTTTTCCCTTTTTATTTATGGGATGTCTTTAAATTCAGCCCTCTGTAGGTCGATAATTTTCATTTTCATCAAACGATGTGACATCCTTTCGTTCATAACATATTACGCAGTCCATATCAGTATAGATATCCAGCATATTTTTCCCCATTGAGATCTGATATGTTTTCAAAGTGTTACTTATTTTTTTGAGCAGTGTATATAAGGAAACAAAACCAATAAAAAATATTTGTACGCTATGCAGTGTCCTTATGTTTCTTAAACCTACACAGATTTCACAATCATAAAACCAAAATCAAATGAAACAGTCCCACAATGTAACCAATGGGTCTTCATTGTTCACATGCTTGTTTTGGAGCACAGTGATTGGTGATAGCACAAGCACATGCACAGTGAAGACCCAGTTGTCACATTGTGGGACTGTTTCATTTTACTTTATTTTTCATGGTTTTATGACTGTGAAATCTATGTGGGTTCAAGAGACATGAACATAAGGAACAATGCATGTTTGAAAAATATTTTTATTGGTTTTGTTTCTTTATTTTATATATATATATATATATATATATATATATATATATATATATATATATATATATATATATGTGAACAAAAGGAGTGTATATACAAGGCCTATTATACACTGCTCAGCGCCTGCTGTGATATATACAGTTCCCGACCCAACTAGACAATATTGAGTCAATGTATAAATATATATAAATAAATATGAATATATATGAAATAAAAGCAGCCATTTAAAATATAGAAATATAAAAAAGAGGATAGTATAAAATTCAACAGTATCGCTTCCTGAGAAGTTAAATACTAAAACAGCGCTAAAAGATATTGGTGCAATGAATTGCATAAAATCTTATAAAATGAGTCCACAATCAAAAATAAATAAATAAACAAATAAGTAGGTATTCCTTGAGTGCAGGATAGTGGTGGGTGAACAGTTCAATAAATCAAAGTGACTTCTTCTGCGTTATATTAATTCGGACACCGTATCATCCCATGTGACTTTTCACCACGTGAGGCACACTCCCCTAATGCCCCGTACACATGGTCGGAAATCCCGACCACAAAATCCGTCAGATTTTTTCCGACAGATTTTGTCCGACACTGGTGTTGCATACACACGGTCGGACAAAGTTGTCGGAAAATCCGATCATTCTGAACGTGGTGACGTTCGTTGCGTACGACGGGACTACGTAGAGGCTAGTAGCCAATAGCTTTGGTCTTGTAATGTGATCTGAGCATGCGTGGCACTTTGTCCGTCGGAATTCGCTACACACGATCGGAAAAGGTCCGATAGGACTTTGTTGTTGGAAAATTTGAGAGCAGGAGATAAAACTTTGTCCGTCGGAAAATCCGACGGAAAAAGTCCGATGGAGCCTACACACGGTCGGAATTTCCGACAACTTTGTCCGATAGGACATTTTCCGTCGGAAAATCCGTCCGAGTGTACGGGGCATATTAGGGGTTCAAACTCACCAGAGATAAAGATAAAATACGCCTGTCAAATATTTATCATCACCAAGGTTTAGACTGCATCCACTACTCCACAACTAAGACGGGGTTAAACCAGCCAGGTATCCTTCTTAACCACTTCCCGCCCGGTCAATAGTAAATTGACGTCCGGGAAGTGGCTTCGTTATCCTGACTGGGCGTCATATGACGTCCTTCAGGATAACAGCCGCCGCGCGCCCGTGGGGGCGCGCATCGCGGCGATCGGTGGAGCGGTGTGTCAGTCTGACACACCGCTACACTGATCTCGGTAAAGAGCCTCCGGCGGAGGCTCTTTACCACGTGATCAGCCGTGTCCAATCACGGCTGATCACAGTGTAAACAGGAAGAGCCGTTGATCGGCTTTTCCTCACTCGCGTCTGACAGACGCGAGTAGAGGGGAGCCGATCGGCGGCTCTCCTGACAGGGGGGGTCTGCGCTGATTGTTTATCAGCGCAGCCCCCCCTCAGATGCCCACACTGGACCACTAGGGAAGCCCCCAGGACCACCAGGGAAGCCCCCAGCATGTGGATGGCCAGGTACATCCCCCATGGCCATCCACATGTTAAAAAAAAAATCAAAAATATGCCAATCAGTGCCCACAGATGGGCACTGATTGGCACATCATATTTAATAAAAAAAAAAAAGTAAAAAAAAAAGGATTCCCAGCAATGCCACCCATAAGTGTTATCAGTGCCACTCATCAGCGTCCATCAGTGCCCATCCGTGCCCACCCATGCCCACCTATCAGTGCCCATCCATGCCACCTATCAGTGCCCATGCATGCCACCTATCAGTGCCCATCCATGCCACCTATCAGTGCCACCTATATGTGTGCATCAGTGCCACCCATAAGTACCCGTCAGTGCCGCCTATGAGTGCCCATCAGTGCCACCTGAGTGCCCATCAGTGCCGCATACCAGTGCCACCTATCAATGCCCATCAGTGCCACCTATCAGTGCCCATCAGTGCCGCCTATCAGTGCCCATCATCAGTGCCCCCTCATCGGTGCCCCCTAATTGGTGCCACCTCATCGGTGCCCATCAGTGCCGCCTTATCAGTGCCCATTAGTGCCGCCTTATCAGTGCCCGTCATTGAAGAAGAAAACGCACTTATTTACAAAAAAAATTAACAGTGACAAAGAAAAACTTGTTTTTTTGCAAAATTTTCGGTCTTTTTTTGTTTGTTGCGCAAAAAATAAAAATCGCAGAGGTGATCAAATACCACCAAAAGAAAGCTCTATTTGTGGGAACAAAATGATAAAAAATTTGTTTGGGTACAGTGTAGCATGACCGCGCAATTGTCATTCAAATTGCGACATCGCTGAAAGCTGAAAATTGGCTTGGGCGGGAAGGTGTCTAAGTGTCTGGTATTGAAGTGGTTAAGCATTCAACATCACCAAGGGAAAACACTGCATCAGGGGTCAAGGGATAAATTGTCACCAAATAAACTCGCCATAGAAACAAATGAAATGTTGCACATAGCGTAATATTGTTTATTATAAAATTAAAAACACATACTGTTTCCCATAGACAGACCCCTAAGGTAATCAGCGTACAATACTTATTCTTTAAGTGTAGCAGAATGAGTGACTTGCGATTTAGATGGTAATTCCCCTTAGCGTCAGCCCCAGCACTTCCGTTGGTATCATCATCATACCAACGGAAGTGCTGGGGCTGACGCTAAGGAGAAATTACCATCTAAATCGCAAGTCACTCATTCTGCTACACTTAAAGAATAAGTATTGTACGCTGATTACCTTAGGGGTCTGTCTATCGGAAACAGTATGTGTTTTTCATTTTATAATAAACAATATTACGCTATGTGCAACATTTCATTTGTTTCTATGGCGAGTTTATTTGGAGACAATTTATCCCTGGACCCCTGATGCAGTGTTTTCCCTTGGTGATGTTGAATGCTTAAGAAGGATACCTGGCTGGTTTAACCCCGTCTTAGCTGTGGAGTAGTGGATGCAGTCTAAACCTTGGTGATGATAAATATTTGACAGGCGTATTTTATCTTTATCTCTGGTGAGTTTGAACCCCTAAGGGGAGTGTGCCTCATGCGGTGAAAAGTCACATGGGATATGGTGTCCGAATTAATATAACGCAGAAGAAGTCACTTTGATTTATTGAACTGTTCACCCACCACTATCCTGCACTCAAGGAATACCTACTTATTTGTTTATTTTTTATTTTTTTTTGATCGTGGACTCATTTTATAAGATTTTATGCAATTCATTGCACCAATATCTTTTAGCGCAGTTTTAGTATTTAACTTCTCAGGAAGCGATACTGTTGAATTTTTGAATTTTATACTATCCTCTTTTTATATATATATATATATATATATATATATATATATATTATTTTGTAATATTTTTGGGCATGAGAGGCTAAAAATATATGGTCAAATTGATTGAATTCACAAGTCCATAGCCCAACTCTCAAAACTGTCAATTGACCAAGTGGTCTGTTAACCTCCCTGGCGGTATGATTATTTCTGATTTTAGGTGCTGAAAGCGGTACAATTATTTTGCATGGAAATTTGGCGTTTTTTATTGTAGGCCTGCAATTCTTAGGAATAACTCACTTACAACTGTTCAAACCAGAGTCTAGTAGACATCCCGGGTATGATAAAGTTTATAATATAATAAATAACTTTAAATAATTATAACAAATAATAATAAAAATTATTCAATAATGTAATCAAATCAAAAACACTGAAATTTGCTCAGTTGCATGATTGTCGCTGTCATTAGATTTAGTGTTTGATGACGAATTTCCCCACAAATCGCTATCACTCAATTCTGCAAGTGATTCTAATTTATTATCGCTGTTTTCTAGCTGGTCTAAAACCCCTTTTGACATAAAGGGACACTTTTTGGTTGCTATGGACAATCTCCAAATTCCAGGCAGAAAAAACTGTATTTATATAATAAAAGTGCATGCAGGGCACTGGACAGACCACTAGGGACAAAGGGGATGTGTCCCGTATTTATCGGCGTATAACACACACTTTTTTCCCCTTAAAATCAGGGGAAAATCGTTGGTGCGTGTTATACGCCGATCCCCCGCTGATCTGCGCTGTCTGTGGCGCGGCACCAACATTTACTGAGCCGAGCCGAGTGTACTGTGTACTCGACTCCACTCGCAGTCACGCCCAGTCCCGCCTCCTAGCCTTTACGTCCCGTCATTGGCCCGGTGTTGTGTCCATCATAGGAGCCGGGCCAAGGGGCGAGACGGGGGCGTTACTGTGAGTGGAGATGAGTAGCCGAGTACACTTGGCTCGGCTCGGTCTATGTCAGTGACGAGAGGAGCCGAAGATCTCTGCGGCGGGAGGAGCCGAAGATCTCTGCAGCGGCGGGAGGAGCCGAAGATCTCTGCGGCGGCAGCGGTAAATTTAAAACAAAACCATGCTGCAATTTTGGGGAAGGCTGCAGGGGGACAGTGCAAGGCTGCAGGTGGACAGCGGAAGGCTGCAGGTGGACACAGTGCAAGGCAGCAGGTGGACAGTGGAAGGCTGCATTGATGGGCATTTAAAATGTACGGTAAGTTTTTTTCCTTAAACTTGCCTCCTAAAAGTTTTTTTCCTTAAACTTCCCTCCTAAACTTGGGGTACACCGGCGCATGTTATACGCCGATAAATACGGTATTTTTTTAATACAGTACTGTAATCTGTAAGATTACAGTATACTGTATGTGTTTTGTGTTTTTACTTTTTTGAATTTGGCGCGGATCTCCGCTCCCGTGCGTCGCAACGTTGCAGGGAACGGAGCTCAGCGGAACTCGGCACTGTGTGAATCGAGCGAGGAGACAGCTTGCACACACAGCGGGGAGACATCGCAGGATCCAGGGGACAAGGTAAGTAACTCTTCCTGTATCCTGCAATACGATCCCGAGTCTGGCTCTGGGTTACCGCTAATGGTACTGAAATTCCACCCCGAACCAGACTCGGGAATACCGTCAGGGGGGTTAAAAGAAGTTGAAAAATAACATACTGGCCGAATCTCCAGGTCAAATTAAAGGACAAAAAGTCTAAAAGAAAAGAAACAAATGCAGTCGCCACATCTGAGAAATGGTAAGCTGCAATTTAATAGATTTTTGTTTTTGTATTTAATAATGCTTTAAGGTGACTCATATAAGCACTCCATTAAAGATTTAATGTGGAACAGCGCAATTAAGATGCATTAAAAAGGCGCTCAGGGTCGGTTTCATAAATAGATATTTTTTTCCTTTTAAGCAGAATCATTCTTAAAATTAAAACAGAAGTGGATTATAGTGTAAGCAAAACTCCTAAATGCCTTCTGTTATCATTTATAGGATAACTATACCTAGCATGGCTTTGCCTTCATCTTCCAATTCAAAGCGCAAGGTTTGCAACTCCTGTTCCATCTCCACACGCAGAACATCCATGACCTGCTTGTGGGCATCTTTTACAGACTGGAGCTCTTCTGAGTATTTTTGATGCAAGCGGTCTTCCAGATCCTGTGTAACAGGAGAAAAATAAAAAATCTAACACAGGAAAATAACCAGTATGTACTATTCATTCTCTGGTGATAGACAAATTGCATGTACAAGACAAGAAAATTGAGCAAATTATCTTAACAGAACAAAGCACTTTACTGCTAGAATACCAATCTTCTTGTAATGCTGTGCATCCTGTCTGCTCTCACGATTGTTTTTCTTTTTTCTCCTTAAAGCTAACCGGGGGTCTGTCTGTATGGCCCCACAAAAAGCATGTGCTCTCCCCCCTCCCCTGCCTCTCTGTTTGACCACTGGGGGCAAAGAAAAAAACCCATTACATCTGAGTATGGGGAAGCATTTGACTCACTCCTGTTCCTCCCATGTGACAGTGTTGGGGCTTGGTGATTAGCTGCTCAGGCACTCAGGATAGGCAGTGGGCCATTTTTTACCTTAATGCAGGTAATTCCTTAAGGTAAAGAAATATTTTGAGTTTAGAGACACTTTTCGAACTGTAAAGAAAAATACCCTAATGTAATATATAAAAAAAAATACCTATTCACACCTAACATCTGTAATGTGTTCAATGCCAAATGGCAGCCTTATGTTAGCGTGAGACAGATGAAAAAAAAAAACAAGGTTAACTTGCTTTTTGCTCTTGGTCCTTTGCTTCCTCTATACTTTGGAATGCCAACATGTGAGCTTCTTGCAGTGACTTCTGCCTCTGCTGGTGTTCCTCCTCCAATTCTTGAAGCTCTCGAGTGAGGCGTTGTCGCTCTTGACTAAACTGTGACTGCAATTGCTGCAAAGCATTCTGGGACTGGCACAGCTGCATTTCTAGGTTTTGCTTCAGCAGTGAGATCTAACACGCATAAAAAAAAGCCAGACAGAAAAAAATTAGATTGACAGGGAGTAAGTGTAAAAAATATGAGATGATTGCAGCTGTACATTTCCATTTCAATGAGACACACTTTTTGCTTTTCTAAGCTCTTCTACTGTCAGCAACCAGTGCATAAACTATATTACATTACTAAGTAATACGTCCATGGCTGCTATTTTTTTCATCATGATTATTAAAATCTGCATTTAATAGTGCATCTTTTGGTTTGCTTTTAAGACATGTATTTTGAATCCCCTTAAAGTGGAACAATACTCACATGTTCACTCAAAAGACCTTGGAGTGAGGTAAATCTAGTTGCATACATTACACCTACTTTCATTGCCCCTATCCGGAAAAATGTCACAACACACTGCCTCGTCACCCTGCAACATGACAGCAAATTATAAAATCCCCGAGAATTCTATCAGGGCAAAAACTAATTTCACTGGGAGCAGATGTATGGCCGCTCCCAAATATTTACATAAAAAAAACCTTTTTATCAGAATATTGAGGCTAGTGTGATGTAAATGATTATATTCATACCACCCCATATAGAGATCATGAAATCACAAAGTGTTTCCTAAACCTATTTTAATAGATGGAAAAAGAAAAAAAAAATTATAGAAAAACTGAATACTCACTTTACAAGAGAGTATGCTGTTTAAGGCTTCTTTATGTAATTGTTACATGAAAGATTTTTTTCTATCATGATCTTTGCTAAAAGGGGGAATCAAGAAATTCATTTTTGCAAAGATCACGTGGTAGAATACCTAGTCCCAGACTTTTGTTCATGTGGTCAGCACTGGAGGGAGCTTACAGCACTATTTTTTCTATAAAAAATAAATGTTTCAGCTCTTGTATCTACTTATTGATTACAGCAGTACTGGTAACATACATTTCTGTTAATATTTAAAGTGTTTGTTACCCCAACATTTCATATTCCTGATATGTCTGCTGTACCATGTACTTGCATACAAAAATGTCTCCTGTTCTCCTAGTGTTGCTTCTTTTGTGTGAATTCCCTGGTGTTCCTGACAATCCCTCTGCTTTACAATTAATAACTGACTACACTAAGCAGGAGAGCACACTGTGGTCAGTTATCTAGCTGTACTAGGAACTCACTCTGCTTTACTCCAATGATCAGACTTGTCCTGACATACCCCCACTGCTCAGCCTTTCACTGTGAAGAGCAGTGTGCTGTTGCTTCTCCTCTCCCCAGCTCTTATGTAGCTGAGAACAGAAGGAATGTGATCACTTATAAAAAAAAGGGAAAAAAAAGGTATTTATAATTATTTTTAAATCTATACACAAATGTTTTGTCTTTAATTTATTTTTTAAACTGAATGGGTTGTTTTACAAGGTGATTGTTTACAATCACTTTAACCACCCTGGCGGTATGATTATTTCAGATCTTTGATGCTCAAAGCGTATATAAACGTATTATAAATAATTATAACAAATAATAATAATTAAAAAAAACACTGAAATTTGCTCAGTTTCAGAATTGTCGCTGTCATTACTTTCAGTGTTTGATGAGGAATTTCCCCACGAATCACTATTGCTCAATTCTGCAAGTGATTCTAATTTATTATCGCCGTTTTCTAGCTGGTCTAAAACTGCTTTTGATGTAAAGGTACACTTTTTGGTTGCTATGGACAATCTCCAGTTGCCAGGCAGAAAGAACAGTATTTATAATATAAAAGTGCATGCATGGCACTGGACAAAGCATTAGGGACAAAAGGCATGTGAAATAATTTGATACAGTAATGTAATATGTAAGATTACAGTGTAGTGTACTGTATATGTGTAATGTGTTTTTTACTTTTTGAATTTGGCGCCGTTCTCTATCCCAGTGCATCGCAATGCTAGCAGGGAACGGAGCTCGGCACTGTGATAGATCGAGCGGAGACACAGCTCGCACACACAGTGGGTAGACATTGCAGGATCCTCGGGACAAGGTAAGTTACTTTGCCTGGATCCTGCGATGCGATTTTGAGTGTAGCTCAGGGTTACCGATTTTGGTACTGAAAATTCACCCCGAGCCACACTCGGAATTACCGCTAAGGAGGTTAAGCGTAGGTCTATATTATGCTATAGTTTTAGTGGTTGATTTACTAAAGGCAAATAGACTGCAGTTGCTCCAGAGCTTAGTAAATGAGGTAAACCTTCACTTTGCAAAGAATACCCAATCACATGCAAGGAAAATTTAAAAAACAGCATTTTTGCTTGCACATGATTGGACAATGGAAGTCAGCAGAGCGTCTACTCATTTACTAAACTCTGGAGCAACTGCACTTTGCAAAGTGCACAATCTATTTGCCTTTAGTAAATCAACCCTTTAGTGTCAAGGTATATATTAGACAAAAATGACATGACTGAAATACCTTCAAACTTTCCTAAAGCTAAACTAAAGTCTAATATGAAAAGCTTACAAGCAGGAATGGCTATTTACTGCAGAGGAGACATGCAAT
The DNA here is from genome assembly GCA_028564925.1 of Lithobates sylvaticus. Classification (NCBI taxonomy): domain Eukaryota; kingdom Metazoa; phylum Chordata; class Amphibia; order Anura; family Ranidae; genus Lithobates; species Lithobates sylvaticus. The sequence goes on along the minus strand of CM053028.1, from coordinate 253,642,566 downwards.
GTGTCTTCTACTATAAAATAAATTTACCTGCCTGATCACACTTTTCTATAGCTCAGTTCTGCACAGCTCAGTTTACAATTCTAGAACGGTGTCTGTGTGCTAGGATTAGGGATGAGCCGAACACCCCCGGGTTCGGTTCGCACCAGAACCTGCGAACAGACCGAAAGTTTGCGCGAATATTCAAACCCTATTAGTTACAATGGACGCGAACGTCTGAAATCTAAAGTGCTAATTATAACGGCCAATATGCATGTTAATGTCATAAAAAAGGTTTGGGGACCCGGGTGTTTGAAAGTAGGGGCCTGCCGTATATACTCTGCAGAAATTTGCCCCATTAGATGTTGGTGTTGCCACAACACTGTAAGCCCTCACAGTTACTCTTGGTGGGCACAGGAATGGGCCCTGCTGTGAATTATTAGCTCAAGAATTGTAATTGCATGCACCTGTTGAACAGGGCAGAAAAATTGGGCCTTTGGTGGTGGTGGTGGTGGACGGTGTTGCCACAACACTGTAAGCCCTCACAGTTACTCTTGGTCGGCGCAGGAATGGGCCCTGCTGTGAACTATTAGATCAAGATTTGTAATTACACGCCCTGTTAAACAGGGGCTGAAAAATTGGGCCTTAGGCACTGGTGCTGGTGCCACAACACTGCAACCCATCACAGATACTGTATTGGAGCACAGCAGTCAGACCTGTTGCGAAGCATTGCTTAAAGAATTGTAATTACACGCCACTGTTAAACAGGGGCTGAAAAATTGGGCCTTAGGCACTGGTGCCACAACACTGCAACCCCTCACAGATACTATACTTGGAGCACAGCAGTCAGACCTGTTGCAAAGCATTGCATAAAAAATTGTAATTACACGCCCCTGCAGGGGCTGAAAAATTGGGCTTAGGCACTGGTGCTGGTGCACAACACTGCAACCCCTCACAGATAGTGTACTTGGAGCACAGCAGTCAGACCTGTTGCAAAGCATTGCTTAAAAAATTGTAATTACACGCCCCTGTTAAACAGAGGCTGAAAAATTGTGCCTTAGCCACTGGCGGTGGCACCCAGAAACAAAAAAGTTCTTCCAAGCTATCATCAGGATCATTGAGGAGGAAGAGGATAGTCAGTCATCATAACAGGACAGTCACTCAGCATCAGCATAGGCAGTCTTGAAGGGATGTGACATTATAAATTATTCAGTTATATCAGCTTCAGGTGCCTGGTAGCTGGTGGTGATCCAAGACTGATTCATCTTTATGAAGGTCAGTCGATCAACCGAGTCGGTGGACAGGCGCACCCTGTGATCAGTGACAAAGCCTCCAGCAGCACTGAATGTGCATTCGGAAAGAATGCTGGATGCAGGACAGGCCAGTAGCTCAATTGCATACTGTGCAAGCTCTGGCCAGTGATCCATCCTTAAGACCCAGTAAGCCAGAGGATTTTCGGTGGGAAAGGTGTCCAAGTCTGACCTTGCCCCTAGGTATTCCTGCACCATGTATATCAGACGCTGGCGATGGTTGCTGTAACCGATCATACCTTGGGGCTGCAGACTAAAAAATTGTCTGAACGCATCGGTCAGACGTCCACCTTCCCCACCGCTCCTTCTGCTACTGACCGAAGCCTCAGCAACTCGTCGTCCAGGACCAGGATTTTGTAACCTCCCAGTCTCTGGGAACGCGTTGCACAGACCTTTCTGCAAGGCCTCCCGGAGATGTCTCATCCTCTGCTCCCTCTGCGACGGCAAGATAAGGTCCGCAACCTTACCCTTGTACCGTGGATCAAGGAGAGTGGCCAGCCAGTAATGGTCCCTCTCCTTGATCCGAAGAATACGAGGATCCTTCCGCAGGTTTTGCAGGATCAGGGAGGCCATACAACGTAGGTTAGCTGAGGCATCGGTCCGGAGTCTTCTGGGTCACTGAGGACGACATGATCCGCAGCCACCTCCTCCCAGCCACGTACAAGTCCACTGGTTTGTTGGGACTGTAAATCATCCCTAAAAGACTGCTGCTGCTGATGCTGAGTGCCAGGCTCCACCTCCATGCTGACACAATCCTCCTCCTCCTCCTCCTCCTCCTCCTCATCCTCTTCCTGTGTGATGGGTGGGAGAGAAGGAACACTGTCTGGATAAAGGGGGCCTTGAGAGGCAAGGAAGTCCTCCTCTTCCTGCCTCTGTTCTGCCTCAAGTGCCCTGTCCATTATCCCACGCAGCGTATGCTCCAACAGGTGGACAAGAGGTACAGTGTCACTGATGCATGCACTGTCACTGCTCACCATCCTCGTGGCCTCCTCAAATGGTGACAGGACAGTGCATGCATCCCTGATCATGCTCCACTGGCGTGGGGAAAAAAAATCCAAGCTCCCCTGACCCTGTCCTGGTGCCGTAGTCGCAAAGGTACTCATTGATGGCCCTCTGCTGCGTGTGCAGTCGCTGCAGCATGGCCAACGTTGAGTTCCACCTGGTGGGCATGTCACATATAAGGCGGTTCTTGGGCAGGTTCAACTCCTTTTGCAGCTCAGCCAGCCGAGCACTGGCATTATATGATCGGCGGAAATGCACACAGACTTTCCTGGCCTGCCTCAGGACATCCTGTAAGCCTGGGTACCTGCCCAAGAACCGCTGCACCACTAGGTTAAGGATGTGAGCCATACAGGGCACATGGGTCAGCTGTCCCTTTCGCAGGGCGGAAAGGAGGTTGGTGCCATTGTCACAAACCACCATTCCTGGCTTAAGCTGGCATGGCGTCAACCACCTCTCAGCCTGCCCCTGCAGAGCTGACAGAACCTCTGCCCCAGTGTGGCTCCTGTCCCCCAAACACACCAGCGCAAGCACGGCATGGCATCTTTTTGCTTGCGTACTTGCGTAGCCCCTTGGACGCCTACGGAGCACCGCTGGTTCAGAGGACAGAGCACTCGAAGAGGCCATTGAGGAAGAAGAAGAGGAGGGGGTGGAGGAGAGAGGTGTGTCACAACCAGTAGTAGCATTTTGGAGGCGTGGTGGCGGAACAACCTCCAACACTACTGCACCTTGTCCTGCATCCTTCCCAGATGCCAAAAGAGTGACCCAATGGGCCATGAAAGACAGGTAATGTCCCTGTCCATGCCTGCTGGACCATGAGTCAGCGATAATATGCACCTTACCGCTGACCGCCCTGTCCAGCGAGGCATGGACATTGCCTTCCACATGCCGGTAGAGAGCCGGAATCGCCTTCCGTGAGAAAAAGGTGGCGTTTGGGAACCTGCCACTGAGGAACCGCACATTGAAAAAACGTACGGAAGGGGGCCGAGTCTACCAACTGAAAAGGCAGCAGTTGAAGTGCTAGCAATTTACCAAGCTAGCATTCAACCGCTGGGCATGTGGATGGCTGGGAGTAAACTTCTTTAGACGGTCCAGCAGCTGGGGCAGGGAAATTTGCCTGGTAGAATCGGACGTTGGTGTACTGCTAGAAGAGTGCCCGCAAGTACTTGGCTGTGACACACCTAATTCTACACCTTCATTCCTCTCAGTGCAGCTTTCAGAGAGGACTGAAGGTATAGTGGGGTTGGAGATCCCAGCTGATGAGGAGCAAGGAGAGGTCCGCTTTTTTCTTTGGTGTGGGTCTTTAATGTGCGCTTGCCAACGAGCTGCATGGCAGGTCAACATATGTCTGGTCCAGTGATGTAACAAATGAGATTAAAGTAAATGGCGTTACGTAACGCCGTTACTTTAGAGGGTAACGAGTAATCTAACTGATTACTCTTCCCCTCGCGGTAACACCGTTCCCATTACTGGGGCGGCGTTACCGCAATTACTCGCCGCGATCCACGGAGCCTAGCTCCGGAGCGGCGGCCATCTTGGTGCACCCGTCGGCCGTTTACAATGTGATTGCTCCGTCAAATGACGGAGGCCATCACTTGTAAACTCTCTCCCCTCTGTGTACAGATCTGTACAGTGGAGGGGAGAGATCGAATGCCAGCACATACCCTGCCAATACTCTGCAATACCCAGCCAATACCCTGCCAATACTCTGCAATACCCTGTCAATACTCTGCAATACCCAGCCAATACCTGCCAATACTCTGCAATACCCTGCCAATACTCTGCAATACCCTGCCAATACTTTGCAACACCCTGCAATACCCTGCCAATACTCTGCAATACCCTGCCAATACTCTGCAATACCCTGCCAATACTCTGCAATACCCTGCCAATACTCTGCAATACCCAGCCAGTACCCTGCCAATACTCTGCAATACCCAGTCAGTACCCTGCCAATACTCTGCAATACTCTGCAATACCCTGCCAATACTCTGCAATACCCTGCAATACACTGCCAATACTCTGCAATACTCTGCCATACCCAGCCATACTCTGCCATACTCTGCCATACTCTGCCATACTCTGCCATACTCTGCCATACTCTGCAATACCCCGTAATACCCAGCCATACTCTGCAATACTCGGTAATACCCAGCCATACTCTGCAATACTCGTTAATACCCAGCCAATACTCTGCAATACCCTGCCAATACTCGGTAATACCCAGACATACTCTGCAATACTCGGTAATACCCAGCCAATACTCTGCAATACCCTGCCAATACTCGGTAATACCCAGCCATACTCTGCAATACTCGGTAATACCCTGCCAATACTCGGTAATACCCAGCCATACTCTGCAATACTCAGTAATACCCAGCCAATACTCTGCAACACCCTGCCAATACTCTGCACTACCCTGCAATACACTGACAATACTCTGCAACACAATGCCAATACTCTGCAACACCCTGCCAATACTCTGCAACACCCTGCCAATACTCTGCAACACCCTGCCAATACACTGCACTACCCTGCACTACCATGCCAATACTCTGCAACACCATGCCAATACTCTGCAACACCCTGCCAATACTATGCAACACCCTGTCAATACTCTGCCATACTCTGCAATACTCGGTAATACCCAGCCATACTCTGCAATACTCTGTAATACCCAGCCATACTCTGCAATACACGGTAATACCCAGCCATACTCGGCGATACCCAGCCATGCTCAGCCGTACCCAGCCATACTCAGCCAATATTACAGTTGGGGAGATGACGTGGATATTACAGTGGGGGATTGGATACAAATTGAAAGTGTTTAGATGTGACCTCTGCAGTGTTGGTCATCTTACTTTAAAAAAGTAATTAGTTAAGTTACAAATTACTTCTCCCAAAAAGTAATTGCGTTAGTCACTCAGTTACTACATTGGAAAAGTAATTAGTTACACAGAAAAGTAACTGACTTTTTTTTTAAATATTCTATACGTGTAACTAAGGGGCGGGTCTAGTATTACTGTAACCAAGGGGCGCATTTATTATTATTGTTATATATTGTGTAACCAAGGGGCTGCTCTATTATTACTCTAACCAAGGGGCAGATCTGTTATAGCGTGTAAGGTAGGGGCGGGTATATTATTATTATATCGTGTAAGGGGTGGATGGCTACAGAAGAGGGCGAATGTTAAATTAATGGGCAGAGCTCGATTTATAACAATAATAATAAATGCGCCCCTTGGTTACAGTAATACTAGACCCGCCCCTTACTTACAAGATAGACGCCCCTTGCAGAGTAGCACGAGCATCGGTAACGTGCGGCATCGCCTCGTACAATTACATGTTAACTGCACCTGCGCGGTGTAGAGTTCACTCAGAGCTGTTTAGGTTCTGCAATTTTTGGAAGCTCCGTAGTCCTTCGTACTGCACAAGCCCTGCGCCTGCGCAGTACAGGGGGGTCCTTATCCGGCGGGGGAACTTTTCCGGCAGGACACCGGAATTACACTACTGCCATCTAGTGGCTGTAGATGTAATTGGGGTAACTAAGCCAAAGTAATGGGAACTGAGTTACCATGAGGGGAAAAGTAATCAGTTAGATTACCCTTACTGCGTTAGGTAACTCAGTTTATTTTAACTCAGTTACTTACATCACTGGACCTCTGATTATATGGTTTTGGTAAATCTAAAGGAAAATTATAGAAAAAGAATAGAAAGAAAATGTTATAATGTATGGCCAGCCTAAGTGTACTGATGCAGAGTAAACAGTCATTTTCAGTCCTGATCTCGTCAGTTTGATACTAAGGCTAGCTAGTTGACTGCAATAGGGAAAAATCATGGCACAACTTAGCTGGGATAGGGGTGTGGGAATCTGGCCCTGCCCACTGCTACAGATTTCTGTTTAAAAGTCTGTTTTGGTACTGTATATACCTTCACTCATTTCAAAAAGTATTATCAATAGGTGAAATTATGGGGGGTATTTACTAAAATTGGAGCACTCAGAATCTGGTGCAGCTATTCACGGTAGCCAATCAGCTTCCAACTTCAGCTTGTCCAATTAAGCTTTAACAATACAACTTGGAAGCTGATTGGTTTCAATGCAGAGTTGCACCAGATTTTGCACTCTCCAATATTAGTAAATCACTCCTTTGTGTTCATATTAGCCAAAAATCATGCATTCTATTGTTTAGGAGCGGCATTTACCAGCAACATTTACATTTTTAAGTTGGTGAATATATTGTCCATGAGCTAGTTACTTCATTGCTCTGCTTTTTTTTTTTTTAATACAGAGAGACTGAATTGGGCTTTAATAATTGCTTAGTCTCAAAAATATCTCATAATATATTTATGGAGCATAGTTTGTTTCTCAGAAGAAACATGCATTTAATGAAGTAGTGTAATCATCGTACTGCATAGGACATTGTTCCTGTCAACAGAGCAACTGTAGTTACTAAAATTATCCCAGAGAATAACCATTTATGTCATTACAGCGCTGTAAAACTGATGTCTACAGTGTATTGATCATTTCACACCCGAACCAATTAAATGCCATCCAAATCATGCTTCTTGTCAGGCTCTGAACACAGCCAGCCTTCGGTAACATCACAAAGCAAATGAATTTACAACTGCCAAAGCAGGATATAGGGCTTTAATGTCTAATGTAAGCTTCGGTACAATCGATAGATTGCTCTGCTGCTGATCCACTTCCAGGGAGATTGATTTCCGATACTTAAGTGTACACAGATTAATGCCAGCGCTATTGCATGTAGCTAGTAAATGGATGTAGCAAATAAAAGCAAGCATTCTGTGGACAAGCTGCAGTGCACATGATGATGCAAGCATGCTTTTATGTCAACGCTGTATGTACAGGTGACTTACATTACTGATGGATTTATGTAAAGCTTCACCCAGAGAGTGCCGCTATGAAGAAAAGATTACAATAGTAAAGGGAAACATTCAGACATCAACACAGCAAAAGGAAATAACAAAAGGTGGAAGACATATACAACTATTGTACTTACAGCTAGATATCACAAACAGGACATATGTAGGTTAGACAAAAACGGAATAAGACAAAAAAATGGATATTGTTACTACTACTATGTTGATGATCCATAATCAAGCAAGAATAGTGGAGTGCACCACACTAAACCTGAATTAATCTCCATAAGGTTCACTTAAGGCATACCTTCCAATTTTTTGTGATGGGAATGAGGGACACCTATTAGCAAAAGTATGTAGGCACAGGACACACAAAAAATTTGTTAAACCCAAAAGTCCTTTTTTTAACCACTACTATTCCTTTATACTGGCTTTCCAAATTTACAAACGCAGCAATTTAGAAATTGGATGACAAGTTTGGCACTGTGAAACACTTTTTGAAAGATAAATATTGCATTTTATATACAGCAATATAGAACAGACCAAAATGAGGGACAAATAAGGAGGAAAGAGGGACAGTGGGACTTTGTTCCAAATCAGGGACAGTCCCTCAAAATCAGGGACAGTTGGGAGCTATGCTTAAGGCAGCACTGCATCTGGAGTGTAGACAAAGGGTTCGATACTCTCCTGAGAAGCCAGGGCCACTGATAGGGGAGGGTACAAGCAGTAGAATTCTGCAGGCTTGGGAAGCACCCTGTGGGCTCCCTCTCCTATTATTATTACAGGTACCTACAGTATATAGCACTCTCAATTTACAGAGCGCTTTACATATATATTAAACATTCACATCGGTTCCTGCCCTCAAGGAACTTACAATCTAAGGTCTCTAAGGTGTGTTAAAGACAGTGCTTTTGCTCAAAAAAATCCACTATCATTCCAACATGATAAATACATTTTAAGTTCTTATAATGTTTCTTCCTACATCCACCACAAAACCAAGTAAATCTACCACCGCCTGTATTAAATGGACTCACCAAAGGTATCTGCTGGTAATGTTATAAACCAGCCAAAAACGCATTTTCCTCTAACAAACAATCTGCAGTGTCTGCAATTATCTTGTTTCAATACCCATAGGGGCATCAATCCACCCATCCATAGGAAAGAAGAGTACTTATCTAATTCACATTCATACATACACATACTAGGGCCAAATTACCTACCAGCATGTCTTTGGAGGATGGGAGGAAACCCACGTAGGCACAGGGAGAAAGTGCAAAGTCCAGGCAGGTAGTGTCATGGTTGGAATTTGAATGCCACTAGGCAGAAGTGATAGCCACTTAGCCAATGTGCTGCTTCTATCATTTTGCCATTCACTGATGGACCCCCAAAAACACCACTCTGCCAAAACTCCAGACTCCACTCTTAAAAAAAGGCAGTGCTATGTTGGCCAAGGCAGGTGGCACCAATGTCACTTTCAGAATGCTCCTCTTGCTGATTGTGACACTGCCCCACCTGGCCACTGTGTTCTCTTTTGCAGAAAAGGGTACATGGCTAATGCACAAAAGAGTTCTTCCACTCCAAGGCAGCAGCTCTACTCAGTTACAGCTTTAGTTACAGCTATGGAGTGTATGGCAGAGAAGATTTACAGACCTTGTGTTGTATACTCTCTGTAATTCCAGGAGGAACTCACACTGTGTGGGAAAGAGTAAAGATAAGGAAAAGTGTTTGGGATGCTATAATGTAAGCTTCTTTTCTTCTACAGGAACAATTTATTGGCTAATTACCTTTAGGTCCAAGTGTATTTACAGTGATAGACACCACACCTGTCCTTCCACCTACACTGGGATGGGGTGCCCAATGATTTTATGGAGTGCTTTATATTATCCAGCTATGCCTCTTTTCTTCTACAGGAACAATTTATTGGCTAATTACCTTTAGGTCCAAGTGTGTTTACAGTGATAGACACCACACGCGTCCTTCCACCTACACTGGGATGGGGTGCTTTATATTATCCAGCTACAGGTGACTACATCTGATTGATTAACTAATTAGGTAACTTTTGAAGGCAATTGGTTCTACTAGATTTTAGTTAGGGGTATTAGAGTAAAGAGGGTTGAATACAAATGTACACCACATTTTTCAGATATTTATTTGTAAAAAAATTGAAAACTATTTATCATTTTTCTTCCACTTCACAATTATGTGCCACTTTGTGTTAGTCAAGTACATAAAATCCCAATAAAATACATTTAGGTTTTTGGTTGTAACATGACAAAATGTGAACATTTTCAAGCGGTATGCATACTTTTTCAAGGCACTGTATTTACTATTTTCATTTTTTTCCGACTGAATTCCGCTCAAGCTTATGTTGCCTACACACGGTCACACCAAATTCCGACCGTCAAGAACGCGGTGACATACAACACTACGACGAGCCGTGAAAATTAAGTTCAATGCTTCCGAGCATGCGTTGGAATTTTGCGCGTCGGAATTGCCACAGACGATCAAAATTTCCGATAGGAACTTTTTCCGTCTGAAAAATTTAGAACATGCTCTCAATCTTTTGCTGGCCGAAATTCCGCCAGCAAAAGTCCGTTGAAGCATACACACGGTCGCATTTTACGCCCAAAAGCTCACATCGGTCTTTTGCTGGCGGAATTTCCAATCGTGTGTACGCAGCATTACTCAATAAACATATGGTGAGCAAGAGAACTATGTGAATTATTCATTGTGATGTATGTAGGACCATGCAACATCTGAAACCTGCAATTCTCTGGGATTTGGGGTATGTTGTGCCAGCTCCCTTATGACAACAAGGCCTTTGCTGCCTGTGCATCTGCAATGAATAAATATAATATGACGTTAAAAAATTATTATAATAAATATAATATTGAAGAATCACTCCAATGCCCCGTACACATGGTCGGAAATTCCGACTACAAAATCCGTCGGATTTTTTCCGACGGATTTTGTCCGACACTGGTGTTGCATACACACGGTCGGACAAAGTTGTCAGAAAATCCGATCATCCTGAACGTGGTGACGTTCCTTGCGTACGACGGGACTACATAGAGGCTATTAGCCAATAGCTTTGGTCTTGTAATGTGATCTGAGCATGCGTGGCACTTTGTCCGTCAGAATTCGCTAGACACGCTCGGAAAAAGTCCGTTAGGACTTTGTTGTCGGAAAATTTGAGAGCAGGATCTCAAACTTTTTACCGTCGGAAATTCCGACGGAAAAAGTCAGATGGAGCCCACACACGGTCGGAATTTGCGACAACATGGTCCGATAGGACATTTTCCGTCGGAAAATACGACCGTGTGTACGGGGCATAACTATTCTAAAAACAGCAAACATACACCTCAGTGTTATTGCAGATGCATGAATGTTTTGGCCAGAATATCACCAAATATACAAGACTCACAAGTCCTCTGGGAAAAAAGAGGAGATCCAATCACACTTGGAGAAAATGTGATGTTTGGGGGTGTTTTGTACACAGTGTACAAGTCCCCACGATTGCAAACAAGGATTTTTTTTGCCAGTTATAGAAAACCATAGTTGGTTGCAGACTGAAATTATATGATATAAATGTATTTAGCAAAAGTGACATTTTCCTTTAAAAGAAAGAGAAAAAAGACTTGACGTTATTTTGTGCTCTTGATACAATTATATTTTTCAGATAATAAAACGATTTCTTTTTGAAAAAACTTCAGTCTGTTAGTATTTTGGTAAACAAACTGTTCTGTTTCTTGCTGCTTCTAAATGTTCTTCTTTAACTGGATCAGATTGTGATTAGCATCACATAATTATTACGCTCTGCTGTGTGTACTAAACACTCCTACAGCAGATTTTCTTGTGGCTTTTGGTATTCTTGTATTTTCAAGGTACTAAAAAAAGACTGATAGCTCTTTGTGAAAAATAAAAGCTGCGTATTTGCAAAATAGCAGAACATGTTAACATGCAATTAGATTGTCAGTTGAAAGAATACTTTAGCCTGCATTCTAAAATGTACCTTTTATTTGTAAGTGTTTTCTTATTGTGGCACCTTCTCACATGCACAAAGATGTGTGCGAATAAAAGGTTTCTGAAACCCATGCAAGAAACTGGCTGCAGGTAGAAGGTTTTATTGCCAAAAACTATTTTACCTTCACACTTACAGTAGCCCTTTAGAGCTCTTTCACACCTGTCCTATCTGATGCGGCTCTATTCATTTGAATGCTCTGTCAATGTCTAGTGTCAATATTAGGCAATGGTGTGCAGGTGCATTGAAGGTACATTTGTGTGTTGGGGTGCCATTCAAGATAATCGGCACCATGAACCTTGGGTTATGCACTAAGGTACCTCGAAAGGTACCTTGAAAATACACTTTACTACAACGCAGATGCATGAAGCTTGCCCAAGACTTACTTTTACCCTTAACACCATAAAAACGAACTCTTAACCTACCATTTATTTTATATATATATATATATATATATATATATATATATATATATATATATATACACACACACACACACACACACACAGTATCTCACAAAAGTGAGTACACCCCTCACATTTTTGTAAATATTTTATTATATCTTTTTATGTGACAACACTGAAAAAATTACAATGTAAAGTAGTGAGGGTACAATGTATAACAGTGTAAATTTGCTGTCCCTCAAAATAACTCAACACACAGCCATTAATGTCTAAACCGCTGGCAACAAAAGTGAGTACACCCCTAAGTGACTATGTCCAAACTGGGCCCAAAGTGTCAATATTTTGTGTGGTCACCATTGTTTTCCAGCACTGCCTTAGCCCTCTTGGGCATGGAGTTCACCAGAGCTTCACAGGTTGCCACTGGAGTCCTCTACCACTCCTTCATGACGACATCACGGAGCTGATGGATGTTAGAGGCCTTGTGCTCCTCCTCCTTCTGGTTGAGGATGCCTCACAGATGTTCAATAAGGTTTAGGTCTGGAGACATGCTTGGCCAGTCCATCACCTTTACCCTTAGCTTCTTTAGCAAGGCAGTGGTTGTCTTGGAGTGGTGTCTGGGGTCATTGTCATGTTGGAATACTGCCCTGTGGCCCAGGCTCCGAAGGGAGGGGATCATGCTCTGCTTCAGTATGTCACAGTGCATGTTGACATTCATGGTTCCCTCAATGAACTGTAGCTCCCCAGTGCTGGCCGCACTCATGCAGCCCCAGACCATGACACTCCCACCACCATGCTCGACTGTAGGCAAGACAAACGTGTCTTTGTACTCCTCACCTGGTTGCCGCCACACATGCTTGACACCATCTGAACCAAATAAGTTTATCTTGGTCTCATCAGACCACAGGACATGGCTCCAGTAATCCATATCCTTAGTCTGCTTGTCTTCAGCAAACGGTTTGCAGGCTTTCTTGTGCATCATCTTTAGAAGAGGCTTCCTTCTGGGATGACAGCCATGCAGACCAATTTGATGCAGTGTGCAGCACATGGTCTGAGCACTGACAGGCTGACCCCCTACCCCTTCAACCTCTGCAGCAATGCTGGAAGCACTCATTCATCTATTTCCCAAAGACAACCTCTGGATATGACGCTGAGAACGTGCACTCAACTTCTTTGGTCAACCATGGCCAGGCCTGTTCTGAGTGGAACCTGTCCTGTTTAACTGCTGTATGGTCTTGGCCACCATGCTGCAGCTCAGTTTCAGGGTCCTGGCAATCTTCTTATAGCCTTTTTTTCATAAACAAACACATAGACATTACAATCGTACAGCAGCACAGCCAACACTTGGCTCAATATATTAAAAAGTACCCATGCAGAGGTCACCAAAAATCTGTTTGATACAGGGAAATTTAAAAACATTCTACCAGTATAATAAGATATCTTCGTCAGAGAGCTGACCTGACATTTGCTCCAAGATTAAACTGACATGGAAACATCACACATGTAACACAGCGCTAGAAGGAGCTACCCCTTTGGATCTTCAGACGGGGCCATCAACTACTAGTAAAGTACATAATCAGCTGCAGTGGTAGAGGGTTCTGCCAACCACTTAGTCCACAATCTGTCAAGTTTTTTCGGACATCCTCTATATTATATATATATATATATATATATATATATATATATATAGGTATCCTTATATAAGGGGAACACATTATTGACAAGTGTTTTCCATATCTCAATAGAGGGGAAGCCTGTCACTTTCAGCATAGGACGATGGATTTCCTTGCATAGAATAGCAAGAGACCCAACAAGGTCCTCTCAGCCACCCTGGGCACCAGTTCCTCCACCAACCCAAGCAGGCATATTTTTGGGGACGGAGCAACAGAGATATGTAGGAGTTCATTCACCACCATAAGGATCTGGGACCAAAAGACCTTGATTACCAGGCAGGACCAGAAAATGTGGATCTAATCCCTGGGGGGTATGGTCACAGCGCCAGCACTTCAGGGAAAGAGAGGACCTCATCTTGTGCACCCAGGTGGGAGTGAGATAGGCCCTATAAACAATTTTATACTGAATGAGGTGGTCTCTTAAGGAGACAAGTATTTTAAAGGGAAATCCCCACATATCCTCCCAGTCCTCGGAGTGTAGCTACAGAATATCCGGGGTCCATTGATAATGGAGCCTAGACAATTCCAGAGATGAGACCCGGAGGAGGTGTGCATATAGCATGGAGGTGGGTTTCTCAGCGCAATCAAAACGCAGAATCTGCTCCAGGTCAGATTGTACCAACTGCCTCTGGCCTGATGGGAATTGATTCCTGAAAGCATGGGACAACTGTAGGTAACAAAATAAATGTGAAGGAGGGACATTCTCAGAGAGTTCTTTGCCATGAGGTGCCATGTTTAACTTCCAGTGACCAGTATGAGAGAGTGAGAGCGATAACACCAAATTTAACACACCTGCTCCCCATTCACACCTGAGACCTTGTAACACTAAAGGCCCGTACACACGATCTGACTTTTTGACAACAAACATGCAAATTGGCTGTTTTGGACCAACATCCGACCGTGTGTACGCTCCATCGGACCAACTTTTTCAGTTTTCATCTGACTTTTGTTGGCTGTGCGAATGGACAAACTTTCTGCCAACAAAAGTCCGATGGAGCAAAGTCCGACCGTGTGTACACAAAACCATCGGACATTTGTACAAAGTACAAACACGCATGTTCAGAACCAATGCAAATGAGTTATTTTGAGGGGACAGCAAATGTACACTCACTACTTTACATTGTAGAAAAGTGTAATTTTCTTCAGTGTTGTCACATGATATAATAAAATATTTACAAAAATGTGAGGGGTGTACTCACTTTTGTGAGATACTGTTAACTGTAGTACTAACTTAGTACTTGGTGGATAAACCCTTGTTGGCAAGCACAGAGGTAAGACGTTTCTTGTAGTTGGTTACCAGGTTTGCATACAGTACATCTCAGGAGGGATTTTGGTCCACTCTTCTTTACAGAGCTTCTTTAAATCCTTAAGGTTTCTTGGCTGTCGCTTGGCAACTCGAAGTTTCAGCTCCCTCCATAAATTATGTATAGGGCTAAGCTCTGGAGACTGGCTAGGAGACTCCATGACCTTAATGTGCTTCTTTTTGAGCCACTGCTTTGTTGTCTTGGCGGTATGTTTTGGGTCATTGTCATATTCTGGCTGAGGGAAGAAGCTTCTCTGCCCAGATTTAACAATACAGTACTTGGCCTCGTCCATTGTACGGCAAAGTTGGCTTGTACCTTTAGCAGAGAAACAGTTCCAAATCATAATGTTTACACCTCTATGCTTGACTATAGGGATGGTGTTCTTAAGGTCATACTCAGCATTATTCTTCCTCCAAACACAGCGAGTTGAGTTAATGCCAAAGAGCTAAATTTTGGTCTCATCTCACCAGAGCACTTGCTCCCAGTCCTTCTCTGAACCGTTGAGATGTTCATTGGCAAACTTCAGACGGGCCTGTACATGTGCCTTCTTGAGGAGGGGGACCTTGCAGGCGCTGAAGGATTTCAATCCATGGCGGCATATTGTGTTACCAATGGTTTGGTGACTGTGGTCCCAACTGCCATGAGATCATTCGCAAGCTCCTCCCATGTAGTTTTGGGCTGATCCCTCACTTTTCTCATGATCATTCTCACCATCAGAGGTGAAATCTTGCATGGAGTTCCAGTCCGAGGGCGATTGATGGTTATTTTGCATTTCTTCCATTTGCGAATAATCGCTCCAACAGTTCTCTCCTTCTGGGTGGGTTTGAACGAAAGAAAGAGATTCTATGGACAGGTGTCTTTTAAGCCCCATACACACGGTCGGACTTTTTCATCAATTTGGTCCGATCGGACAAGGTTGTTGAAAAATCAGACCGTGTGTATGCACCATCGGACAGTGTTCGTCGGTTTGTCCGTCGGACAAAGTCTTATCTCCTGCTGGAAAGATTTGCCGTCAACCCGGTCCGATCACACCAAATCCGAGCGTGTGTACGCTTGTCCGACGGACAAAGTGCTACGCATGCTCAGAAGAAATTCTGTGACGGAAGCGCTCGGTCAGGTAAAACTACCTTTCCTAATCGACACAGCACATTCGTCACGCTGCAATGTTAAAATGTCTTTAATGCAGCGCATTCTCTTTTTCTTTACAATGCAACAAGAATGACATCTTTTAGCTGCTCCTATTCACCCGCACTTCTCACAAACTTACTTCTTTATTACTTTGCAGCATTTATACACTACATGTTTATTTTTACTCAGATCGTAATACAATCTTTCTTATTTTTTTACCCAGATTTTTTTTTTTTTTTTTGGGGAATACATATTTGAAGGAGATTTTTTTTTTTTTTTTTTGGAGGGGGTTTGTATGTCTCAACTTAGCAAAACCACATTATTAACATTTGTATTTCTTGCTTACATTTACTAGGAGTTTGTTGGTTGTTGGTGCCCCTTGTTAATTCTACTTTAGGATTAGTGAAATGTACCTGCCTACTCAAAGAAAAACTGTCATTGTAGAAAAGTAAAACACAATAGTCAATGATTATTTCAAATCAAAAAAACCTTTATTTAGGTCTCAGCAACAGACCAAAGAGGAACGCAGCCATGGTGAAACTTGGGGAATTTGCAAAGCCTTGGACACCCATGGCAACCATCATTTTACATACTTAAACAATTGGGGGCATGAAGACTACCTATCTAAATAATAAGGGAGCGCAATCTGGTCCTGAAGTCCAAAACATCCGGAACTGCAGCAGATGCCATCTAGGTCCCCAGGCTCTGGTACTACGAGAGGCTCCATCTTCTCTCAGACCAGACTGAATCCAGGTCGTCACTCTCTTGTCTTCCTTGTACGCTTCCTTCCACGCCGTGGT
Source organism: Lithobates sylvaticus (assembly GCA_028564925.1). NCBI lineage: Eukaryota > Metazoa > Chordata > Amphibia > Anura > Ranidae > Lithobates > Lithobates sylvaticus. The sequence continues at coordinate 253,626,073 of CM053028.1, read as the reverse complement.
GCTGGTGCTGGTGGGGTGGCAGAAGGAGGAGGAGGAGGCGGAGCAAGGTCACTCTCGCAAACATGTGTGAGGGGAGTCATCTCCCCAGCCATCCCCTCATTTATTATTTTGAGGATGACCTCCTCACACATGCTGCGTTGCCCCGCCTCCATACCCGTAAATTTACTTGTAACCAAGGAGGCAAAGGCCTCCTCGTAGGTGGGTGTGGCATAGAGGGAGGCTGAGGCATCTATTATCAGCTGGAGCGCTGACTCTCCCACCTCCCCCATGTTTTTCGCCCTTCTGTAGGGAAGGCGGAGGGGAGAGACTTGGGAGACAGTCAGGCTCCTACGCCTACCCCCCTGTTGGCTGCCACTACCCCCTGCCTCCTCCTGACTGCCACCTTCCACAGCCACCTCCTGGCTGAGGTCTTCCTGTGTATGAAAAAGGGACATAGTTTCAGTTATTTGTTCATCAAACACACACAATTCTCATCTAGTGACTGTTGCAAAATGTTTTCAAATACAAAACCATACAATTCTCAGCCCTGCAGTTTAGATTCTTCCCAAAAATGTCTCCCACACCACTGTCTGTTGATATGTCAATCACGTTAGCAAATAAGCAATTGGGGATCCTGAATTAACTGAACATCATTCATTATTCAACAAACTGGTTCCAAAACTACTATACCTGGAACAAGCTGGGCACCTGCACATATTCCTGACTGGAAGGCCCAGGTTGGTCCTCGGAAGCCTCACGCGGGGTGGCGTGCGTGGAAGGACGCGTGCAAGGAAGAGTCGAGAGTGACTTCCTGACAGTAGCCTGGTCTTTGAGAAAGTGGAGCCTCTCATAGTACCAGAGCGTGGGGACATGGACATCAGCTGCTGCAGCTCCAGATGCTTGTGACTTCAGGACCTTATTGCGCTCCTGGAAATAGGTAGTCTTCATGTTGGTGATCTTCACTTTTAAGTTTGCGACGGTTGCCATGGGCAGGGTAGGCTTTACAAATGCCACCAGTTTCAGCAGGGCTGCGTACCTCTTTGGTCTGTTGCTATAATCCCTGTGTTTTGCCTGCCATAAGAGGGGGAATTGCCGGTATTTATCAATGAAGTGTGGGAGAAAGCTCACGTTGTAGAAGGCATCCATCACCTCTGCAAGACACAACGCCACACAAAACAATATAAATAATGTCAGCCTAAACTCTCCTAATCTTCTCCATAAAGAAGCCTCAAGTTCTAATCAGTCTAGGCTAGTTATGTACCAACGTTAAATTGTACCTTCGTTTGTAGCGATCGTCTCGTGTGAGTTTTCTCTCCCCTCGTCTCCCAGATCGTGGCTACGACACAGGCGTGTGACGTTTTATATACACTGCGCATGCTTCAAACTCCGCCCGCCCCTGACGATCTTTCTCGTCTATTCCCCACCCCTTCTCTTTACGGCGTAGTGGGGAGAGCACATGGCGGGGACACAGCAGGTGCGCCACAAATATCCCACCAACGAGGAGGAGGACGAGGAAAGTCCGGAGGCAGAAACGTCCCGATCCCGGAGCCTGAAATTCAAGGCCTCCAATATGTCATTTGGAGAAATGTTGGAGATGGTGGACATATTAAAGAGGAGCGACTATGATGGGAAGTATGGGCCTTACCTCAACCCCAATGTCCGCAAGGCCAAGATCATGTCTAAAGTTGTGAGAAGGCTGTACAATCATTTTGGGGTACAACGATCCAAGGAGCAACTGAGGAAACGCTGGTCAGACCTGAAACTGAGGGAGGCCGATCAGTACAGAAAGATCAAGAGAATTCTTCAAAAAAGTAAGTAGTTGTGTTTTGTGTTTGATTTCTTGCTTGCATACTGCTCCATTGTGGTTTGATTTTTACAAAGTTGTACATTCCAAAATGGCCACTTTCAGGTTCGTCTGTGCATTCGATCGTACTCAGCCTCGATCTTTCTGCCACTGTCATGATCGTGTGTGTGCATTCGATCGTACGCAACCTCGATCGTTCGGCCACTTATAATACGATGTTTGGTGTTTTTTTTGGGGAAAGGAAGTTTGTTCTCACTAGAAATGTCATCAAGAATGTAAAGCCAATTTATTCAATGTAAAGGAGAGGTCACTCAGTAGCTGTTTACCCATCTGGACTCTAGAGCACTAGTGCTGGGACACCCAAACCCCCTTTTTATTATGCTTTTCCACACATGTGCTCCAGTGGATACTAGAGGGGGGTCTCCATCACACAAACTTCTACCAAAAAGCTAGTCAGTTTAGCACCTTTACAAAGTGACTACATTCATGTAGTTGACATTTGTAACTGGCCAAACTAAAATAGTGTCCGTCACTTTCAAGCAATGTTTGTCATTTCCTATTTCTGCCCTCAATAGCTTGTGTTGCTAAATCTTCCTTTTGGACATTCTCATAGGGGAGCGAAAACTTGGGCCGTCTGAGGAAACCCCCAAACCAACACCTCCCAAAAAAGGGGAAAGAGCAGAAGCAGAGGAGGAGGAGGAGGAGGAAGGAGAGATCATCGAACTTGGAGAAATTGTCACCAAAACAGGTGAGTGTGGGAGAACACAGCTACTGGTAAGCTAATCCATGTATGGCTGCCTCATTTCCAACACCCCATTTTTGTTTGTTTGTGGTTTTTAGGTGACGTGGATGTTGTGGAAGAAAAATCGCACTTTACCACAGAGAGTGCCCACGTACTCATCGGAGAGATAATGGTCTGCAATCGAGATCTAGATTACATAAAGCAAAACATCAATGATGTTCAACAAAAATTGAAGAACATCATTGATGTTTTAGGAAAAATATGAAAACGCACCAAGTAATTAACACACATTTGTGCCTGCTTCTGAACACATTTGCAACTTAAAAACTGTCTGAAATTTGGAACATGCACACATTGTGTCCACATGTGCTAGCTCCCACCATGGTGGATGAATGGCAACGTTTTTTTGGGGGTGCAAACACTTTACGAACTACGAAAGTGGTTGTGGTGAAGGGGTTGCACCCCCAAAAAACGTCCATTCATCCCCATGATGGAAAATGGCACTTTTGAAGCTTCTAGGCATGTGTTTTACCATCTAATGACCATTTTCAGACCCAAATTGTGTGCATGTTCCAAATTTCCACTTTTCGGGGGTGACCCCCCCATGTGATGAAGGCAAGATCAAACACACTTTGAACATATAGTCATGTCTGATCTTGTCTTCACTTTACAAAGTTGAACTTTCCAAGTTCCTAGGTTCTGTTTTGCTCCATGCCTGGTTTTACCAATTGCGTAATGTTTGTAAACAATGTTGTAAATAACCAAGATGTTGTCAGTTTTGGCGTGAAGATTGTAAACGCACTTGGGAATGTTTTCCTAGTAAAATTTTATTTTTCTAAATGTGTGGCTTCCTTATTTAAAAAACACAATGCATTATGTATGTAAAATGAAAAGGATATGGGGGGCAATGGGTGTTATTTACTAAAGGCAAATCCACTTTGCACTCCAATTTTCTTTCCCGGGGAACTTTTTCAATGCACTTGTAGAGCATAGCGGATTTGACTTATGTAAATGACACCCACAGTGCTTTGTACGAAAACACGGAGCACAGCATTTTGGAGAATACACACATGTCAGACCTGGTGATGAAAAGGAGTATTTTGTGTGTCAGTTATGCAGTACAAACCTTCTCTAGACCAAAGATTAGGTAGCAAACACACAACATGAGAATAATCTTTTTGGGAAGAAGAGACTGTTACCTCCTTTTGCCCAGAAAGTGCATTCCCACTGTCGAAGGCAAAGGGAAAAAATGTCAAAGTAAAATAAGCTAAAAAGAAGACTGAAATGACAAGAAATCATAGGTTGGTTAAAATATCAGATTTATTAAAAAATGCCTCTCACACATCGTCAGGCAGAGCAATGGCCCCCCTACCCACAAAGTACTGCATATATTGGTCCCGGACCACATGGGCATTTAGAGGGGGCAAGCCTGGACGTGCCACTCGAAGGGCTGTGAGTTCGGCATTTGGAGGGCCCTCCACATCTGGGCCAACGGCCACCACATAGTTCCTGTTATGTCTTTTGAGGAAGTTGTGCAATATGCAACAGGCAAGAACTATGTGGTTGAGTTTGTATTCCGCCAAGTTAAATGCCGTCAGGAACAGGCGGAAGCGGCTGGCCAGGATGCCAAAAGCGTTCTCCACAACTCTTCTGGCTCTGGACAGCCTGTAGTTGAAGACCCTCTGGTCCGGGGTGAGGGTCCTCATCGGGAACGGCCTCATCACATGGGGAGTCAACGCAAACGCTTCATCTGCGACAAAGACGAAGGGGAGTCCTTCGGCATTCTCCTCTGGAGGTGGCAAGCACAGACTGCCACTTTGGAGACGCCAGTAGAACTCCGTGTGCGTAATGGCCCCACCATCCGATATCCGGCCGTTCATCCCCACGTCCACATACATAAACTCGTATGTTGCCGACACCACCGCCAACATCACTACACTATTAAACCCTTTATAATTATAATAGTAGGACCCCGAGTTGGGCGGTGGGACGATGCGGACGTGTTTCCCATCAATTGCCCCTCCGCAGTTAGGAAAGTCCCAACGGCTGGCAAAGTGGGAGGCCACAGTCTGCCATTCCTGTGGCGTGGAAGGGAACTGTGGAGTGAAACAAGAAAAAAAAAATTAGTCACTTTGCACCTAAACATTGCAAGCAGATTAGACAATCAACATCTTGGAACAAGAGCATTGTATAAAATTGGAGGCTGGAAAGTATTTGCACAGAAAAGTAGAGGCTCCCCTTCACAGATTACTCACCCCCCCATCAATCCCCCCACTTCTGATGGGCCATTGGCAATAACTAGGGGTTTTGGGGGGGGGTGGGTGGACAGCTAACCCTCTGCACTTCATTGATTGGCAAATGGCTCAATAATGTGGGCTAGTTTGGCCAGACCCTCTGTACTTAACACTATTGGCAGGCCACAGGAAAGATCAAATAACATTTCAACCCCCCCCCCCCCCCCCCCAAAAAAAGGCAGGCACAGTGTGACATTATTAAATTACCAAGCAAGCTAATAGGAGGGAAAGAAGACCAAAAAATAGGAAATGGAATGTATGGAGGCAGCCCCTTGCACTACATGCTTTGCTGAATTCATCCCTAAAGATGCGCACTATAAAGAGGTAGGTATATAGTGTGTATGGACCTTGGGAAAGCCAGCAGATAAAGGATTGGTACCATCTGACAGAGCAGTTGGGGGAGGGGGTTCCTAATGAGTTCCCCCCCCCCCACCAAAAGAAAAAAAAAAGGGGGCTCTACATGAAGTAAACCACACAGCAAACATTTGTGCATATTTTAGGGGGTGTTTTGGGGCAAACAATACTATGCAGCAGACAAAAGACATTGCTTAAGTGACTAGGCCATAGGTGTCTATTGGGGCAGAAGAGCATGCTGGGGAGGTAAGTGAAGGGAAAAATGCATGAAGGAGAAAAGGGGCACAGCATATTAGAGCATATTGCAATCATGGTAATTAGGGAAGGAGGTCAAAAATACAAGTCATTAGCAAACAGAGCATACATAGAAGGGAATAGTAAAGTAGAAATGTTACCTTAATATAGTCCTCCTGCAGGACCTCGATGATGGCAGAACAGGTCTCTGGAATAATGATTCCCAGGGCCTGGGGAGAGATACCTGAAGAGAACTTCAAATCCTGAAGACTTCTCCCTGTCGCCAAGTACCTCAACGTAGCAACAAGCCTCTGCTCCGGAGTAATGGCTTGTCTCATGCAGGTATCCTGCCGGCTGATAAAGGGGGTCAGCAAAGCCAAAAGACGGTGAAAATCGGGGTCCGTCATCCTGAGAAAGTTCCTGAAATCATCAGGATTATTCTCCCGGATCTCACGAAGCAAAGGCATGTGCGAGAACTGGTCACGCTGAAGCAACCAATTCTTGGTCCACATACTCCTCGTCACTATGTTCATGGACGGGTCTTGGCTCAAAGCTAAAAGCCCGACACCAATTCCGCGTACAGCACGAACTCGGCGACGAGTACGCACGGGAAACATCGCTCAGAAGGTCACAAAAGGTCGGCTGGTCAGAACGGACAAACAGAAAGCACCGATAAACAGCAAGGCCTGAAAGAACGAAATGAATACCAGCAACGAGCAGACAATAAGCAGTGCAAATCAAAGCGTCCTATATCAAGATATAGGCCGCAATGACCAACAAATGCGAACTGACTACACGCACTAGTAAACAGATACGCACGACAAGCACAAACTGAAGAGCAGTAACGATCTGAGTCAGAAAACTGAGAAGCGCGAATCTTAAGTCACCAAACTTCCACTAACTCTCGATAAACACGGGATCAGCAGAAGGAGCCCAACGGGTGCCTGACGTGGTGCTGAACTTCCCTTTTGTAATCTCGTGGACGACGACTTACGTCACAACGTTCTTCCAGACCGGATATTCCGACAACGTAGTCCGACCGTGTGTACGCAACACCAACATCGGACAAAGTACGTCGGACAAAGTCCGACCGACCTGGTCCGCGGATTGTCCGAGCGTGTGTATGGGGCTTTAGGAGCACCTTCTTAAATTGACCGGACTAATCTGTGAACCACATTAGCACATACTGTAGCCAGTCTGTGGGAGCCAGAATTATTGTTGGGTGGTAGGGGATCAAATACTTATTTTACTCACTGAATTGCAACTCAATTTATAACATTTGTATCATGTGTTTTTTCTGGATTTTTTGGTTGATATTCTGTCTCTATCATTTAAAATACACCTATGATAAAAAAATATAGTCCCTTCATATCTTTATAAGTGGGCACACTTACAAAATCTGCAGGGGATCAAATAAGTATTTTCCCCACTGTATTCTGTTTTATTGTTTTTAACAAGTAGTTATACAAATAGTGCAATGGTTGCCCATGCAGGGGCAGGGCCTTCTGGCCCATTATACAAAAGTCAAAAGAAAAACAATTACATAAAAATAAAAAATAAAATAGAAAAAAACACTCATAAAATGAGAACCTGGAGAGAAGGAGTAAATCTCTTAAAGCGCAAGGCTCGAGCAATTCTTAGTGGAGTAAGAAGAGGATATGGGACCATTCAGTAACCAGAAACCAGTTTGCCATTGTAGCAGTGGAGGGGTTATCCAACCAACAAGACCCTACCTTCTGAAACTTGCAGAGACCCCCCCTTATTAGTGTATGTGGCTTGGTATAAGGGCAGGTTGGAATTTACTAATGCATCCAGAATTGCACAGGGCGGGAGAGGTCTGTTTCCAGCACAATGAAATTGCCTTATGGGCATAGAATAACAAAAGGCTCAGAACAGTTTGCCCAGATATCGTGTTGGCTAATGTTTTAACTAGATCCAGTAGACAATATTACGGCTCAAGAGGTATTGTGATCTTGTAACCTACCATTTATTGTTGTCTGTGCTTTATAAGTTTGGGCAAATGGCATCTACTTGTTGAAATAGTGTATTGCAATCCATGAGCCTGTGACCTTACATAGCTTTATATACAGGTCCTCAGTGCACTGGGACAGTGTTTGAGCAGAAGCGTTCTTATCCTTATCCCCCCAATATGTTCTCTTGTTCTTTTTACTTGTCAGCAACCTGGCTTGACCAAATGCATTTCATACAACACTGCCTCAATGTAGCATGCCCTGAATTTTGCCTGTTAAAAATGATTCTCTTGTCTGATGACTGTTTACTTTTCTGCAGTTGTCTACTCTTCAGCTTTCACCACTGCATGTGGCAACCTGGAAGTGCCAACCACGGCACTCCCTGCCTGGAGTTTGCGTGTTTTCCCTGTACCTGTATGGGTTTCCTCCCACACTCCAAAAGACATGCTGGTAGGTTAATTGGCTCCTGACTAAATTGGCCCCAGTATGCATGTGTATGTATGAATATGAGTTTGGGACCTTAGATTGTAAGCTCCTTGAGGTTAGGGACTGATGTGAATGTACAATAAATATGTAAAGCGCTGCACAAATTGACAGCTCTATATAAGTATTTGTAATAAATAAATATAGAGAAATACAGATACTGGGCTTTCGAAAATGACTAGAATCTCCTTAGGATCTTTGCTTTATTCAACGTCATTTTACAGCATTATCTTGCCTAATATAAATAAGCTGCAAAAACAGTTTAATTAAAGGAAATTGGCATGACAAATGAAAACAAATAACAATTTAAACAATTCACTACACCGTTTAGAACAATTTATTCGAAAAGCATCCACTGCTACTTTTTCGATGTGATAAATGTCACTAACCTAATCAAATGGAAATCAACATGGATCCTTGGAAAGTCAATGTTTACAGCAAACTGGAGTCAGCAAGCTCCAGAGTAGCCTCAGGTCCCAGCAGAAATATAGGGTATAGTGAGTTCACAAAGGAATGCTGCAAAGAACTGTGCCACATTCAGGACCACCCACCGCGAAGGACAAAATATGAAACTGTATGTAACGTGATCAAGGACACTTACAAAAAGGTATGTATAGGGGGAGAGGGTGATGTGCAGTATTGGGGTTAGGTATGAAGATAGAAAGTGACTTTGTGTCACCTAACTTCTTATATCAGACCTGAGAAATTAACGCAAACCTCTCCAATGAAATCCTTGAGATATTAGAAAAAAATGCATATTTTAATGGAACCAGCCAGGGTAGAAATAGCTCTACCAAAAACAAATCTTTGTAGGTGGAAGCCATTTAATGAACAAGACATGCACTTCCTTATAAATCATGAATCATAAAAATCATGAATCATAAAATTGATCTACAGCCAAAACATTTTTTTTGTAGTATTGTTGGAGGACGGAAGAGTTACAACCCATGTCATTTTTTTTATGTTGCTGGGAGACTTTCCCTAACTTGTCCTAGAGACACAACAGGAAGTTGGTGAAAACCCAGATAGCATGGATAACTTTCCATAAATTTGTGGCAATGTTTAATTGTAAGTCTTGTTAACTTGCTGCACAATTTCACACTTGTACACTTGCAGATTACTTGAAGCACAAGTTCTAGTTTACACTTTTCCAAATTCAGCCACAGTGACCCCTGTGGTGGGATGACTATTGCACAACATATCTGAACCAGAACTTGCAGCAGACTTGCAGAATGTTTGCAAAGAAAGTTGATCTGGGGTCATGCAATGCGTACTTGTTGCAATTGTGCAAAAAACTTGTGAAGCCTGGTAAGTCATTTTCAAACTTGCAGCTCAATTGCTTGCTATCCGGGAATCTCTAAACAGGTGACACTGCTATCCGGGAATCTCTAAACAGGTGACACTGGAACAAGGAAAATCTTTTTGTGACAAGAAAATGTGGATTTCCCATCACCTTAAAGTGGTTCTACAGCCTTAACCACTTCAGCCCCGGACCAATTGGCAGCCAAAGGACCAGGCCCCTTTTTGCGATTCGGCACTGCGTCGATTTAACTGACAATTGCGCGGTCGTGCGACGTGGCTCCCAAACAAAATTGGCGTCCTTTTTTCCCCACAAATAGAGCTTTCTTTTGGTGGTATTTGATTGCCCCTGCGGTTTTTATTTTTTGCGCTATAAACAAAAATAGAGCGACAATTTTGAAAAAAAATGCAACTTTTTTGCTTTTTGCTATAAGAAATATCCCCAAAAAATATATAAATTTTTTTTTTTCTCAGTTTAGGCCGATACCTATTCTTCTACATATTTTTGGTAAAAAAAATCGCAATTAGCGATTATTGATTGGTTTGCGCAAAAGTTATAGCGTTTACAAAATAGGGGATAGTTTTATAGCATTTTTATTATTTTTTTTTTTACTAGTAATGGCGGCGATCAGCGATTTTTATTGTGACGGACATTTTTGGGACCATTGTCATTTATACAGCAATCAATGCTATTTAAATGCATTGATTCCTGTATAAATGACAGTTGTAGTGAAAGAGTTAACCACTAGGGGGAGGGGAGGGGTTATGGGCTGTGAGGTGTGTGTTTTTTTACATTAGGGGGTGGGGCTGACGTCTGACGTCATTGATCGGCTTTCCCGATGACCGGGAACAGCCAATCAATGACAGGCAGAGTAGGAAGCGCGGGGAGAGGTTTGTTTACACATGCCTCTCCCCGTTCTTCAGCTCCGTGACCCGATCGCGGGACACCAGCGGCGATCGGGTCCGCTGGTCCCGCGGCTGGGGTCACGGAGCTCCCGACCGGGTCGCGAGCACGACGCTGGCAGCGCGCGCGACCCATGGGCAGGCATTTAAAGGGGACGTACAGGTACGTGCTTTTGCCTGCCCGTGCCATTCTGCTGACGTATATATGCAGTGGGCGGTCGGGAAGCGGTTAAAGTTTCTTTCCTTAATGCATTCTATTTATTAAGATATAAAAAAAACTTCTGTGTCAGAGGATGTCCCCCAGCCCCCCCCCCCACACCCACCATTATACTTACCTGAGCCTAATATCGATCTAGCGTTGTGCAAGAGAGCAGTGGCTTTCTCTGCTCTTTCCCTCCTCACTGGGCAGTTGACTCCGGCTGCTATCAAACAAATCCTATGACAAGGGAGCGGGGGGGGGGGGAAGAGCTGAGCCCCGCTGTTTGTGTCAAAAAACAAGACTGCATTAGTCCCCCTATACAAAGTGGCTTTCTATGGTGGGTACTCGCTAAAGAGGAGATATCAGGAGCACCGATGAGGGACCCCAGAGGCTTGGGCTGCTCTATACAAAACCATTGCACAAAGCAGGTAAGTATTACATGTTTAATATTTTAATAAAAAATTAAATAATAAAAAAAAGAGCTTTACAATCACTAAATCCTAGTTACAATAGTTACTAGGATAAACAAGTGGATTGTTTCTAAAGGCAACAGCTTTGCTCCAGTGTTTATAAATCAGCCTCTCAGCTATTACTTTTACACTTTTATTGCAGGGTAAGTATAAAAACATTATTATTTCAGTTGGGTGATAAGAATTCTATGCTTTTAAATGCATTGCAATATTTTTTTTTTTTAATGGCAAAGAAATGGTAGAATGGCTTGTGGATTGTTATAGGGCAGTAAAATACATTTCTTAGCCAAGATGTTTTTCAAAAGCTTAACTCACTGCACAGCTCTGATTTTAGTTAAGGATATTGCACGCTATAAGTATTCCAGCTCTTTCACACGCCTGGCCAAAATTTTATATTTTTAGCTAAGCGTGATGTAATTGTGCATTTAAATTAGGTTAATCTATTCATGGGTTGCTATGACTGCAAAGTACTTTTTCACTGTAATCTTTAACACATAATAATTCTCAGACATAAAAGTGACAATGTTGTCTTTGTAGTTTTCCATTGCTTACAATAAATATTGTAGCGCACAAACCAATTAAAAAGCTATTTGGCCTCTTTGGTGGTGGGAGGCGAAAAACACCCCAAACCCCACCGCCCACATCCAAATGGCGGTAGCAAACCGCCATTTCCTATGGCAGCCAGATTGTAACTGTGCACGTGCCGAGTGTGACAACGCAAGTTGTAATGACGTCACACAGCCGGCGTTGGGGTGTTTTTCACCTAACCCACATGACGCTGGGTAGGCAGCTTCTTCTGCCGGTGGGTACATATAGCAGGGACTCTGAGGGCCTCTCACTCTGGTCTCTGGCTTTTGTTAAAGACTGTGAACACAACTGTTGGCTTTGGTTAATTTGTAAGGGCTTAGTGGCAGAATTAAGGTAATCTTAACTTTTCAGATTGTCCCTTTACTTCTGACTCTAGTGTTTTCTTCAAATCTTTGAGGTAAAAATTGTTGTACTTTCCTATAATCTTCTTTCTTTAACTTTTGTCACAGAATTTATCAGTGTTATCTTTCTCAGCCTTATTTTCTAGGGCTATATCCATTCATCCACACCTTGGTCAATGTCGGTTATTGGTCTTCCTCAGACATGTGTTTGACCGTGATATACATTTTATTGTACTTGCCCACTATATGTGGGGCACCATGGTTTGTGACCCCTGTTCTGTGCTTCCTGTCTGGCAGTCTCCTGCCCTTTACACGGCTCCCAGACAAGACTCTCCTCATGGTGCTTCCTTGTTGCACTCTATTTCTTCTGTCGGAGAAGGATTTTATATTTTTAAACGTGTTGTATGGTTGGTGGGTAAGTTATGTTTTGTACCACTCATTAACTGTTTTGTTAGAAAGTTTTTTCCTTATTGCAGATATTTTCTTTGGCACATATTTTTGCTACTGCATACTAATGAGATGTGAAGAAGTGAACTTTCCTTCACGAAACATGTCGAGTTGTAGGATATCAACTGGCTATCCTTGTATGCATATATGCTATCATACAACTATTCATCGTCTTTTGATATACTCTATGCAATTTTAATATGATATAAATTTAATTATGTATGTGAATAAAATTTTTTTTTTTTATCCTTTTACAAGTTATTAACCATCACTGTATAACTGTAAACTAATACCAATGGCAAGTTACTACTTGGTGTTTTTGTGAGCGACACTATGGGATTTATTTACTAAAGGGAAATCCAAGTGCACTGCAAGTGCAGTCACTGTAGATCTGAGGGGGACACACAAGGAAAATAAAAAAACAGGATTTTTGCTTCTACATGATTGTATGATAAAATCAACAGAGCTTCCCCACATTTCAGATCTTCCCCTCAGATTTACAGCGACTGCACTTCCAAGGGCACTTGCAGTGCAAACTGGATTTCCCTTTAGTAAATCAACCCCTATGGCATGCATTTATAAAAAAAATTGGCAGAGCAATTTATCCTGTGAAAAGGCATGTACATTTGTTCTGTGTAAATGCAGCTAAATCAAATGTTATAAGCCATTTTTTCTCTGTGCTGGATTTATTCATAAGAACAGCATTAATCAGGAACATTCTGCATTATGACCACTAGATGGAGTTGACATAAATAAATAAAGTACTTAATTCCTATGATAATCCGTTTCTTGTTTTATGCTATTTTTATGAAGAACATGCAACCTCTACAGAAAATGGTCAAGTAACATTAGATTTTGCCGACATTCGCACTGAACAAATGTACACGTAGCTTCGCAGGATGAATAGTTCTGCAAAGTTCTAAAATACAGTCCATAATGTTTTAATAAATTAATATATTTTATACCATATTTAATACTCTCATACACATATCTCTTTTGTACTAGATGACATCATTTATACATCATTCTCTCAAAAAAAAAAAATGTTCCTCCTAATAGAGAAGAAAAACAAGAAAAAGCCTTTTAGCCTGAAGGGAGAAAATGAAAATTCTCATAACTTTCTTTAATATAAAAAGGAGCACGTACTATCTTTTCTTATCTTCTATGGAGTATGAAAGGAAACAAAGGACTAGATTTCTGCAAAGCTGATATGCGCTACTCGTGTTAAGTACAGGGTGCCATTCTGTAGAGAATGCCACAGGATAGATTTCTTATAACTCCAGACCTTTTCTTAGTCTACGGACCCTCTCCTCTATGCAGCCACATACATTAGGCAAACCACTGCAGGTTTAGTTTATTAGTGCTGATTAACTGAGGTATTTATTGCTTAATTTTACTTCTATATATTTGGTAATTTCACAATATCAATATTCATACTGTACTTGTAATAAAAGACCTGTAGAACTCTGTTAGGTTTCTGAATAATGAATGATATAGCAGAACTTTTCAAAGAAACATTTATGACACTGGTACAAGTGAACCACTAAAGCCAATGCCTGCTAGCAGTTTGTTACAAAACAGTTAGCGCTCCCATCTGTTTTTAACATTGTCATACTGGAGCTGAATAGAACACCCGTTTGAAGTGCAATGTGTCCCCCCCCCCCCCCCCCCCAATGCAGAGTGTGCATTTTGGGACACGCACCCATGCAACCTCTATATCCCAATAGACAAAAAAAGGACAAAAGCTACAACAAAGCTTACTGAAAGCTCTGCAAATGCTATGTAAAAGCTCACCTTTCACACTGCTCTTATACAAGCTGAGGCCTGTGTAAACTAGGCCTAAAGCCCCATACACACGCTCGGATTATCCGAGGACCAGGTCCGTCGGATCATGTCCGTCGTACTTTGACCGATGTTGGTTTTGCGTACACACGGTCAGACAACGTTGTCGGAAAATCCGATCATTCTGAACGTGGTGACGTTCGTTGTGTACGACGGGACTACGTAGAGGCTAGTAGCCAATAGCTTTGGTCTTGTAATGTGATCTGAGCATGCGTAGCACTTTGTCCGTCGGAATTCGCTACACATGATCGGAATTGGTGTGATCTGACTTTGTTGTCGAAAAATCTATCCAGCAGGAGATAGAACTTTGTCCGTCGGACAATCCGATGGAAACTGTCCGATGGTGCCTACACACGGTCGGAATTTCCGACAACATTGTCCGATAGGACAGAATCCATCGGAAAATCCGACCGTGTGTATGGGGCTTTACTGTTCGCTAACATACTTAAAGGAAACCTAATGGGGTCCCTAATGATGTCATATGTGACGAAACGTATAGGGAGAGCCAGGATACATGACTGCCACACATGTGTAACGAGTTTCGGCCATCTTAGAAACTGGCATCTGGATGTTTTCCATGTACTAGAAGCGCTCTATATTCATAGATTGTAACTGCATTGGCATAATATGTTTGTTTTTTAAGCAGTCTTTCATAGGTGCGCTGCAGATTATACACAATAATTTGGTAGGTTTCCCATTTTGCTGTGGGGGATGTAAGTATTTTATTTTTAATGCTGCACTCTTAGTTTACTATTTGGTTATAATCTGTATTGAAGTATAGTAGCAGCAGCTTATTGGTAATAGTTTCAGTCCCAAGCATGGATTTTTTTGGTTTTTAAAATAAACCTGAGCTTATAATAAATCTTGTCTATCACAAGGCTTAATTTTGATCCTTTAGTTCCCTATTTTTTCCCAAGTTTCAATCAGTATTTTATTTGCATTAGTTGTAGTAGTGGCATTAGGGCTAAGTGACTATCTATCCTAAAGATGAGTCCTGGCTATGCTCCCTACTGGGACAATATGTATGTTCACTCCATGTGTGCCTGGGCTTCTTCCAACATTTAAGTACATCTTGGTTAATTTATTGGACTCCTGCGAAACTGCCCTCAAGTGCATGTTAGCACTTTCAGGACACAGGAACAAGTGTGAATGAATGGATCTATGTACTTTGCAAAGTGTTACATAAAGTGTTAAGACAACGCTGTATAAAACATTTCATTGTATTGACTATTTAGGGTTCTGAGGTTGCAAGTATTTTAGTTTTCCTGATGGAAGTCAGCAATCACAACTTCAGTAAAGGTTAAATTGCTGTCTGTGCCATTTGGGAGATTTATGCCACATATACAGAGTAGAAAGTAAGGGAGAATACACCCAATAAGCCATAGTAAAAAATAGATTTTGTGTGGGTGGGTGTGGGGAAATAAGGAAGATTAAAGCAATTAGCAAAGCCATGCACCATGTTTTAGCTTATAGAAATCAAAGCACATTTGTTTTTACGCTGTTTTCTCATTCCTGTCACAGCCCTCTGAAAAACTCTGGTCCGTTGGGTGGGGTGGGGGCTCTGGGCCGGAACTCGGAACCTGTAACTTGGGAGGCGGAGTCTTGATGTCACGTTCTCACGTACCTGATGGATGAGCCCGATGATGCAGAGGAAGGTCTCCCTTACGTATCTGACTCACGGCCTCTGACAGGCGGCTCGGGAGTGCAGAATGGTATGAGTGCCTGGCAGGTCAGCTGTCAGAAGGGCCACTTTGGGGTTCCTGATGCTGCAGGGATGAGTACCAGCAGGGTGAAAGGTCAGGACAGTGGACAGGCTGGAAACTGGATCAACCGATATCCGGACACCACACACTGGGATGCTGGGACTGGCAGACAGTGGATTAGCCCAGATAGATATTGATCACAGGTAGGTGCAGGCAGGCTGGGTCGTTGCACAGGCAGGAGATACTGGAGCAGGTGCAGTAGACAAGGCAGGTCGGGTCACAGGCTGGGTAGGTAACAGGAGAGCAGCGTAGCACTTAAAGAAGCAGGCAGAATCAAGGTCAAAGATGAGCCGGGGTCAGGTGCAGGCAGAAGGCAAGGAAAGTCCAAAGGCAGGCCAGGTAACACAGGAATCTATCACATAAGCAGATTACAAGGAGCAGGGGTCACGGGAAGCTGCAGATCAGACAGCACTGGTCCTGTCTGCACATCCTGTTTACATAGGCCATTTGGCGCCAAGAAACAGTCGTGCACCAGCTCGGCCAGCAGCATTGTTTCTTCCACAGAGCATTTCCTGACAAATTCCTCCTCACCATCGATTATTACAGGCTCTGGTGGACCAGTACTTCGCTCAGGGAAAGGATCAGAAATAGCAGGTTCAACAAGGTCACATGAAAGACCGGGTGGACTTTAAATGAGTCAGGGAATTCCAGCTTGTAGGCTACATCGTTGATTCTCCTTTTTACAGGAAAGGGTACCACAAATTTAGGGCCCAATTTCCTTGAGGGGCAAGCCAGCTTTAGATTTACTGTGGATAGCCATACCTAGTTGCCCGGTTCCAAGGTTAGTTCTCCTCGTTTCTTTTTATCGAAAATGTTTTTATTGTATTCCTGCGTCTTGGTCATGGTCTCTTGTAACAGTTTGTTGTTTTTGTAGAAGAAGTCCATTGTTTCAGAGACCACAGGAACTGAGCATTCTGGTATGGTGCTGGGCAGAAAGGATGGGTGGAAGAATGGAGTTTGTTTGATGGCAGAATGATAAGAGTTGTTATAGACGAACTCGGCTATAGAAAGCAGGGAGACCCAGTCGTCCTGAGAGAAGGATGAGAAGCAGCGCAGGTATTGTTCCAGGGTCTGGTTAGTTCTCCACGTTTGCCCATTTGTCTGGGGATGGTATGCAGAGGAAAAGGACAGATCAATCTCCAGAGATCCGCATAAGGCTTTCCAGAACCTGGAAGTGAACTGTACTTCCCGATCGGACACGATATTGGCTGGAACTCCATGGAGCCTTACTATTTCTTTAATGAAGATTTGTGCTGTTTCAACAGCCGAGGGTGTCCCTTTCATTGGCAGAAAATGGGCCACTTTTGTCAATCCACCACCATGAAGATGGTAGTAAAGCCCTTTGCCGGGCAGAGTTCCACAATCAAATCCATTGAGATCATCCTCCAAGGTCTCTCTGGACTAAGCAAATGCTTCAGCAAACCCCAAGCCTTGACTTTATTATTTTTACTTCCGGTACAGATGGTGCAGGACTCCACATACTTTTTACAGTTGCCTACTACCTGGGGCCACCAGAACATGCGTTGCACAAGTTCGGCCGTCTTCAAGGTGCCGAAGTGTCCGGCCAGTTTGTGATCATGGCAGAGTTCCAATACCACAACCCTTACATCTCTAGGTTCAAAGATTTTGTCTTTGTTCTATAGTAGGCCATCCTGTGCCTGTAATCTGGTTTCTGGGGAGGAGGCAGTTTCAGAAGAGTTTTGTTTGATCCATGAGAGTAAGTTTTCCTGAAGAGCAAGATAGTGTCATTGAACATGTGGGATAATGCGTGAGGGTTTGTATTCTTCGTAAAGACAATTTAAAAAAATCAATGAATCCTCACCACTCAAACAATCAAGCAATAACCGGTTTGTCAACTGTGTAAACATAAAAAATTGGGACAAAGGGATGTCAAAGGGATGTCACCAGAAGGGTAAATAAGAGGAGGGTCAGCTATATTTTAGCAAAAAATATATATAAGGCTTTATTGATGAAACACAATTAACAGGCAATAAGTTCAACATGAGTGGCACAATGACCACCTCTGGTAAACCACACTCCCACAATGTACCAATTTATTAGATAAAAGATAAATCACTGTAGAATATTGACAATATTGTCATTTAAAAGACATTAGGCTCAGGTAACCCTAGGCTCGTGGACTCCATTCCTGGGGTCCTATCTCCAGGTTGGGATAGATAGAATGGTGCTATATGTTAGAATAGTCCTACATGAGGCCACAGTCTCCTACAAATTTATTCCCAGCGACTTGTTGATATCTGACATCCCTTAAGGCAGTCTTTCAATATTTACCAACAGTAGCTTATATTTGTTAGAGACAAGGATTGTGGACAGTCATGTAGATTACGTCACTCCATTTACTAACTTCCGCTAGGAAGTTAATTCTGCAGTTCAAGGCTAACATTCAAATAGCGGCAAGTTTAAAGCTGTGTATAATGCAACATCTCTCAAACAGCAGACAATATTGTAGTTGCCAATTTCATTCTCTTACTTCTGCTGAGACATTGGATTTATAGTTCAAAACAGACAGTCAGGTAGATAGCAGGTTACAGATGCATACTGATAAATACATAGAGTATACTCAGAGTCTCTCAATCAACAGGCAGTATTCATCTACACAGCTATATTCATTAGTGCAGTGAACAAGAAAAAGCCCATGAGAGTTTTTGGTAATCAACACAGAGTTCAAAATGTCCATAGGTTATCGCTATCAATATAGAAAGAGTTAACCCTGAACGGGCGCTTACCCCTCCTTTTGCCATTAGGTACCGGCCGCGATACTATCTCACTGGAGATATCCTCTAACCGTGGAACACGGGAGATATCTGTGTTGCCGCTTTCCTTGAATCCATCCGTTAGTTTTAATACTGATGGCTGTCTGCTTGGTCCGGGAGAGAGGATAGTTTCCTCCAGGTTGTGCTTTTCCGAATCTGCTGTGTAGCGTTGTGGTGGCCGGGACGACTCACAGGTGGTTGCGAGGAGGTTTCCAAACAACTTCCGTTACAGCTGCTGGAACGAAGGCCTATGGTGGCCGGATAGCTTACTAGGATTGCGGAAGTAAGCCACCGCTTGGTCCCTAGATGTTAAAACATAAGGGGACACCTTACATTCCTGGGATAGGGACCAGAGAGGAGTACGGGGGTGAGCTGGCATCAGCTTGTATTCTTCAACCCCAGCCTATAAGTTATGTGGAATGAAAATCTAGAGAAAAATAGTGCCCACCTGGCCTGCCGTGGCTTTAATCTCTTTGCCGTCTTCAGATATTCCAAATTTTTATGGTTTGTATAGACCAGAATTGGGTGTGCCGCACCTTCCAGCAAGTATCGCGACTCTTCTAGTGCAGCCTTGAAAGCCAGGAGCTCACGGTCCCCTACATCATAGTTCCTTTCTGCTGTCGACAGTTTGTGGTAAAAAAGAACGCAACTGGATAGAGTAGAGCCTTGGATCCTTGCAGTTGAGAAAGCACTGCTCCGACTTCTATCTCAGAAGCATCGACTTCAAGAACAAATGACAGTGCAGGGTCAGGATGCTTCAAGATGGATGCTGAAGTGAACAACTTCTTAAGGGTTTCAAAGGCAGTCTGAGCTTCAGAAGACCAGAGAAATTGTATGCCCTGCCTGGTTAATTCTGTGATGGGGGCGATGATGGCAGAAAACCCCCTAATGAATTTCTGGTAGAAATTGGCAAATCCGATGAAACGTTGGACTCCTTTCTGCAGGTACTGGCCAGTCTGGGATAGCGGTGACTTTCTGTAGTTAAAATTCAAATTTTTCCATTATGGCGTAAAGGCCATGCTGCCGGAGCCGGGTTAACACACTTCAGACATGCCTGTGCTGGTCGTCTTTGAGGAGGAGAAAATTAGGATGTCATCCAGGTATACAATGACAAACAGGTCTAGATAATCTCGAAAGATGTAATTGACAAAGTGCTGAAAAGTGGCCGGGGCGTTGCATAGACCAATTGGCATGACCAGGTACTCAAAATGCCCGGATCGCGTACGAAAAGCTGTTTTCCACTCATCTCCTTCTCTGATGTGAATCAACTTGTATGCTCCCCGGGAGGTCCAGCTTAGTGAAGATGATCGCAGCTTCCAGCCTTTGAAACAGTTCGGACGCCAGGAGTAGTGAGTAGTGATTCTTGATAGTAATTTTGTTTAATTCTCGGTAATCTACGCAGGGGAGTAAAGAGTGGTCTTTTTTTTTCAACAAAGAAAATGCCTGCGCCTGCCAGAGAGGTGGATGGGCGAATAAACCCCTTCCTTAGATTGTCATGAATATATTCTTTCAGCGTGCCCAGTTCAAGTTCAGTTAAAGGAAGGATCCTCCCAAAGGAAACCTGGGCCCCTGGTAGAAGCTCAATCGGACAATCATAGGGTCTGTGGGGAGGAAGGTTGACTGCACCCTTCTTACTGAATACATCTAGGAAATCATGATACGCCACTGGATTGGCGTAACTCAGAGTCAGAGTCCAGACAGAGTAAGGGTTGCCTGTGGCTTCTTGTAGACAGTGTTGCTGGCAGTAAGTTGAGGGGAATTTGATTTCTGCAGTGGCCCAGTCGATGTGAGGGTTGTGGGCCTGCAGCCAGGGCATACCTAGGATGATGGGGAAGGTGATGAAATGGCATCCAGGCGTAGTAATTATTGGTGATGGAAGGCTATGATAGCCAAGAAGGGAACAGTCTCTTGTATGACTGATTTAATGGTGGACCCATCGGCCAGATGTACAGATAATCCCTGGGTCTTTGTTTGAAGTGGAATAAGGTGTCTTGCTGTAAAAGGCAAGTCTATGAAGCAGCTACAGGCTCCGGAGTCAATTATGACGGACACCTGGATACTCCTTCCTGGGAGCTGTAACAGAATAGGAAGAGCAAGATGAGAAGATTGGTTGGGTAAAGCATGAATAGAAGAGATTGATAGGCACTTAAGCATCTTCGCTGGACAGGATCTCACGTAATGCCCAAGTTCTCCACAATACATGCACAGATCAGTCACTGGTGCTGGTGTTCTTCGGTGGTGAGAGAATGATGGAGCAAGCCCAATTGCATGTATCGGGTGCCGGAACTACTGGAGCTGGAGGAGCCTGACTGGGGAAGCTGGGAACTTTGGGTAGCATCCAAATGCCCTGTGCTGTCTATGTCCCCATTAGGCCTCATTTACACTTGGTAAAAACATATGATTAAGCTGCATTTTTACTGCCCCCAACTACTCCCCCTTAAGCTGCAAAGGCAGCAGCTGTGGGTGTACACATGCCGCTGACGCAATGCTTTGCTTCATGGCTGCGACACACATTCCTGGATGAGCGCTTGAGTTTGGGTGCTGTAGCAACCACCAGCTGGATACTGGTTCAAGTCACAGTAAAGATATTTGCCAGCACACCATGGAACGACTTAGATAGCGTCCAAATGCGTGATTTATTGCATGATCACAACACAAGGAGAGTGCAATGTTTCGGAGTCACGCAGGACCCCTTCGTCACATGCCTGACTTAGGGGTCCTGCATGACTCCGAAACTTTGCATTCTCCTTGTGTTGTGATCACGTGATAAATCACCCATTTGGACGCTATCTATGTCGTTCCATGATGTGCTGGCAAATATGTTCCCTGTGTCGTGTTCAGTAGCCGAATGTGACCCATTTAAGAGAATGGGGCCACATTGCAACACAATGCCTACAGAATTATCTCCTAAATGGGACACAGACAGCAATTAAAACCCGACAGAAAATCTAACCCTTCCTTGCTACATCTAAAAGTAATGCTTACAACCCAAGAAGTGATAAACAATTTTGTGGATGACCTACTCACACACACACACTGTAAAGGACAGAGGCAGAAAAGCATGATACTTTGGCGTTAAATATTTTTACTCTAAATAAAGGGATCCTTACTGTCAAAAAAATCAAGAAATCAGTACCACCAAAATACCAACCTTAGCACCACATTTGATGCATACTGTTTTAAGACTTTTTTTTACTTTACACATCCTAAAGATATTTATCAAATATTTCACTATTAGTGCCAAATGGTGCATATATGTTGCAATGCTTTCAGCAGATTTCCCAGCATGCACAGTAGTTCACTTTTAAAAATGCATGTAAACATACAGTATGCAGTCTATTTCACGTCAGTGCAAATACAAACACTAATATATAACTTGGACATTCGAGTAATAATGTGTGACAAATTGTTTTATGTCTAATCAAAGATTTATGTATATACAAATAAGAATGAACAAAATATATTAAAATGTTTTGATATATACGAAGAACAATTCTGACTGTTATAAACATTAATCATGTAATATATCTATATATAAATCAATAATATAATAATATTCAGACCTTAATGCAACCTTACCGATACACATGTACATTTTATCTTACCTAGACATCAGATTATCTTTTGAATTCTGTGTTTGGTTGCACTGGCTATACAGAATCTCAAACACACATGCCTTCTTTTAATGAAATGACAAAAAAACTTACAATGGTCAAATAGATGATGTGATTAACATGGGGCAAACCTAATACAAACAACAAATGGCATATTTACATTTGATGACTTTCGATACATTCATTTAAATGCAGCGCATACACAATGGATTCTAAGCCATAAGTGCAAAATGCTCAGAAGCGTAAACATGCATTATTCAGAGCATTAAACCAGAAATATGCATTTATTAATCATAGGAAGTCTAGAAGTAGTACACAAAATTGGTTAGTCATTTTGCCAAGAATGGCCAATATTTCTGTATTGTATGTAGGTGTTTATTATAATATTCATATGATCTATCTGTTGCAATTAGTTAAAGGATGTTGTAGGTGTAGAGGTCAAACCCCAATCACTACATATTCATCAATCTACCCAGGACCAGGCCCTGATCGATGTAACAGGTTAGAAGTTGTATATCATATACTCAATGGGATGTCTATCAAATAACTACAAGTATTCAATAGGTAAATAAAATAATTTCTCAAGCAGTGCGTCATCTTATTTTTATGAATGTACCTGACTCACAACACCACTCAGATATGCGGTACCTGGTCTAGAAGGTCCTCCACTTTCTTTTGCCAGCTGTCCTTTGCTGTACTAATTTCTCGCTCCTTCAGTTGCAGGAGCTGAGCCATTGCAGCCTTCTTGTCTTCATCATGTTGCATCTTCAGCTCTTCTCGAAGCTTACTGCATTCTTGCCTACAATCAAACAAAAGATGGTTTACATACAGAGTACACTACAATCCACGTTTTTCTGCTTTTGTCATAAACAATATATTTTCAACAATACCTGAGGGTCTCAGTCCATTTGAGTTCAAGATCTCGTGCTACTTTGTCTATCTTCAGTCTCTCTTCTTCTCGCATGGCAGATATCACTGACTCATGCTTTTGTCTTTCCTTTTCCAGCCCCCCCTGCAAAATTAACATAGAAATTTGCAGACTGTGAACAAAATCCAGATCACAAAATTATTTTCATGTTCATTATTTATATACAGTATATGTAAACATTTTAAAAGTGTAAATGACAAAATGAATAAGCAAAACTTATAAGGGATGATGTATTTAGGGGAATCCCCTCACTTGTCTGGTTAGCAGTAGAGTTCTTTGCATATTCACAGTCCCAACCAGTCTCCACAGACCTTATTCTTCCTTTCACTAGGTCTTACAAGTTACACTCTTACCTTTCTATGTCAAAAGCAGGAACATCCTTTAAAGCCCAAAAAACACGCATCAGACTAAAAACACAATTAAATACATATATGGGAGTGGTTTGTAATTTTGTCTAGTCAGTCAGCACAGCCAGCAAGCCAGTACATACAGGTTGGTGATCTTATTTTTCTTTACTTTTTTTTTATTAATTACAGATAGACTATGTCCTTGCCACAAGTCTGCATATGGA
Source organism: Lithobates sylvaticus (assembly GCA_028564925.1). Lineage (NCBI taxonomy): Eukaryota > Metazoa > Chordata > Amphibia > Anura > Ranidae > Lithobates > Lithobates sylvaticus. The sequence goes on along the minus strand of CM053028.1, from coordinate 253,602,474 downwards.
TGAAAGAGCAGGTCACAGGTCTCCTCTCAGCACGTTATTTGCAAGGGTATTGGCGTGCAAAAGCGTATACAGAGGATTACTGAAGACTGATATCAAGACAGATTCAGGTATAAGTCACTTATAAAATACAATGGGCTTTATTTAATAAAGCAAAGGAAGCTCTGCTGATTTCCATCATCCAATCATGTGCAAGCAAAAATGCTGTTTTTTTTTCTTCTTGCACCTGATTGGTTAGTTTTTACAAAGTGAAGCTTAACCACATTCACTAAGCTCTGGGGAAAATGCATGAAACTGCACTTGCAGAGTTCACAGTCTATTTGCCTTTAGTAAATCAACCCCAATTAATTATTGTTTAATGAAAATATAACTTTTTATATCCCCCCGATGCTCCCATCCAGCATGCCTCCCTATTTTTTAGTGTATATTTCCATTTTATAGCTGAGAAACATACGAAAGGAACATTATTTAAATGAATTAATTTGATTAAATTGAAACTGGCTTATGCAAAAACATTGCCTTGTGCAGAGCCTATGGAGATGAATCATGTTTTGTATGGTGGAAGTTTCAGAAACATAACAAATAGCCTACAATAGAAGAAACCTGTCTTGGGGTTACATGCTTTCACCCTAGATGTCCTCTTTCATTCCTGGTTACAAAAGTAATTATCAGCAAGAGAGCTGATTACAGCTCTCCATAACAGATTTCATTGCTGTGCAGGCTTTTCAATTAAATCATTGGTGTGGGGGGGTCACCAAAATTAGACATTTTATAAGCACTGCTCTTTGGGCCCTTAAAATGCCCAGGGGCCCTAGGCCTGGTCTCAAATGAGACTAACGTGAACCCTACAGCACCTCATTTGGCTCTTAGGCCTCGTACACATGGTATGAAAATCAGAAGGCGAGCTGTCTGCAGATTTTCGGATCATTAGTACGGTGCATTCGACAGGCGATTTCACTTTTACATCAGACAAAAGTTGGATGTGCAGGCTGTAAAATTTTTGTTTGATATGAATGCAACATCTGATTTTTGGATGGTCAGTACAGAAATCCGTCACACAAAAGTCGAAAGTACAAACACGCATGCTCGGAATCAAAGAGCCACTGGGAAGAGTTCGGTCTTGTAAACTACCGTTCATAATGTAGAATTAACATTCGTGACAAGGCAATTGATGAAATGTCAAAATTCTCATCTTTAATGGGATTATAATGAAGCTGCTTTGCAGGTAGTTATGTCAAATGTATTTTAAAAGGCATTTGTTTTGTACGATCTGAAAATCGCGAATCCACGCTGATCAAAATTCTACTAACACGAAATTAGCATAAGGGGGCCAAAGGGTGGCGCTTGAGAAAGTAACTTTCTCTTTATACTCTCATAGTACGTCACTACGTTCGTGTTTGTCAAATGACAATTTGCGGATAGTTAGTATGCTAGACAAAATCCTGCACATACCCTTTTGACAAAAATCAGACATTCTGTCGTCCAACAATCAGACCGTGTGTACGAAGCTTTACTGTTCATTTTTTGAGGTTAATCAAAACTCATTGGTTATTTTGAAAGCAATGATTTACATAATGCCAGATGAAGGATTCACTGGGCTTGTTAGCAAGATGTTTTCCTGTCCTTGGGGACAAATAACAAACAGAATGCAATGATCTTTGTGTTGGGTAGAACAGCTCTAATGAAGCAGTCAGCTAGACTTCTGTGTATTCTGCTGTTTCTTATCAGCACATACAACTGAGGATTCTGGAATAAGATATCCTAGGAATTATTTAGTAGCGGACAGCGGAAGTCTTGCTGAATCATGTGGAGGCTATTATATTTAAGTGAAAGATGCACATAGGTTTTGTTGACAAGAAATGCACTGGGGTGCACTGCACTGCATTTCATATCTATGTGAACCTGACCCATCCTGGAATGTCCTTTATTTTTTAACACATTTTTCTCTGCTGAAAAACGAGGATGAGCCCCAAAGCCTCTAACATTAAAATTCAATGAATAGAAGCGTCAGGTACTCTGAATATCCATAACAAGCATATTTGGCGCATATTTGGCAAAACCATCAATATTTTCAGTGTTATTTTGTCAATATCTCCAGATAAACACTGCCTGGAGCAAAAAGAAAATGACCAAAGAATCACCAAAATCTGCTTATTTTTGAACCCAGCCCCAAGAAATCACTAAACCATTTTGGAGTAGGCCTGGCAAATTTGGAAACCCAATCACAAAAGAGCAGTGGATGTTATCTACTAATGCCCCGTACACACGATCGGATTTTCCGACAACAAATGTTGGATGTGAGCTTGTTGGCTGAAAGTCCAACCATGTGTATGCTCCATCAAATATTTTTTGTCGGACTTTCCACCAACAAATATTGGCTAGCAGGTTCTCAAATTTTCCGCCAACAAAACATTGTTGTCGGAATTTTCTGATAGTGTGTACACAAGTCCGACGCACAAAAGTTCTCACATGCTCGGAATCAAGCAGAAGGAGCCGCACTGGCTATTGAACTTCCTTTTTCTCGGCTCGTCGTACGTCTTGTACGTCACCACGTTTCCACATTTGTAATTGTTGGTCAACATTTGTGTGATCGTGTGTATGCAAAACAAGTTGGAGCAGACAACTTTCGAACAAAATTCCACGGTTTTGTTGTCGGAAAGTGCGATCGTGTGTACGAGGCATAAAACTTGAGAGTGCAAAATCTGGTGCAAGTCTGCATAGAAACCAATCAGCTTTCAGGTTTTATTGCCAAAGCTTAATTGAACAAGCTGAACTTAGAAGCAGATTGGTTATCATGCACAGCTGCACCAGATTCTAGTGCACCAGGTTTTAGTAAATCTACCCCAAGGAACATTTCCTCACTACACAAGCTGCTTTACTCTCCATTGTAAAAATTATATTTTCTAAGTTTGTAGATAATTAGTCATGGACATCAACAGTCTTACATCTCCCTAAACTCTGAGACAGCCTAAATACCTCCATTAAGTTATGCGTTCCAATTCTTGGATTCTCAAATTATAGGCTGATCTTCAGGTTTCATGTCACTTTAAATAGTTCATTTGGACCAAGCTGGTCCAAAAAAACTATTTGCATCACTAAATGCTAAAGTGTCCCTAAGCACTGTATATACTGCATGTAACTTCAGCTACATATACTACACAGTGCTGGGTTCCGGCTGTGAGTCAGAGACTTCCCATCTCACACACGGAACAGAGTCTGGCAGAGAGGCGCTCAGCCAAAAATAGGCAGCTTTCTGTGAATAAATACTATGCTCCCTCTGATTGGCTGAGTGGGAAGAGCGGGCTGAAGACATCATACTCTCCGACTCCAACTAGAGGAAGCTTTGTATTCATTCGCAGAACACAAAGCTTCTTATAAATGGCTTAGTGCCGCTCAGCCAGACTGTTTTGTTCCTAGTGAGAGTCGGGAAGTCTCGGTTTCATACCTGGAACCCATCACTGTATACTGTATGTAGCTGAGGTTACATGTATGTACATACAGTGCTTAGAGACACTGCAGCATTTCATGAAGCAAATAGGTCGATTGGACAAGCTTGGTTCAAACAAACTATTTAAAGTGACAGGAAACTCCACTTTAGGCTTTGCACATGCTGCATGAACCGGGGACTATTTGTATATGAAAACTGATCTCTGTGTGCCGATGTGCCCACATAGTTTTCCATAATGGCACAAAAATGATTCCATTACATGCTGAAGAGAATTGTGCTACGGTTACCTGAACAGCAAATAAGGAATCGCTGGTCTCTCTCAGTCTTTCTCGTGTCATATCCAGCTCATTTTGAAGTCTGTCTTGAGCATCTTTCAGACTTGTAATATGGCACTCAGCAGAGCCAAGTCCTTGTTCACTCTTCTTCACCAAGTCTTGAAGTCGACAAATCTATTTAAATGTAAATGGCAGACTTTAGTCTAACTTTAAATAACTAGAGAATTCTAGATTGTACATTTTCATTTTGCAATTATAGATTGTACATTTTGCATACAAATAAATTTCTATCAATTTCTAAACCATAGAAATCTTGTGAGCAAACAGATCTATCAGTAATCAGCATAACATTGTTTTCTATGCTGCGTTTAAAGTGGAACTTCACTCTCAAGCAACAAAGGCTATTTTTAATCCTTATGCTGCTAGCATTAGTAAATAGATAGGAAAGTGTATCAGATTTACTTGTTTTAAACATTTGTTTTTATATTTATTCAGTTACTTCCTGGTTTCCATGCTTAGGCAAATTATGCCAAATATCCCAGGAGTCTTCAGGAGGGGAGGAGGAATTTTCTCAGCTAAGGACACCCTCCTACTTTCATGCCTGAGCTAAGGACAAAAGGATTCAATGAAGTAAATGCTACATGAATTATTTGCCCTTACTCGAGAGGTCTTGGTGTTTTGAATAATAAAAACTGATTTAATACCATTTAATTTGGTTGTGGTGCTCAGAAGCAGTGTAATTCTGCTTTAAAGCCCAAGGCCCCATTCAGACATTGCGTTGTGGGAACCATCGTTCCCACTTGCGATTTTTAAAGAGTGATTTACATGCATTTCAGAGTATTACACATAGGGCAGCCCATTCACTTTAATAAACTGCCCTATGTGCATTTGTCGCCCAAAAGAAGCCCCTCCTCCTTTTTGGGTGACAAGCTAAGCGCGATTTTTAAATGCGTGTTTCTGTCACGCAGAATCACACCCAAACATGTATTGTGGGTTTTGCCATGATTTGGAATTGCGGACAGAATTGTGGCAATCCTGCCTGCAATTCCAAATCTCCTAATGTGAACGGGGCACAAGTGTTGCTTAAACAAAAAACAGATAAATACACAAGGGACATAACTTATAGTTAGTAGGATGTGTCCTTTGTGCTGATTCCGCTGCAGTCAGTAGAAATCCTCATCCGTCCATGCTCCCCCATCCCCACTGCCAATAACGGGCTGCCACAGGCTCTGATCAAGACAGCCGGACTGTGCCCACTCTTTGCATCCACCTGCCCCTTTCACAGAAGCCCTACTATAGCTTCTGTGAGTTAAATATAAATGGAGGAGGCAAGCTATCAGTCCTCTGCCTGTCCTCCAGTCAGAGATCCTGTTTCATTCATAGACGTTAAAGCTATGTTTAGACTTTAAAAACGAATAAGGTAAATGGAACATGGTTGTTTGTTTTAAAAAAAATGAGACCCCAATAACAGTTTTAACTGAATGAGAAATCATTCACAATTTATTACTCACTAAAAATAAACTATAACTGTTTACAAAACCTAGGCATCATTTATATTATGTAAATGATTTCCTTGAAGTGGTTGTAAAGGATAAAGGTTTTTTTACTTCCATGCATTCAATGCAAGAAGGTAAAAAACCTCCAGTGTGCAGCTCCCCCCTCAGCCCTCCCCCCAATACTTACCTAAGCCCGATCTCGATCCAGCGATGTGCATAAGACCTGAGGCTCTCTTGGGTCTCTCCCTCCTGATTAGCTGCAGCAGCAGTAGCCATTGGTGCCCACTGCTGTCAATCAAACCCAGTGAGGCGGGAGTGGGGGGTGGGGCTGAGCCATGCTCTCTGTGTCTTATGGACGCAGAGAGCTGACTCGGGAGTCGGCAAGGGGAGGGGCCCAGAGCGCTAGCGGGGGACCTGAGAAGAGGAGGAGGCAGGAGTGGGGGTTTGTTTTTTTATTTGGTTACAGCATCTGTAAATATTGGAAGCCACCTCGCTCCTCGGGGGCCCGCTTCCCCAAGGCCTGCTGCCCCTCTTCTCCCGCCATCATCTTCTTCTCCCCCCTCTATCTTATCTCCCTCTTCTTTTCTTTTTCCCCTATTTTTTTACTCCTACAATTTTTTCCCCTACCTGTTTTCTCTTAACCAGTTTATCGTATTTGTCTCTCTTTGATCAACTAGAGGTACCTGCAACGTCCCACCTGGCACCCTACCATGTGTTGGTACTCCCAGAGTTTGTATAGCATGATTCTCTTAGAGCTCCTTTGCTTGCCCCTATATATTGAGGCTTGATTCCATTTCCCATTACTCACTATATAGCATCATTTGGTTCGCCTAACCCTATGCCTCTGTATATAGGCAACTGCAGACCTACCCCTATAAAACTGTTGTATTTACTGTAACTCCTGTGATTTACTGATCTGTTTTGATTGTCAGGCACTGGCTTGTTTTGTTATTTCCATTTTGGACGATGCATCTGAACTTACTTTAAGGCTGCTTTTACACTGGGGCAGGTGGGTGTTGACGGTAAAACGCTGCTAGTTTTAGCAGCGCTTTACCGTTGTTTTAGTGGTGCTATTCGGCGTTGTTAACCCCCGCTAGCAGCGGAATAAAGGGTTAAATGCGCCAGTGTATCGCCGCTGCCAAAGCTCTTTGCAGGCGAATAGCCTCATTCATTTCAATGGGCAGGAGCTCCTTCATCCCCCGAAAGATGCTGCTTGCAGGACTTTTTCTAATGTCCTGCAAGCGCACCGCCTCAAAGTGTGAAAGCACTCAAACTTTCACACTGAGGATGCAGGGGATGCATTTTTCAGGCACTTCACATGCGCTAATTTTAGCCCAAAAGCACCTGAAAAATGCCCCAGTGTGAAAGGGGTCAAACCGGTCTGTTAAATTCCTGCTGCCTTTTCTCAATAAACAAATTTTAACATGGAAAATCTTTTTTTGCAAAAAATAGGTTTGACTTTTTCTTCTAGGAGAGGTCGATAATTACATTTGAAGATGATGATGATTTTCTGAAGTGTTGACTTGAGTGTAAGCAGTATTCACCTCTGTAGCAATTAAACAAAGCACTGGTATGGGCACCTGTCATGCATCTGCAGCAATCAACAGTATGGAACTCTGTAGGTACTAGACTGACTTAGCTTAAAGAAGAACTCAATCTTTTCACACACTTTAGCTAAGCTGGCCCAAACAAACTATGTCCCTCACTAACCTGTGAGGCCATTGGATGTGCGGTATAAACTGTATGTAGCTGCTACATACAGCATATACCCAGAGAACACAGAAGAGTCTACTGCAGCAGCGCTTAGACACTCAGAGCAAGCAATGTATTCTATTAATGAATACAAAGCTTCCACTGATTGGCTAAGGCAGAGAAGCGGGCTGATGATGTCAACCTCTGACTCTGCCAATCAGAGGAAGCTTTGTATGCATTGATAGAATACATTGCTTGCTCTGAGCGACTGAGCGCTGCTGCAGTAAACTATTCTGTGTTCCGGGTATGAGACAGAAAGTCTTGGCTCGCACGCGGAACAAAGTGCAGTATGCTGTATGTAGCCACAGCTACATACGTTTTATACAGCACATCCATCGCCCTCACAGGTTAGTAAGGGACAAAATTGTCTTTTGTGTGGAAGTGTGTGTGTGGAAAGGTGGAGTTCCCCTTTAAAGTATAACTAAAGGCAAAACTTTTTTTTTCGTTTTGGATAGAGTGGAGAGGAATTTGATCACCTGTAAGGTTTATACTACTGTTTGTGACCCTGTTAGGGAGTTTTTTTTTTTTTCGATTTTATCTGGTGACTATTATCACCAAATGTGATAATGAATTGGCTTCCATTAGTAATAGATACAGCTAATTCTAGAAGACAATCAAATGATCAGTATTTTTTTACTCTTTTAATTTACACATATAACCAATACCACTGGAGCTTCCACCAGTTGTTTATATCAAAAGACCAGTATAGGTAGAAGTTATGATAAAAAAATATAACTTGCAAATTTTACAGAGAAAAATACATATTTTTTTAATATCAGATATCCCTTTGATCAATGCAATTCTCTGTAGCATATAACCTACTTAGACTAAAATTACTGGTGATTTTATGGCATAGAAAGTGTTTATTGCAAGGAAAAGTTTAAGACCCAGAAGATATGCTCTATCATGGTCTTAAAGTGATTGTAAAGTCTCGTTTTTTTTCCATTCAAACATGTAATACTTACCTGCTCTGTTGCAGTGGATTTGCACAGAGCAGCCTGGATCCTCTGCTTCTCGGGTCCTTCTTCTGTGATCCTGGCCCCTCCCTCCTGTTCAGTGCCCCCACAGCAAGCAGCTTGCTATGGGGCACCCAAGCCGAGTCACAGCTCCCTGTGTCCATTCAGACAAGGAGCTCGGCCTGGCCCCATCCCCTCTCTTCCCTGATTGGCTAGCTGACTTTGATTGGCAGCAGCAGGAGGCAATGGCGCTGCTGCTGTGTCTCAGCCAATATATATATATATAGCCAGCCTTTTCTTAGTTTTGGTGCCACATTTTTTCTTTAGGGACTTCCCTTTATTGAAAAATACTAATACTAGTCTGGAGTGCTATAATTTATTAACAGGATGAGTCTGCCACTCTAACCTTGGAGGTCAATGATGGAGTTGCAGGGAGAGGAGAGTGGAGAGTCTCTCCACCTTACCCTACTCCCCTCTTTACCCACCATGATATGTTTCTTGTGTGACACCTTGGTAATGAGACACCCTTTTACAGGTCATCTTTTGAGACTAAACCAGCTGATATTAATTTGCACTGACAAGGGGCAGGATTGTTGTCTAATTACTGATATATTTCAGCTGGTGTCTTGGGTTTCCATGCCTTTTTGCACCTCTTTTTATTTGTCCAATACTTTTTCATTCCAGTGTCATTCTATTTGATTACACATAACCATGGGTTGTTACGAACATGTGGTAGAAATTTCATGTTAATAGCACCTTTAGAAATATACAGTATTTACCTAGAAAAATGGTGACCTGTTCAATACTTATGTTACCCTATATATATATATATATATATATATATATATGGTAACCTGGGGGACAGGTAGCAGGTACAAAGCTCCCTGGGATGAGCTGTTTAGTTAGGCACAGATACCAAATCCACTTGAGGTAGTGAAAACAGTGCTGGGTTTATTTGATGTAAATACAAGTCCATACACAGGTGCTGCACAGTCTTCCAGAAAACACATCAAATCAGAAATAACCAAACAAAAGTCCTAGCCGTGTCTCGGCTCTAACTATAACATACACCGTCTCTAACTATCAGGCTGAGCAAGCCTACCGCTTGTCAGTTTTCTGTAAAGAGTTTTAAAGGGTTTTACCAACCTTTTGGCTCCTCACAAACCATCCCTGTTTGTGTGTCCCAGGCAGAGAGCAAAGGCTGTTTGCTCAGGTGAGCTTAAATTAGCCTGGAGAGGAGGACTAAGATCCAAACTGGATCTTGTATCAGAGACCTCTGAATGTGTATGAGAGGAGCCTGGGAGATGTATAAACCCCGAACAGGACTTCTCCTGGCTCTCTCTGGGACGCTCTGCTACAATATATATATATATATATATATATATATATATATATATATATATATATATATATATACCGTATTTATCGGCGTATAACACGCACCTTTTCCCCCTTAAAATTGGGGAAAGTCGTGGTGCGTGTTATACACCGACCCCCCCCCTTCCCCCCAAAAAAGTGACAAAAATAGCAAGTGACGCCGAAAAATAGCGAGCGCCACCGAAAAAGACCGAATCGGCGAAAAAAAAACCTGAAGCGCCGCCGGAAAAGACCAAAGCACCGCCGGAAAAGGCCGAGCCGACTGTTCGGCTCCGCTCGTAGTCCCGCCTCCCTGCGCTCGCTCCGGAAACAGCAGGGAGGCAGGACCGCGAGAGGAGCCGAACAGTCAGCTCGGTCTTTTTCGGCGGCGCTTCGGCCTTTTTCGGCGGCGCACGCGGGGTCTGTCTCTGCGGCGAGAAATTTAAACGCGGGCAAGGCTGCAAATGATGCTGGCAAGCTACAATGACACTGGGCAAGCTACAATGACGCTGGCAAGCTACAATGACACTGGGCAAGCTACAATGACACTGGCTGCAATGACGCTGGGCAAGGCTGCAAATACAAGGCTGCAAATGACGCTGGGCAAGCTGCAAATGACGCTTAAATGTAAGTATTTTTTTCCCCTAAACTTCCCTCCTAAAACTTTTTTTCCTTAAAATGCCCTCCTAAACTTGGGGTGCGTGTTATACGCCGATAAATACGGTATATATATATATATATATATATATATATATATATATATATATATATATATATATATATATATATATATATATATATATTAGGGCTGTTACTGATTAAAATTTTTGTGTTCGATTAATCGTTTTTTTTAATTGATTAATCGACTAATTTCAATTAATTATAACGCACATACAGATCCAACTACTTTTAGCCGATCTCCTTGCATTGCAACTCTGCATTAGTCAGTGGTAAATGTGGTATACACTATATACAATCACCCGACACTAGTTAGTTTCCACAATCCATGACTTAACTTCACAGTTCACACAAATACGTTTTAAATTCAAACTGTAGCACTGACTTAAGTAATTTTTTTTCCACAGTAGCGTGACAATCCCTCCACCTCCGGTCTAACTAATCACTCTCACCTTATGGCATGGACCCCTGTGCAAACAGGTGGTCATGCAAGCGGGTATCAAAAGGGTTAACACGGACCATAAACTTCTCTCATGTCTCCTTAAATCTCAGCAAGGACCACAGGTCATGGGTAGAAAGAAAAGATCTAAGTGCTCACCGCCTATGTATAAGATTTAATTTTCGTGTTCAAACACAAACTGCTCACATAAAGATGATAAAAACACAGCATGTAAAGCCGACAATCGTGTTAGTTCCGTAGGGCAGCAGCGGGTGACGTCATGCGTAGCTCCTCCTCCATATGCGTTACATTCAATCAGAACTTCGACGTCACCGGATCCTCCTCCTTCCCTTCATTAGCAGACGGAGGCACTTGGGGAAGGGGGAGCAGTCCGATGACGTTGATGTCCGTGACGTCACCGGATCTCCGACGGAACTCCCTGAAGACCTGGAAGCCGGTGGAGAGGTGAGTACCGATCAAAAGAAAATAATTTTGATTGATCAAAAAAATTAATGATTAATCGAGGAATTAATCTTTAATTTCCACAGCCCTAATATATATATATATATTAGGGCTGTTACTGATTAAAAATTGTGTGTTCGATTAATCAATTTTTTTTAATCGATTAATCGACTAATTTCAATTAATTATAACGCACATACAGATCCAACTACTTTTAGCTGATCTCCTTGCATTGCAACTCTGCATTAGTCAGTGGTAAATGTGGTATACACTATATACAATCACCCGACACTAGTTAGTTTCTACAATCCATGACTTAACTTCACAGTTCACACAAATACGTTTTAAATTCAAACTGTAGCACTGACGCAAGTCATTTTTTTTCCACAGTAGCGTGACAATCCCTCCACTTGGTCATGCAAGCGGGTACCAAAAGGGTTAACAAGGACCATAAACTTCTCTCACGTCTCCTTAGATCTCAGCAAGGATGCCAGGTCATGGGTAGAAAAAAAAGATCTAAGTGCTCACCGCTTAAGTATAAGATTACATTTTTGTGTTCAAACACAAACTACTCACATAAAGATGATAAAAACACAGCATGTAAAGCCAACAATCATGTTAGTTCCATAGGGCAGCAGCGGGTGACGTCATGCGTAGCTCCTCCCCCGTACGCGTTACGTTCAATCAGAACTTCAACATCACCGGACTCCTCCCCCCTTCCCTTCGTTAGCAGACGGAGGCACTTGGGGAAGGGGGGAGGAGTCCAGTGACGTCGATGTCCGTGACGTCACCGGATCTCTGACGGAACTCCCTGAAGCCGGCGGAGAGGCCAGTACCAATCAAAAGAATTTTGATCGATCAAAAAAATTTAAGATTAATCGAGGAATTCATCTTTAATTTCCACAGCCCTAATATATATACATGCACACAAATTATACTGCCAAAATCAAATTTTTCCTACTTCTACCAATGTATACCAATTATACATAACTCTATTAAGGAGCAGCAGCCCCCCCCCCCCCACAGCCTCCTCTTAAACACTTACCCGAGTTCATTCTTGATCCAGCTCTGTGCCCGTGTGCTGCAGCTCTTCTCTCCTCTCCTCTTTCTGATCACAGTAGGAGCCATTGGCTCCTGCTGCTGTCAGTCAAAGCCAGTGTGGAGAGAGTGGAAAGGGGAGGTTTGGAGGGGCGGGGGGGGGGGGCAAGCTGCACTGTTTATGTCTGTGGACACACATAGCCTGACTCAGGAATGTGCCCGCACAAGTGCCCACATATCAAATGGCTTGCTTTGGGGGTGCTGGTGGGCCCCCAGAAGAGGAGGTTCAGGCCACTCTGTGAAAAACTATTGCACAGAGCAGATAAGTATAAACCTGTGTTCACAGCCACTTTAGTGAAACATCTGAAGTCTGGTTGACCAGAGGCTAAATATTACCAGTTAAAGACAGTGGAGTTAACATGGCTGTCCACCCACCGCTGCAAAAATTAAAAGCACATACTGCAGCTGCTGACTTTTAATAATTGGACACTTACCTGTCCTGGAGTCCAGTGATGTCGGCACCGCAGCTGATGTTTCCATCAGCTGTCGGGTGCTGCCGCCTCCATTGCGAGTAAGGGAACCCGGCAGTGAAACCTTACGGCTTCGCACCGGGAACCCTACTACGCATGCGCAAGGCTTTACAGTGCCTGCAGCTCCAGAACTCAGTGAGAGTTTGATGTAAATCTTCCTTGCTAGGAATTAGTAAATATCTGATTGTCCATAACCTGTGTGAGTAAGACCATTACCACAGTGTTGTGGGGTCCGTGTCCCTCAATGAAGAAAAAGATTTTATGGTGACATGACACGGGTCCCAGAAGGCTGCAAAACCATTCAAAAAGTGCAGCGTGGCTCGCACACGTGCAGAGGGAAGCTGGCTGTGAAGCCGCAAGGAGTCACACCTGGCTTCCCACACTAAATATGTGGGTGCTGAGGACCCCGAAGACCGGTGAAGAACTGGCTTGGGTGAGGACGGCGATGGATCCTTGGACAGGTAAGTGTCCTTTTATTAAAAGTCAGCAGCTTCAGTATTTGTAGCTGCTGGCTTTTAAATTTTTGTTCCTAGGGTGAAGAACCACTTTAAGTGCCTATCTGTTATCCTAATGCCAAATAACCAGTAATAGTGAAACAAGTGCAAAATGCTAAAAATAACAAATTACTTTTACATTTATATTTATGTGACTGTCCATCAGTTAGGCCCCTTTCACACTGGGGCGGGAGCCGCGGCGACAGTAAAGCAGCGCTATATTTAGCGCTGCTTTACCGTCCTTTTAGCCGCGGTATTCGACCGCTCGCAGGGCGGTTTCACCCCCCTCGAGCGGTCGAAAAAGGGTTAAAATCCCCCGCAAAGCGCCGCCGTAGCGGAGCTTTGCGGCGGTATTGCCGCGGTGTTACCGTGGTGTCCCATTGAAATCAATGGGTAGGAGCAGTATAGGAGCGGTGAATACACCGCTCCTATACCGCTCCAAAGATACTTTTACCGACCTGCTAGCACACCGCTCCAGTGTGAAAGCACTGGAGTGAATGGGGCCGGTTTTTTCAGGCGGTGTACAGGCGCTATTTTTAGCGCTGTACCGCCTGAAAAACGCCCCAGTGTGAAAGGGGTCTTAGGGTCTTTCTCCGTATACTGCTGTAGTGACTACTATTTTACATTCCTTTAACAGATCACACTATAATGAACGCCTTATAAAATAAAGGCGTTTATTGACTTGCTAGCTTTAAAGGGGATAACTAAAGCTGGTACACACAGGTAGTTTCTTTTTTGTTAAAAAAAAAACGATGCCATGTTAGTACAGTGATCTCCCCGCTGAACTACTGTGTTCTGACGGGGGTCAGAGTTTGCAGCCATTGGCTGTGAGCGCTGATCAGGTGCTGGTCCCTGCTGGTTATCCAGCATGCCCTTTTAAATAGAAGCCAGACAGGCCACTGTATACACTGGCTGAATGTCGGCTGGTTTCTGTTGAACCGGCCAATATTCAGCCCGTGTGTACCAGCCTTAACATTGTTCAGACAGTGTGAGAGGTAGGCTCAATGTACTGTTTACTGTAATCCCAGAAGCCCAAGGAAAGCAATGAATCATAGCAGTGTAATCTAGAAGCTAAAAGGCAAGCATTATGGTAAATTTATACATACTGAAGACAGTAGTTTCTTTCACCAAGGCAATCAATTCTGAAGAGAAAATGTCCTCTGTCTGCTTACAAGAAAATAGAATGTAATTTAAAAAAATACTGAAATGATAATGAAGATCAGGCTAAAAAATTACTTTGGAATACAGCAGTTAATAACATACTGTAGTTCTCAAGTTGTTCACTGAGCTTGAATTGTAAGCATACATTCTTCAAATATATTTGCTTTATCCTGCTTGCTGATAAAAAAATAAAAAAAGATTGCTGTATGTTTTATTGTTCTGAGTAGGATGCCTAATTAAAGCAAAATTAATAAAGATGCTAAAAAGTACAGTTTACTGGTTAGAAGTTAGCAGTTTTTGTGTGTGCGTGTGCACTGCAGTTGACACTAATGGAGCCGAGAAACAGGTTGATGTAACTGCAGTGTACTTGAACAGTTTCATTATCATTCACGACCCAATGGCCAAAGACAAAACCCCAGGTCCAGGCAAAAAGCAGAAGACAACAGTGATGGGGATTGAGTGGGGGTGTAAAGCCTGGACCTGTCAGTGCTTGTGGAGGGCAAACTAAGGCAGGTCAAACATAGTGCAAACTTCTTTTCTGCAACCACGGTAAGCCAGAGAAGACAGTGATTATCGCTAGTGACTATAGGAGCCGATAGCGATAATTGCAAAAGAGTCCGGCAGGCTGGTTGTACCCAAGTTGGTCGATGAATACATTTAGTACATTCAGCCTGCCCATTAACAGTTTGAATCTCGGCCGATTCCTGCTGAACTGGCCGAGATTCGAACAGTGTAAGGCCAGCCTTAAGCCTCATACACACGATCGGATTGTTGGCCAACAAAACTGTGGACTTTTGTCTGAAGGGCATTGGCCCAAACTTGTCTTGCATACACACGGCCACACAATTGTTGGCCAACAAACACGAATGTAGTGATGTTTTTCAGCTCTTTAGCGCCACCCTTTGGGCTCCTTCTACTAATTTTGTGTTAGTAGAAGTTTGGTGAGTGTTGATTCGCACTTTTTATTTTGTGCTTTTTAGTTCATTTCTAAACGGCCGTTTGTCAACCAGCCATGCTGCGGAATCGGAGGAGATAACGTGTTATTTATTATTGGCTTGGAGTTATTGCTTTGACATAATTTTTTTTGGTTGAATAATGATTTGATTTGGTATATTTTCTATATTTTTGGATGCATAGAATGCACGTTTTGGTTAAGTTCTATTGGCAGATAGCATGTCTAATTTTATTAGTTTTCTTTTTTTAATGCACAATAAAAAAAATAGTGGAGAATAATGGAGAATAATACTTGGCTATGTGTTTTACTTCAAATGACAGTTTGGGAGTAGGCAGTTACATTTAAAAAAATACAATGTAAAATTGACAAGGGACACCAACATAGTTGTATCTTTGATCTTAAAAACTACAGGATAATGGTGTTGTGGTAACTTGTCCAAATAAAAAAAACAAAAAAAGCATAATATTATTATTCCTGCTATCACTAGAAAAAAGAAGCCTTTGAAAATTTGTTTGCAATAACTCCATCAGTATCACTAGTAAAGCAGCTTCATTATTATCCCATTAAAGAAGAGAATGTGCGCTGCATTTCCAGATTTCATAATTTGCCACGTCACAAATGTTAATTCTCTATTACGAACGCTTGTTTACAAGACTGACCACGTCTGCCTCATCCTTGATTCCGAGCATGCGTGTTTGTACTTTGGACTTTTGTCCAACGGACTTGTGTACACACGCTCGGAAAATCCGACAACACACATTTGTCTGCGGAAAATTTTAAAACCCGCTAGCCAGCATTTGTTCGTGGAAAATCCAACAACAATTGTCCGATGGAGCATACACACGGTGGGATTTACCGCCAACAGCCTGTCATCGAACATTTCCCGTCAGAAAGTCCGATCGTGTGTACACAGCTTTATGCCGCATACACACGATTGGAATTTCCAACAACCAAACCGTGGATTTATTTCCGACAGATGTTGGCTCAAACTTGTCTTGCATACACACAGTCGCACCATAGTTGTGGGAAATTCCGAACGTCAAGAACGCGGTGACGTACAACACGTACGACGAGCCGAGAAAAATTAAGTTCAATAGCCAGTGCAGCTCTTCTGCTTGATTCCGAGCATGCGTGGAATTTTGTGCGTCGGAATTGTCTACACACGCTTGGAATCTACGACAACAAATTTTGTTGTCGGAAAATTTGAGATCCAGCTCTCAAATTTTTGTTGTCAGAAATTCTGACAGCAAATGTCCGATGCCTACACACAGTCGGAATCTCACATTTGTTGTCGGAAATTCCAACCGTGTGTATGCGGCATTAGAGTTATGCCGCATGCACACGATCGGAAATTCCACCAGCAAAACTCAGATGAGAGCTTTTGGTCGGAAAATGCGACCCTGTGTATGCTTCATCGGACTTTTGCTGGCGGAATTCCAGCCAGCAAAAGATTGAGAGCAGGTTCTCAATTTTTCGGTCGGAAAAAGTTCCAATCAGAAATTCCGATCGTCTGTACTAATTCCAACGCGCAAAATTCCTACACATGCTCGGAAACAATTAGACGCATGCTCGGAAGCATTGAACTTCATTTTCTCCGCTCGTCATAGTGTTGAAAGTCACCGCATTCTTGACGGTCGAAAGTTCAGCGAACTTTTGTGTGACCGTGTGTATGCAAGCCAAGCTTGAGCCGAATTACATCGGAAAATCCATCCGACGGAAAATCTGCTTGTGTGTACACGGCATTAAAGTTGTTGTAAACCCCTACCTATACCCAGTGAAGTGACTAGTCTCAGATCATACACAGAGGTGAAACAAATCCTCCTACATAAGTCGTACACGTGTACTGTATTTACAGCCACTTGTCCTGCACATCCCTGTAAAACTCAGTGATGAAAAGGATTTGTCACAGACTCACAAACAGGGACAGGGAGCTGCAGTTGCACAATGTACAAGATCTCTGAGAGCTGATTGGAGGAAAGGGATACACCCCTTTACACAGCACACAGGAGTAGAGCTGTGACTGTCAACCACAAGCTATGTGCTGGAGATTCCTCCTCTGTCACCTTTTTAGATCTTGGTGTCAGGAAAACCTGTCAGAAGTGACACATGTTGATAACTAGACAGCAAAGATAAATGAAACAGTGCTTTGGAGAGAGGCAAGGAAACACTATAGAAATGTGTGCTTGATTCAGATTTTATGTCTGAGGTTTATAACCACTTTAAGTGTGCCATAATGTGGAGTATGGAGTGCATTGTAGCAAAAGCTTCTTTGGCCAACTCCCCAGTTTAGTTTTGCTTTAAGACATCCATAAATTGAACATTAGTATACACCAAGCAGGGTACTTAGAATACTGTTTATAGCTTCATGTCCAAAATCTTTCATTTTTCTTTCACATACAGGTGTCGTGATACGCAGAATCAATTTTCATAAATTACAAAATACACACCCTGAGGCATGCAACTCAGCATGAGAAAATTATATTTTCAATCTTGAACAAGCTGAATTTCAATGTTTTTTTACATTCTAATAAACCCTCTGACTATGATTGTGAGTAATTGAATTTGAACGAAAGGCCCTTTGCTAAGGTTGTGTAAAACCTTTGAAAAAAAAAAAACTATTATAGTAAGAAAGGCAACATGAACCAAAACCGATTAACAAAGACACCACGGACATCCTTACACAAGTTAATCCGAAAACAAATCATTTTTAACCACTATGACCAAATGTGCAACAATTTCATTTGTTTTCACTATGAATACAGCCTAATAATACTAATTTGCATTTAATTTAACTATTTGTGGCTTGTTGAGATGGCCATAAAATTTGGAAGGTTCAGCAGGGATCAGCAGAATATTGATTATTGTGTGGCCAGCCCTGTTTGGCAGAAGTAGATTGTTACAAAAATGTGATTATAATCAAACTAGTGATGACAAGTGAGAAAAAATAATCCAATGGCGCTTATAAAAATTGTATACACACGCTCGGAATTTCTGACCACAAGTTTTGTTGTCGGAAAATTTGAACACAAAAAACAAAAACACACAATTATATATAAACTGCCAAAATATATAAATATATAAAACACCACGTGAAATAGTGTCCGTGAAATGATACAAAAACCAATCTTCATTAATGTTTGTGCAAATTCAAAGAAAAAAATGTGATTCAATCTTCCAAAGAAAAAAGAGTCCACCAACAAATCTTCAATAGAATAATCAAAAGGATCTTCCACCACACCAACTCGTGTTCCCTCTCCCAATGAGACCGCACTCACCAGATGGTATTGCCTCGCACTCTCGTGGTTGGCAAATATAGCGATTACCCCACCTGGGTTATTTGTGCGATCACTCCAAACTTGCAAACTCCATATGTGAAAACAAAAAAAAAATGTGCCTCCACATAGCGTGATACTGTGATAAAACTTATTTATTAAAATTCAACCTCACTCACACTTCAATGTTTCAACTTACAAAAACACAAAATGTAATAAAGCCAAATCCAGCACACAATCCACTGCAACTTTTGGATAACAGATGAGCCGACAGAGCGCACATATGATCACCAATGGGTGAAATAACTGGGTTGAAAATTGGGTAACAAGTGATCTCACCACCCCTCGCAGCACTGCTCCTGGTGTGGGTTCTTTCTTCAGGAGTCACTACAGTGAGGTTGCCGGGTAGTGATCTCAAACAATAGTAGTGATAGAGGAGACCGCACACAGATTCAAACGATTAAACACAAAATTGAAAAGTTGAGTATCTCAGCGTCCGTGTGGCTACACCCTTGACATGTTTCGTCGGTATGACTTCTTCAAAAAGGGGAGTTGGCCACACAGACACCGAACGCTTACCTAAATGATGATACAAACGATCACATGGTCACAATGGACCAATTGCTTGTAGGAACTCAGGTGTAGGTGATTCACTCGATCATGCCCCCTTGCTCGTCCCATAGGACCAGCTGAGTCACGTTCATCCATATCCCAGGGTCTAAGGAGTTCCTTCCGGGTGACACTGCTACGTGTACACCCGTAATATGTAATTGCGCATGCGCCGTATAACGCAAGTCGAGTGCGCGCGCATATCCTGCGCGCGACTCCCTATCTCATGTCCGCGCATGCGCAATGAAGGGACGCCAGCGTGCATTGATCCGGGCGCATCTGACATTGCGCCTTACCTAAACATCAGAGTGCGCGCGCCTATCCTGCGCGCGCCACTCAAACTCCCGCCCGCGCATGCGCGGTAAGGCGACGCTGGCGTGGAGTGATGCGTGCGCATCTTCAATTGGCCAGAGATCTCCCCCTGCATATCACCGTGACGTAGCAGTGATTAATCCGCCCCTCACGTCAGTGCAGACGGAATACTGAACAGAAGAGGTCCTATATCTCCATTATCCCTAAGTTGCATCTTTGTCTATTTATGGGTAACTCCCCATTGTGATCACAATACGCTCAGTCACTTCATCTATTTACATTCATTGTATGAACTAACATGGCTCAACACTGATCTCTGTTTACAGCAATCTTCCACAATTAATATGTATTGTTTACAAACATATAAATATAGAGAACCTGCATTGCAATATCTAAAACAACTTGATTCATAAGCGTATTAAAAAACATATAAAAATAGAGAGTCTGCATTAAAAATCTAAAACAACATATCATTTCTGCACTCAATGTAGGTATTATCTGCATGGTGTAATTGCATATGTGTGACCCATAAAATGACATAAATCTGAGAGATTAGCCATACATCTTCTGTCTGACCATAGGGGGGAGAAAAAAAGGAGGTGTAGATAAATCTATACCAATCTCTGACCCAGAGAAAGACGGTTAGTGATCAACACTACTTATGATATAGGTAAAAAGTACAGGTAAAAAATACAGGAGTATGCGGCTAGACCAACATACTCCTATATAAATCTATACATGGATGTGATAATAAAAATAGGCGTAAGAAAATCCGTCTGACGCCAACTATAAATAAATGAAAAGGATAAAAGGTATATTGGAAACCAGATAAAAACCAAGAGTCTATAGTATATACAATCTATATTCAACCCGATCATGCCCCGACTAATTAATCATGATCAGATAAGACCATACAGTGGTGGATCAAACCTCTGGCAGCAAGGGAAATCGAAAAAATTACTATTAATAATCAAGTGAGATGGATCATATCGCGCATTGGCAATACCCTGTCACCATGGCTGACCTTTTTGGTCAGGCTCCGACTTCAGAAATTGTTAATAAAACAGTTGAGGTCCACCTCGATATTCAACCCCCTAGGGCTCATACATTTCATGGAGAAAATCCAACGAGTTTCCCTCTGTGATAAATCTCTCACCCTATTGGAGCCCCTCCAAGATGGTTTTACTGTGTCTACTCCACAAAATTGAATCAGAGATGGATCACGGTTATGCTTCTCTCTAAAGTGTAAAGACACACTGTGATAGCGGAACCCTTTTCTGATGTTGGCTAAATGTTCCGCTATCCGTATTCTGAGAAGCCTTTTGGTCCTACCGACATAAAAAAGTCCGCACGGACACCACATGAGATAAACAACATGCGTTGTGTTGCACGTGATAAACTCATTAATGTCGAAGGACTCACCCTCTCTGTTGGAAAAATTGAGTTTCCCTCTGTTGCTGATATTCACGGTCCTACAGCAAATGCACTTTCTGCAGGCATAGAATCCCTTGAGGTCAATTTTTGGACCTTGTTTATCTGGGGGATCCAAAATTTTTTTAACAATTTGGTCCCCAAAACTCGGGGCACGCCTATAAATGAACCTGGGATATTGGTGTAATAACCCTCCTAAATGCCTATCCTGGCGCAAAATGTGCCAATGTCTTTTGTAAATGCCCTCTACCTCCTTATACTGTGCATGAAAGTTAGAAATGAACCCTAATTGGTGTTGGTTCATATCACCTACATTAGGCTCTTTCTTTTTTAGGCACTCGTCTCTAGGTATCTCTGACACTTCCTGGATAATTTGTTTTAAGGACTCTTCTTCATACCCTTTTTGTACAAATTTGCTCTTCAATATTTCTGCTTGGTCATGATAATCCATGATGTTGCTACAATTCCGCCTTACTCTTAGAATCTGGCCCTTAGGGATGTTTCTGATCCAGGATGGATGATGGCCGCTTCTAATGGACAGGTAGCTGTTCCGATCTGTCGGTTTGAAATAAACCTTTGTGTTCAGCTCATCCTTATCTTTGAAGATGACTAAATCTAGAAAGTTGATGGTGTGATCATCCACGTGATGGTCCAATTGGATGTTATTATTATTACGATTCAACCCCTCCAAAAACTCCAAGACGGATTCATGGGATCCCTCCCAGATGAAAATTAAATCATCAATGTATCGTTTATAGAATTTTAATTGAGGAAGTTGATCCCTGAACACATACCTGTCCTCCCATTCAGCCATGAACAGGTTGGCTAGGCTGGGAGCGAACTTCGCTCCCATTGCCACGCCAACCTGCTGAGCATAGAAGTGGCCGTTCCACCAGAAGTAGTTATGGGTCATGCAAAAATCGAGCACATGACCCAAAAATCTCTTCTGAACGAACGGAATATCATCCCTCTTGCTGAGGGCCCAATTCAATGCCAGTGCAGCATCTTCATGCTGAATGACAGTGTATAAGGAGCGTACATCGGCTGTTACTAAAAATGTATCAGCCGTTGTGCTGATTTTAATATCCTTCAGCAGAAATAAAAGATCCGAAGTGTCCTTCAGATAAGCTCGCGTATTTTTTACACTGGGTTGCAAGAACTTGTCCAAATATTCACCTAATCTCGCCGTGACGGAACCTATACCGTTCACGATCGGTCGTGGCGGTGGTACTTGGCTATTCTTATGGATTTTGGGCAGAGTGTATATTACAGGTATTCTTGATGTACTAGGTACCAAGTACCTTTTTTCCTTAAGATTTAAAGCTTTAATAGCATAACCCCATTCAACCAAATGATCTAACTGAATCCTATAAGGATCAGTGGGGTCTGCCGTCAATTTGCGGTACGTGTTGGTATCTCCCACTAAATTGTCAAGCTGTTCAATGTAGAAGGATCTGTCCATCAGTACAACTCCCCCACCCTTATCCGCTGGACGGACGATGATGTCCTTTCGTTTTTCCAGGGATTTAATCCCGTCCTTAATATAACCAGGATTGATGTTTTTCTTTGGAACCAGAGCTTCAATATCTTTCAACACCAAATTTTTAAAAACCTCAATGTAATGGTTGCTCGGGTTGAGGGGATTAAAAATGGACTTATTTCTGAGTCCACTATCAATCATTTCAGATCTGTATGTGATAGTAGGGCGATTGATTACCGGTTGGCTTAGAAAGTACTTTTTCATATTCAAAGTTCTTACGAACTTGTGAGTGTCGATATAGACATCAAATTTATTCAAGCCTTTTTTAGGGGCACATTTGAGACCCAGGTTGAGAATATTAGTCTCATTTGGATCCAATGTTGCTTTACTTAAATTATAGATCCCCTGGTCTAGTTGTCCCGTGCTCT
Organism: Lithobates sylvaticus; assembly: GCA_028564925.1. Lineage (NCBI taxonomy): Eukaryota > Metazoa > Chordata > Amphibia > Anura > Ranidae > Lithobates > Lithobates sylvaticus. The sequence continues at coordinate 253,579,905 of CM053028.1, read as the reverse complement.
TTTTCTGGAGCTGTTTCCGTCTACCGGCCCTACATCCCCTGAACCTTTTTGGGTTGTCGAGCTTCCATGTTGTGAGGGTGGAGGTTTGTCCCCTCCCTTCTGTTTCTGCATTTGGGGGTTCTTTTTTGGTGTCCCTCCCCTTCCTCCACATCCCCTCTGTCCTAAAAAAGGTGGGGGTGGGGGGTGTTGGTTCCAATAATTACAATGTGGATCTTCCGATCCCCTCCAATACCCATTATCATTAGTATTGTTCCTAGAGTCAAAATAATTATTGGGGGCATAATGATGTTGCCACTGAGGTTGATAGTAACTTGGATAGTGGACATTCCGTTGAGGCGTATGATCCCTATTCCATCTAGGAGAATGGAATTGGCGGATAGGGCTTTCCCTAAAGGTTTGCGGGGACATATATTGTTGGTAAGGGTGATGACTATTCTCCGAAAGGTGAGGTCTACTCGGTGGTTGAGGATAGTCAGTTCGATTATTTCTGTCCATTTGATTGGAGTCCCCCTGAAAGGGTACAGGGTGAGTGATCTTTCCATGACGGTTTCCTCCTAGGCCACTCTGGTTAGTGATTTTTCCTCCTTCCCTCACCAAATTTTTTGCCGGTTTATTTTTTGATTGATCATTTTTTTGGGTGGTTGGACCTCCCATGTTTGTGATCACCCTAGGTGCCTCCTCATCACCTATACATTGTCCCTGCCATGCATAGATTTTGTGGGATTGAAAATCATTTACATCCCTGATGTATTTTTTTACTTTCTTTTTTTGTGTATCTTGATCCACCTTATCTAGTTTTTTCTTCATGTTCACATTAAAATCCTTAACTTGATTTGACTCATTGACAGGTTCTAAAATAGACTGTAAAGCATTAATTTTTTGTTTGATAATATCTAGTTTAATGCGTTTACGTTTTAAAACTAATGACTGTAATTCTTTTCCAGCTTTGTTAAAAAATTCCAGCCATTCATCCATGTATTTCTGGTCAGTAAGACCATCCTGAGGTGAAACCTCCCATCTCAGACTCCTAAAAATTAAACCTTCCCTTTCATAATGCTCAAAAGTGAAGATGTCCCACCATGTTTTTAGTTGTTTTTCTAAAAGATTTTCAAGGGTTTTTAAGGAACCTGAAATATCTTCTTCATAGTCAACCATGACTTGATTGGTGGAGAAGATGCTCTCTGGGTTCATTTGTCGGCTAGACAAATAATTAATAGCTTCCATGGCCGCACTGGGTAAAAAGTATGTATGTAATCTGATTGGTAGATACTCTATACTGTCGCTCCTAGAATAACTAACCACCCTTGCGCCGATAGTGTTAACCAATGTGTAGATAGATGTGTGTGTGATAAACACCACCTATGAAATCCCTAAATGTGAATAAACACCTAGCAGCTACTTTAAAAATGTGTAACCATGAAAAATGTGATTATAATCAAACTAGTGATGACAAGTGAGAAAAATAATCCAATGGCGCTTATAAAAGAAAAACACAAAAACAAAACAAAATTATATATAAACTATACAAATATATGAAACACCACGTGAAATAGTGTCCGTGAAATGATACAAAAACCAATCTTCATTAATGTTTGTGCAAATTCAAAGAAAAATGTGATTCAATCTTCCAAAGAAAAAAGAGTCCACCAACAAATCTTCAATAGAATAATCAAATGGATCTTCCACCACACCAACTCGTGTTCCCTCTCCCAATGAGACCGCACTCACCGGATGGTATTGCCTCGCACTCTCGTGGTTGGCAAATATAGCGATTACCCCACCTGGGTTATTTGTGCGATCACTCCAAACTTGCAAACTCCATATGTGAAAACAAATAAAAAATGTGCCTCCACATAGCGTGATACTGTGATAAAACTTATTTATTAAAATTCAACCTCACTCACACTTCAATGTTTCAACTTACAAAAACACAAATGTAATAAAGCCAAATCCAGCACACAATCCACTGCAACTTTTGGATAACAGATGAGCCGACAGAGCGCACATATGATCACAAATGGGTGAAACAACTGGGTTGAAAACTGGGTAACAAGTGATCTCACCACCCCTCGCAGCACTGCTCCTGGTGTGGGTTCTTTCTCCAGGAGTCACCTCAGTGACTCCTGGAGTTTTTGTTTTTGTGTTTTGTTTTTGTTTTTGTTTTTGTGTTTTTCTTTTTTAAGCGCCATTTGATTATATTTTTCACTTGTCATTACTAGTTTGATTATAATCACATTTTTCATGGTTACACATTTTTAAAGTGGCTGCTAGGTGTTTATTCACATTTAGGGATTTCATAGGTGGTGTTTATCACACACACATCTATCTGCACATTGGTTAACATTATTGGCGCAAGGGTGGTTAGTTATTCTAGGAGCGGCATTATAGAGTATCTACCAATCAGACTACATACATATCTTTTACCCAGTGCGGCCATGGAAGCTATAAATTATTTGTCTAGCCGACAAATGAACCCAGAGAGCATCTTCTCCACCAATCAAGTCATGGTTGACTATGAAGAAGATATTTCAGGTTCCTTAAAAACCCTTGAAAATCTTTTAGAAAAACAACTAAAAACATGGTGGGACATCTTCACTTTTGAGCATTATGAAAGGGAAGGTTTAATTTTTAGGAGTCTGAGATGGGAGGTTTCACCTCAGGATGGTCTTACTGACCAGAAATACATGGATGAATGGCTGGAATTTTTTAATAAAGCTGGAAAGGAATTACAGTCATTAGTTTTAAAACGTAAACGCATTAAGTTAGATATTATCAAACAAAAAATTAGTGCTTTACAATCTATTTTAGAACCTGTCAATGAGTCAAATCAAGGTTAAGGATTTTAATGTGAACATGAAGAAAAAACTAGATAAGGTGGATCAAGATACACAAAAAAAGAAAGTAAAAAAATACATCAGGGATGTAAATGATTTTCAATCCCACAAAATCTATGCATGGCAGGGACAATGTATAGGTGATGATGATGTACCTAGGGAGATTACAAACATGGGAGGTCCAAGCACCCATAAAAATGATCAATCAAAAAATAGACCGGCAAAAAATTTGGTGAGGGAAGGAGGAAAAATCACTAACCAGAGTGGTCTAGGAGGAAACCGTCATGGAAAGATCACTCATCCTGTACCCTTTCAGGGGGACTCTAATCAAATGGACAGAAATAATCGAACTGATCATCCTCAACCACCAAATAGACCTCACCTTTCGGAGAATAGTTATCACCCATATCAACAATATTCGTCCCCGCAAACCTTTAGGGAAAGTCCTATCCGTCAATTCCATTCTCCTAGATGGAATAGGGATCATACGCCTCAACGGAATGTCCACTATTCAGGTTACTATCAACCTCAGTGGCAACATCATTATGCCCCCAATAACTATTTTGACTCTAGGAACAATACTAATGATAATGGGTATTGGAGGGGATCGGAAGATCCACATTGTAATAACTATTGGAACCAACACCCCCCACCCCCACCTTTTTTAGGACAGAGGGGACGTGGAGGAAGGGGAGGGACACCAAAAAAGAACCCCCAAATGCAGAAACAGAAGGGAGGGGACAAACCCCCACCCTCACAACATGGAAGCTCGACAACCCAAAAAGGTTCAGGGGATGTAGGGCCGGTAGACGGAAACAGCTCCAGAAAACGAGCAAGGGACAACTAGACCAGGGGATCTATAATTTGAGTAAAGCAACACTGGATCCAAATGAGACTAATATTCTCAACCTGGGTCTCAAATGTGCCCCTAAAAAAGGCCTGAATAAATTTGATGTCTATATCGACACTCACAAGTTCGTAAGAACTTTGAATATGAAAAAGTACTTTCTAAGCCAACCGGCAATTAATCGCCCTACTATCACATATAGATCTGAAATGATTGACAGTGGACTTAGAAATAAGTCCATTTTTAATCCCCTTAACCCGAGCAACCATTACATTGAGGTTTTTAAAAATTTGGTGTTGAAAGACATTGAAGCCCTGGTTCCAAAGAAAAACATTAATCCTGGCTATATTAAGGACGGGATTAAATCCCTGGAAAAACGAAAGGACATCATCGTCCGTCCAGCGGATAAGGGTGGGGGAGTTGTACTGATGGACAGATCCTTCTACATTGAACAGCTTGACAATTTAGTGGGAGATACCAACACTTACCGCAAATTGACGGCAGACCCCACTGATCCTTATAGGATTCAGTTAGATCATTTGGTTGAATGGGGCTATGCTATTAAAGCTTTAAATCTTAAGGAAAAAAGGTACTTGGTACCTAGTACATCAAGAATACCTGTAATATACACTCTGCCCAAAATCCATAAGAATAGCCAAGTACCACCGCCTCGACCGATCGTGAACGGTATAGGTTCCGTCACGGCGAGATTGGGTGAATATTTGGACAAGTTCTTGCAACCCAGTGTAAAAAGTACGCAAGCTTATCTGAAGGACACTTCGGATCTTCTATCTCTGCTGAAGGATATTAAAATCAGTACAACGGCTGATACATTTTTAGTAACAGCCGATGTACGCTCCTTATATACTGTCATTCAGCATGAAGATGCTGCACTGGCATTAAATTGGGCCCTCAGTAAGAGGGATGATATTCCATTCGTTCAGAAGAGGTTTTTGGGTCATGTGCTCGATTTTTGCATGACCCATAATTACTTCTGGTGGAACGGTCACTTCTATGCTCAGCAGGTTGGCGTGGCAATGGGAGCGAAGTTCGCTCCCAGCCTAGCCAACCTGTTTATGGCTGAATGGGAGGACAGGTATGTGTTCAGAGATCAACTTCCTCAATTAAAATTCTATAAACGGTACATAGATGATTTAATTTTCATCTGGGAGGGATCCCATCAATCCGTTTTAGAGTTTTTGGAGGGGTTGAACCGTAATAATAATAACATCCAATTGGACCATCACGTGGATGATCACACCATCAACTTTTTAGATTTAGTCATCTTCAAAGATAAGGATGAGCTGAACACAAAGGTTTATTTTAAACCGACAGATCGGAACAGCTACCTGTCCATTAGAAGCGGCCATCATCCGTCTTGGATCAGAAACATCCCCAAGGGCCAGATTCTAAGAGTAAGGCGGAATTGTAGTAACATCATGGATTATCATGACCAAGCAGAAATATTGAAGAGCAAATTTGTACAAAAAGGGTATGAAGAAGAGTCCTTGCAACAAATCATCCAGGAAGTGTCAGAAATACCTAGAGACGAGTGCCTAAAAAAGAAAGAGCCTAATGTAGGTGACATGAACCAACACCAATTAGGGTTCATTTCTAATTTTCATGCACAGTATAAGGAGGTAGAGGGCATTTACAAAAGACATTGGCACATTTTGTGCCAGGATAGGCATCTAGGAGGGTTATTACACCAATATCCCAGGTTCATTTATAGGCGTGCCCCGAGTTTTGGGGACCAAATTGTTAAGAAAATTTTGGATCCCCCAGATAAACAAGGTCCAAAAATTGACCTCAAGGGATTCTATGCCTGCAGAAAGTGCATTTGCTGTAGGACTGTGAATATCAGCAACAGAGGGAAACTCAATTTTTCCAACAGAGAGGGTGAGTCCTTCGACATTAATGAGTTTATCACATGCAACACAACGCATGTTGTTTATCTCATGTGGTGTCCGTGCGGACTTTTTTATGTCGGTAGGACCAAAAGGCTTCTCAGAATACGGATAGCGGAACATTTAGCTAACATTAGAAAAGGGTTCCGCTATCACAGTGTGTCTTTACACTTCAGAGAGAAGCACAACCGTGATCCATCTCTGATTCAATTTTGTGGAATAGACACAGTAAAACCATCTTGGAGGGGCTCCAATAGGGTGAGAGATTTATCACAGAGGGAGACTCGCTGGATTTTCTCCATGAAATGTATGAGCCCTAGGGGGTTGAATATCGAGGTGGACCTCAACTGTTTTATTAACAATTTCTGAAGTCGGAGCTTGACCTAAAAAGGTCAGCCAAGGATGACAGGGTTATTTCCAATGTGCGATATGGTCTATCTCGCTTGATTATTAATAATAATTTTTTCGATTTTCCTCGCTGCCAGAGGTTTGATCCACCACTGTATGTTCTTATCTGATCATGATCAATTAGTCGGTACATGATCAGGTTGAATAATAGATCGTACAGTGGTGTGAAAAAGTGTTTGCCCCCTTCCTCATTTCCTGTTCCTTTGCATGTTTGTCACACTTAAGTGTTTCGGAACATCAAACCAATTTAAACAATAGTCAAGGACAACACAAGTAAACACAAAATGCAATTTGTAAATGAAGGTGTTTATTATTAAAGGTGAAAAAAAATCCAAACCATCATGGCCCTGTGTGAAAAAGTGATTGCCCCCCTTGTTAAAACATACTATAACTGTGGTTGTCCACACCTGAGTTCAATTTCTCTAGCCACACCCAGGCCTGATTATTGCCACACCTATTCACAATCAAGGCATCACTTAAATAGGAGCTGCTTGACACAGTAAGGTCCACCAGAAGATCCTTAAAAGCTACACATCATGCCGAGACCCAAAGAAATTCAGGAACAATTGAGAAAGAAAGTAATTGAGATCTATCAGTCTGGAAAGGGTTATAAAGCCATTTTCAAAGCTTTGGGAATCCAGCGAACCACAGTGAGAGCCATTATCCACAAATGGCGAAGACATGGAACAGTGGTGAACCTTCCCAGGAGTGGCCGGCCGCCCAAAATTACCCCAAGAGCGCAGCGACGACTCATCCAAGAGGTCACAAAAGACCCCACAACAACGTCCAAGGAACTGCAGGCCTCACTTGCCTCAGTTAAGGTCAGCATTCATGCCTCCACCATCAGGAAAAGACTGGGCAAAAATGGCCTGCATGGCAGAGTTCCAAGGAGAAAACCACTGCTGAGCAAAAAGAACATCAAAGCTTGTCTCAATTTCTCCACAACACATCTTGATGATCCCCAAGACTTTTGGGACAACATTCTGTGGACCGATGAGACAAAAGTGGTACTCTTTGGAAGGTGTGTGTCCAAGTATATCTGGCGTAGAAAGGAACACTGCATTTCAGAAAAAGAACATTATACCAACAGTAAAATATGGTGGTGGTAGTGTGATGGTCTGGGGCTGTTTTGCTGCTTCAGGACCTGGAAGACTTGCCGTGATAAAAGGAACTATGAATTCTGCTGTCTACCAAGAGATCCTGAAGGAGAATGTCCGACCATCTGTTCGTGTACTTAAGCTGAAACGAACTTGGGTTCTGCAGCAGGACAATGATCCTAAACACACCAGCAAGTCCACCACCGAATGGCTGAAGAAAAGTGGCCTAGCCAAAGTCCTGACCTGAATCCTATTGAGATGTTGTGGTATGACCTTAAAAAGGCCGTTCATGCTCGAAAACCCTCTAATGTAACTGAATTAGGACAATTCTGCAAAGATGAGTGGGCCAAAATTCCTCCAGGACGCTGTAAAAGCCTCATTGCACGTTATCGCAAACGCTTGGTTGCAGTTGTTGCTGCTAAGGGTGGCCCAACCAGTTATTAGGTTTAGGGGCAATCACTTTTTCACACAGGGCCATGATGGTTTGGATTTTTTTTCACCTTTAATAATAAACACCTTCATTTACAAATTGCATTTTGTGTTTACTTGTGTTGTCCTTGACTATTGTTTAAATTGGTTTGATGTTCCGAAACACTTAAGTGTGACAAACATGCAAAGGAACAGGAAATGAGGAAGGGGGCAAACACTTTTTCACACCACTGTATATACTATAGACTCTTGGTTTTTATCTAGTCTCCAATACACCTTTTATCCTTTTTATTTATTTATAGTTGGTGTCAGATGGACATTCTGATGCCTATTTTTATTATCACATCCATGTATAGATATATACAGGAGTATGATGTTCTAGCCGCATACTCCTGTATTTTTTACCTGTATTTTTTACCTATATCATAAGTAGTGATGATTACTAACCGTCTTTTTCTGGGTCAGAGACTGGTATAGATTTATCTACACCTCCCGTTTTTCTCCTCCCTATGGTTAGACAGATGCTGTAGGGCCAATCTCTAAGATTTATGTCACTTTATGGGTCACACATATGTAATTGCACCATGCAGATAATATCTACATTGAGTGCAGAAATTATATGTTGTTTCAGATTTTTTAATGTCGACTCTCTATTTTTATATGTTTGTTAGCAACACATATGAATTAAGTCGTTTTAGATATTTCAATGCAGACTCTTTATTTTTATATGTTTGTAAATAATACATATGAATTGTGGAAGATTGCTGTAAACAGAGATCAGTGTTGAGCCATGTTAGTTCATACAATGAATGTAAATGGATGAAGTGACTGAGCGTACTGAGATCACAATGGGGAGTCACTTATAAACAGACATAGATGCAACTTAGGGAGAATGGAGATATGGGACCTCATCTGTTCAGTATTCCGTCTGCACTGACGTGAGGGGCGGATTAATCACCGCTACGTCACGGTGATATGCAGGGGGAGATCTTTGGCCCATTGAAGATGCGCACGCATCACTGCACGCCAGCGTCTCCTTACTGCGCATGCGCGGGCGGGAGTTTGAGTGGCGCGCGCAGGAGAGGCGCGCGCACTCTGAGGATTAGGTAAGGCGCAATGTCAGATGCGCCCGAATCAATGCACGCTGGCGTCCCTTCATTGCGCATGCGCGGACAGGAGATAGGGAGTCGCGCGCAGGATATGCGCGCGCACTCGACTTGCGGTATACGGCGCATGCGCAATTACATATTACGGGTGTACACGTAGCAGTGTCACCCGGAAGGAACTCCTTAGACCCTGGGATATGGATGAACGTGACGCAGCTGGTCCTATGGGACGAGCAAGGGGGCATGATCGAGTGAATCACCTACACCTGAGTTCCTATAAGCAATTGGTCCATTGCGATCATGTGATCGTTTTCATCATCATTTAGGTAAGCGTTCGGTGTCCGTGTGGCCAACTCCCCTTTTTGAAGAAGTCATACCGACGAAACATGTCAAGGGCGTAGCCACACGGACACTGAGATACTCAACTTTTCAATCTTTGTGTTTAATCGTTTGAACTTGTGTGCGGTCTCCTTTACCACTACTATTGTTTGAGATCACTACCCGGCAACCTCACTGAGGTGACTCCTGGAGAAAGAACCCACACCAGGAGCAGAGCTGCGAGGGGTGGTGAGATCACTTGTTACCCAGTTTTCAACCTAGTTGTTTCACCCATTTGTGATCATATGTGCGCTCTGTCGGCTCATCTGTTATCCAAAAGTTGCAGTGGATTGTGTGCTGGATTTGGCTTTATTACATTTGTGTTTTTGTAAGTTGAAACATTGAAGTGTGAGTGAGGTTGAATTTTAATAAATAAGTTTTATCACAGTATCACGCTATGTGGAGGCACATTTTTTATTTGTTTTCACATATGGAGTTTGCAAGTTTGGAGTGATCGCACAAATAACCCAGGTGGGGTAATCGCTATATTTGCCAACCACGAGAGTGCGAGGCAATACCATCCGGTGAGTGCGGTCTCATTGGGAGAGGGAACACGAGTTGGTGTGGTGGAAGATCCATTTGATTATTCTATTGAAGATTTGTTGGTGGACTCTTTTTTCTTTGGAAGATTGAATCACATTTTTCTTTGAATTTGCACAAACATTAATGAAGATTGTTTTTTGTATCATTTCACGGACACTATTTCACGTGGTGTTTCATATATTTGTATAGCTTATATATAATTTTGTTTTGTTTTTGTGTTTTTCTTTTTTAAGCGCCATTTGATTATATTTTTCACTTGTCATTACTAGTTTGATTATAATCACATTTTTCATGGTTACACATTTTTAAAGTGGCTGCTAGGTGTTTATTCACATTTAGGGATTTCATAGGTGGTGTTTATCACACACACATCTATCTGCACATTGGTTAACATTATTGGCGCAAGGGTGGTTAGTTATTCTAGGAGCGGCATTATAGAGTATCTACCAATCAGACTACACACTCAAAAGTATACATGCATCATGATAACATACAAAGTAATTATATTATAATTATATAATGTACAATGTGCACTCCTCTTCAAAAACAAAATAACCATGGGATCCAGGATTTGCCTGTTCATGTACTGCAATGTCATAGGTTGTCATAGAACCTATGACATTGCGATACCTATGCAGGAAAGAGGAGGCACTTAGCGGCTTTATGCAGACATTGTGGCGTGCAAGGCCACATAGATACTTTTTTTGCTGACCCACCAGGAATTTTTAGGGTGATCTCTGATGTAGATGGATGTGACTAGCAAACCAGTGGGACACTTTTTGGTATACCCACTATATACTTCCTACAATAATCTTAGGCATAAGAGGAGACCCTGTACAATGCTGCTCTACGTGACATTACAGTTGATTATGTTGGGGCACGAGTATACACATGGATTGGAGAGCTGGATGTCTGAAATGCCTAATCTGCAGAGTGCCCATGTCAAGGCTCCTCTTGACAGACAGAGGAGACTTGACGTGGGCACTGCAGCTTACACATAAATTTGCAAATGTGTGTAAACAAAACCCTCTGTTTTTAATGTAAATTGTTAGACGGGGTCAATTCGGTTGTTTTGCAGGCTAGCTGGTAAATATGCTGGGAATTTTTTTGTTTGTAATGTGCATTACCCTTCCATGTGCACCTTAATACAAAGGCTAGTTATGGGTTGGGGTGGCTGCCCCTTTTTTGTACAGTTGGTTTGCAAATATTTTGAAATATGTGCAAACAAAATGCTCTGCAAGTGTGCTGGGCAGGGCCGCTGATAGGGCAGTACAACCAGCCCAGTTGTACTGGGCCCGCCCCCATCAGCTACACAGTGGGGTCTGGGCATCAGTTTGTTACTGCATTTGAAAAAAAAAGTTTTCTAAACTCCTCTCCCGATCCTACTTGCTTACAGGGGGGGGGGGGGGGGGGGGGGGGGGGGGTATATAATTTTCCAGGAGGGGAGTGCAGGCACAGCAGAGGGACTATTTCTTTATTTTCAGGCACATGTACATCATGCCGCCCCACTATTCTATTAGTCCCGGCTGGCGGAGTGATACAGTGATTCTCCAGTCAGCATCCAAAAGCAATGTGACAGAGCACCTGCTTACAGTGCTGCCTGTGTGATTATCATAATGCTCATGATCATAAGAAACGGTGAGAAGCTACTTTACACTTCATTTGGGGGAGCAGTAAACGTGCAGCGGAGCTGCATTTTTACTGCTCCCCAAACCAATCCCCTTTAACTGCTTGCCGTCCAGCGACGTACCAGTACATTGCTGGAATGGAAGAATGATATCTTGGTCATCACTACAGCAATTATCAAGATATCATTTTTTAGCCCCAGCAATTCTGCACAAAGTAAAAGTAATTCTAGTGGCTAAGTAACCACTGGATTACTTTTACAGGCAGTGGAAAGGGGGTCACATCGCCACCTTTACTGCTTTTAAGATGTGACCACTAGCATCCGGTTCCGGGGACACAGTGAGAGGGATGGATGTTGTTCCTCCCACTGTGTGATGTCAGAAACCGGAAGTGACGAGGATTTTGTCACTGCCGGTTTCGAGTTCATGTAAAGAAGCCATCACCGGCTTGAGCAAGCATCTAATCAAACAGATCTTGGTTTGATCAGATGCTTTGGAGGCCAGAGGACAGATATGGGGTCTAAAAGACCTAATATCTCTCCATAAAGAGGACCGGTCATGGCCCGTGCTATCACAAGCAATGTCGTTCATCAAATGTAACGATACAGTGTAAGATTTTTTTTAATTTTTATTTGTAATAAAATACAATTTAAAATAAATTTTAAACAAACCCCGCTCCTTCGTGCTTATTAATTGCAAACGCATGCATTGGCTCCACACGCATATGTAAATAGCATCAAACCTGCATTTTGTTTCAAGCCGGGTGGCGGGGCCGGGCCAGTGGTGGGGTCAAGGGCGTGGTTGTATGGGGCCCCTTCAGGTAGGCTGTAAGGGGCCCCATGATTTCTAACAGCGGCCCTGGTGCTGGGAAATCTTTAGTTGTTTGTGATGGGCTTTCTTTAATTTCCCCAGAGTATCCGACCATGCCCATATTTTAGTGTGTGGAAACATGTGGCTTTTTTGGTTTCAAATTCTGTATTGTTGATTTTATATCATCATCTTGGTCACCTTTATCACCTTTGTATCACTGTTTATCATTGATGAGAGGACCCTTTAAAGCACATACCTTATGAGCTGAATGGCATAGCTTGATACAGAACGATGGAAATGGTTGCTGCAACTGTGTAGACAATTTATTTTCTTGTTGGATGTGTACAATTTTTGATAGCTATTGTCTGGTGTCATAGGACATAATGTGCCATATTTTGTTGATGAGAGGTGGTTTTTGTTATATGGCATCATGATGCATTTATGCTTTTCATTGTGCTGGTTCTCATGTGTCTATATGATCTCCCTGACCCCCTTTTGGACTATATTTGTTCTAGAAAACCAGCATTGGCATCATTGTCAAAATTATACATTAGCAAACTCTACCAGGAAGATCTGGTAGGTGGGATTTTAATGGAGATGTGATATACCATGGTATTTTGTTTATTTGTGTACAATAAATGGTCTTAAATTGAGGACATGGCTACTGAAGTGTTGATCTGTTGATAATTGGTGTTTGGTATGTACAAGACACATTTTACTTTTATTTTGAATATAGCCTATGCATTTGACTGAACTCTGTTGTGGGAAAGTCGGGACTGGGCTCTCAGACAATCAGGAGAAGCATTTTACCTCTTCATTGGCATTCGTCAGCTTCTTTGTCAATTCTTCCTTAAGAGTTTCAAGTTGTTGCTTTAGTTGATTCTTATCCTCCTCTAGTTCCTGTTTTTCCTTTTCATGTTGCTGATGGAGATCCTAATTCAAGAGATAGAGTGAAAATATCTGTATGACCAAAATACTGTTTACAGAACATGCTTAGGTGTTATTCTCTTGTGAAAAGTCCTGACAGAAATCCGAGCTTAACCAATGTATGATTAAATATTTTCTTAGAGACAGCTATGTCAAGTCTCTGATGAATATGTCAGAGGTATAAGTAGACCCACTGTATTCTTCTCTATAAAGCTATGTTCACACTTTCAAACAATTCTTATGTAAAACCAATGTGCCTATAGTGTTAATGTGGTTTTTTGGTGCAGTAAACGTAGGCTTAAGGCGTGTTAAATATTGCACCCCAGATGCCCTCCAATTGATTTTTTTCCCTACTCACTGATATTTGACAAACGCTTGTCAAACATGCAGTAAATGCTATAGGCACATTTACAGCTCGTTATTATAGACATGTAGTTTCATTTTGGCCACACAGTGATGTGAAGCGACACAAACGGTACATGTTTTTCAAAAGTGAACAGCTGTGTCCACGGTCCATAATATCCATTTTAGACTGTTGCTTTGCTTAGTGTTTGGACGAAAAAGCACCCCTGTCCCCCCGTGATCACATAGACTCGCTGACCCCGACCCCTTACTACGTGATCAGCGGCAAGCCAATGACAGCTGATCATGTGATGTCAACAGAGCCGGTAATCGGCTATTTTTCTCCTCGCGCTGACAGCGTGAGGAGAAAAAAAAAGCGGATCACCAGCGGCCGTGAGAGGGACATCAGTCCCGATCACGGCGAGCTGCTGCCAAATCATCAGTGCCCACCTAGCATTCGGCAACAGTGTCACTTACCAGTGCCCACCAGCGCCACCCATCAGTGCCCACAGTGCCACCCATCAGTGCCCTTAATCAGTGCCTCAACAGTGCTGCACATCAGTGCCACCTATCAGTGCCCACAGTGTCACCCATCAGTGCCCATAATCAATGCCTCAACAACAGTGCTGCATATCAGTGCCACCTATCAGTGCCCATCAGTGTCACCTACCAGTGCCCATCAGTGCCCAGCAGTGCCCAGTGCCACCTATAAGTGCCCATCAGTGCCATCTATCAGTGCCACCCATCCTTGCCACCTTATCTGTGCCCATCAGTGCCACCTTATCAGTGCCGCCTTAACTGTGTCTATCAGTGCCCATCAGTGCAGCCTATCAGTGCCCACCAGTCCTGCCTCATCAGCGCATATCAATGAAGGAGAAAAATTACCTGTTTGCAAAATTTTATAACAAACTATTAAACATGATTTTTTTTTTCAAAATTTTCCTTTTTTTTTGTTTGTTTAGCAAAAAATAAAAATCCCAGCTGTGATTAAATACCACCAAATGAAAGCTCCATTTGTGGGAAAAAAATGATAAAAATGTAATTTGGGTACAGTGTTGTATGACTGCGTTCTAAGTACGTCAGCGCTGAAAGCTGAAAATTGGTCTGGGCAGGAGGGGGGTTTAAGTGCCTAGTAAGCAAGTGGTAAAAGCCTTTAAAAGCCTTTACAGGTTACTATTTTAGATTTACAGAGGAGTTCTACTGCTAAAATTACTGCCCTCGATCTGACCTTCGCGGTGATACCTCACATGCATGGTGCAATTGCTGTTTTCATATAACACCAGACAGACGCTTGCGTTCGCCTTTGCGCGTGAGCATGGGGGGACAGGGGTGCTTTTTTTTTATTATTTATTTTGCTTTTTTATTATATTTTTAACCACTTGCTTACTGGGCACTTAAACACCCTTCCTGCCCAGACCAATTTTCAGCTTTCGCTGCTCTCACACTTTGAATGACAATTACTCAGTCATGCAACACTGAACCCAAATGAATTTTTTGTCCTTTTTTTTCCCACAAATAGAGCTTTCTTTTTGGTGGTATTTGATCACCTCTGGGTTTTTTTTTTTTGCGCTATAAATGAAAAAAGACCGAAAATTTTGAAAAAAAAAACGCATTTTTCTTTGTTTCTGTGATAAAATTTAGCAAATTATAAATTTTTCTTCATAAATTTTTGCCACAATTTATACTGCTACATATCTTTGGTAAAAATAACCCAAATTAGTGGATATTATTTGGTCTTTGTGAAAGTTACAGACTCTACAATCTGTGGTGCAAATCATACAAAATTGATCACACCTGATGTACTGGTGGCCTATCTCATTTCTTGTGACCCAAACAAGTCAGGAAAGTACAAATACCCCCCAAATGACCCCTTTTTTTTGAAAGTAGACATTCCAAGGTATTTAGTAAGAGGCATGGTGAGCTTTTTGATGTTGTCATTTTTTTCCCACAATTCTTTGCAAAATGAATTTTTTTATTTTTTATTTTTTTTCCACAAAATTGTCATTATAATAGGTTATTTCTCTCACATGGCATCCGTATACCACAAATGACACCCCAAAATAAATTTTGCTACTCCTCCTGAGTATTACGATACCACATGTGTGGGACTTTTCCACAGCCTGGCCACTTAGAGAGGACCAAAATGCAGGGAGCGCCATCACGTGTTCTATGAGCATAAATTACACATCTAAATTGTTGACTACCTAGTACACTTTTGAAGGCCCTGGAGCACCAAGACAATGACATGTGACACTGACGTGGCACTGATGATAAGTGACACTGATGTGGCACTGATGACAGATGGCACTAATACGGGGCACTGATGACACGTGACACTGATGACAGATGGCACTAATACGGGGGCACTGATGACACGTGACACTGACAGATGGCACTAATATGTGGCACTGCTGACAGATGGAACTTATACGTGGCACTGATATCATGTGGCACTAATACGTGGCACTGATGAGAGATGGCACTAATACGTGGCACTGATGACAGATGGCACCGATACGTGGCACTGATGACACGTGACACTGATGACAGATGGCATTGATACGTGGCATTGATGACACGTGCCACTGATAACAGATGGCACGTGACACTGACAGGTGGCACTTTTGACAGGTGGCACTGATGACAGGTGGCACTTTTGACAGGTGGCACTGATGACAGATGGCACTGACGTGGCACTGATGACAGATGGCACTGACGTGGCACTGATTTGGCACTGATGACAGATGGCACTGATGACAGATGGCACTGACGTGGCACTGGGGACAGGTGGCACTGGCAGATGGCACTGGGGAAAGGTGGTACTGGGGACAGGTGGCACTGGCAGATGGCACGGATGGCACTGGGGAAAGGTGGCACTGGGGACAGGTGGCACTGGCAGATGGCACGGACGGCACTCTGGGGACAGGTGGTACTGGGGACATGTGGTACTGGGGACAGGTGGCACGGATGGCACTCTGGGGACAGGTGGTACTGATGACAGGTGGCAGCGGGACAGATCACTTTATTTTTCTTTTTTTTTTTTTTTTTTTTACTTACGGCGCCGGCGCCTTTCCTCTCTTCCTCCTCACACGCTGTCTGTGTGAGGAGGCAGAGCGGCGCTGACAGATGATCTCATATGTTTGCATATGCAAACATATGAGATCATCTCTCATTGGACAGCCAGATCTCGCTGTAAACGGCCGCTGTGATTGGCCGTTTACAGCGATCAGTGACCGGCTGTGTCCGACGGACACGGCCAGCACAGAACTTCCCCGATGCGCGCTATCAGGAGCGCGCATTAGGGAAGTAAACAGGAGGACGTCTAGGGACGTCCTCCCGGCAGGGAGCGCCCGAGCTGCAGCCGTCTTTCGGCTATAGCGCGGGCGCGTAGTGGTTAAACTGTTCTGCCCCGTACAAACGGCCGGATATTCTGATGGAAAAATTCTGATTGGATTATGTTGTCGGAAAATCCGATCGTGTGTGGGCTCTAGCGGGCTTTTTCCAACGGAAAAAATTTGAGAGCAGGATCTAAAATTTTTTCTTTTTCCGATCGTGTGTAGAGAATTCGAACGCACAAAGTGCCACGCATGCTCAGAAGAAATTTGGAGACGAAAGCTATTGGCTACTGGCCTCTACGTAGTCCCGTCGTACGTTTTCTACGTCACCTCGTTCGGAACGATCTGATTTTCTGACAACTTTGTCCGACCGCGTGTGGACAAAATCCGTCGGAAAAAATCTGACGGATTTTGAGGTCGGAATGTCCATGTGTACAAGGCATTCCTTTCATTTTATTTTTATCATTTTTATTGTTATCTCAGGGAATGTAAATATCCCCTATGATAGCAATAGGTAGTGTCAGGTAATCTTTTTTGAAAAAAAATTAGGTCTATTAGACCATAGATCTCTCTGCCCTCAAAGCATCTGACCACACCAAGATCAGTGTGATAAAATGCTTTGCCAATTTCCCAATGGCGCTGTTTATATCCGGCGAAACGGAAGTCACAAAATGCTCATAGCTTCCGGTTTCTTAGGCCATAGAGATGATTGGAGCCGTTCTGGTATCTGATCAGCTATGGTCAGCTGGCGGAGCCACTGGCTGCATTCTCTGGTTCCCTGTTGGGACAGGAGAGCCCGAGAAAACCATGGAAGACGGAGGGAGGGGGAGGGAGGTTATATGCTTATAAAAGCAGTCTAGAGGCTAATTAGCTGCTAGGATTGCTTTTACATGAAAGCCGACTGGCTAAAAAGAATGATACCAAGATGATACCTAAACCTGCAGGCATCATTCTGGTATAACCACTCATACCAGTACGTTGCTGGTCCTTGTTGGGCATACATTGTAATGTTCTTTTTTTCATGCAGCCTGTGGGCTGAACAAAAAAAAGAGACTGATCGGTGGGTATGCCCAACATTAGAATAGCACCCTTCATCGACCCACTACTAATGATGGGCATACATGCACCATTTTCTTTTAACTCTGGTGGTGAAATCACCTTCTAAAGCGATGGAGTCGCTGATTTACGTATCGTGGGAGCAAACGCTGTTGCTGTCAAGATAAATAAATCAGTGCTGCAGCTGAATGGCGTACCTGCTAAGCAAATAATGGTTAACAATAAAACAAACATTACAGTATAACATACCATACCTACAAAGCAAATACAATAAAACATAGTAAAAATAAAACAGAGAGAGAACGATAGATATAGAACAATAGTGAGCGAACAGTAGAGCAGACAGTAGAGAGCGAACATAAGAGAGAGAACAATAGAGAGAGAGAGAAGAAAAATACAACCCCAACTATTTTGGGCTTTTTTATTTTTTGTGTGTTTTTTTGTGTGTTTTTTTCCCACTTTTATAAAAACTGTAAAAAAAAACTATAAACTGAACATTGCAGATTAGGGTCCCCTCAAAACATGATGGCCATCACATCTTTTGAGACCCCGAGACCCTGTGTACGTGTGCCTATGACTGTGTGGTGCTACGCTAATACTCAACTAGTGTGTAATAGCGTTCAAAACAGTCACCAATGCAAAGACCAGGTTGGTCAGGAAAGGAGGGACAATAAAAGTAGGTGTCACGCCTAAATCCGAGCTTTCTACAGACACGACATCTTCTTTGGGGATTTCTTTAGGTAAGGGTACCAGAAAGGACATGCGGAAAATGCCTCTCATGCAGCCGGCTTACTTAATTTAGATTGGGAAGTTGGGCCAGAGCACCGTCTGGAAACAGAAAGGCTCTTATGATCTCTTCCTGGAATTTAAGGAAGGATCCAGTTCGTCCTGAAGCTTTGTATAGCACAAAAGCATTCAGCAAAGCCAATTGAAAAAAATAAACAGACACTTTTTTGTACCAGCGCCCAACTAGTCGTTGAGTTCCACCCCTCCCATATTAAGGTTATATTTGTGGACACAGAGGGGTTTCCCCACAACACCAGTCGCTGTAGGAATTTGGACCGTCGTGTCTGCGTGAAGGGAGGACAGAATGAAAATATCTACATCCAGGGAGCAGGACGCATGTATTTCAGTGGGGTTTATTTTTTTTTTTTTTTGTTGAAGCACATGATTAGAGCCTGAGGCTCTAATTGGCTTCAAAAAGAGTGGGCTTGGGGCGCAGAGCACTTGTGTAGCAATAGCAAATTAATATTCGCTATTGTCTTCCTGCTTCTCCCGGCCAATCAGGAAGCCATGATTGGCCGGGAGGAGAAGCGATCGGATAGGCCAGCCGGGAGCAGAAGCAGGGGGGAAGCCGCCAAAGATGAGAGGCAGGGGGAAGCCGCCAAAGCTGCACACGACCTGGATGTGGTAAATGCGGGCTGGTGGACGGATGGGGGGTTTGTTCACCAAGCTTCGGGGGGCTTTGGTCGGTCGACCGACCAAATGTGGGAGAGAGGTCACTCAGGTGGTTTGTTTGTGGCCCCCCTCCCAAAAATGGAGCACCAGACACCACTGAATCTAACAGACCTGGTCATTCACCGCTCTCTTACTCAGCAATACAAGTCAGTGTGTGCAAACTCATTTTAAGGCATTTTCAAGTGAACACACTGTAAGTTCAGAACATCGATATCTCCCTTTAGATCCTTAAAAATAACTTGGACACTTATCTTCTCTTGCTCAGTACCTGGTTCCATTTTATAAGTAGTAAGTAACTTGTTAGAATGGTCTTTTTGGAGCAATGTGTTATCCCCTTGTTGATGGACGCTAGCTTAGCTTGTTGGCCTTGACACTTCCTGTCCACATCAACCTTTTGGAAAAGTTTAGTAACCTGATAAGGGTGGGCCAAGAGAGGTCCTCTCTGAGGATCTGAAAAAATGAATTGTTGCTCTACATAAAGATGGCCTAGGCTCAAAGAAGTTTGCCAAGACCCTGAAACTGAGCTGCAGCACGGTGGTCAAGACCATGCAGCATTTTAAGAGGACAAGTTCCACTCAGAACAGGCATCGCCATGGTCGACCAAAGAAGTTCAGTGCATGTGCTCAGCGTCATATCTAGAGGCTGTCTTTGGGAAATAGACATATGAGTGCTGCCAGCATTGCTACAGAGGTTGGAGGGGTGGAGTCAGCCTGTCATTGCTCAGACCATACGCTGAACACTGCATCAAATTGGTCTGCATGGCTGTCGCCCCAGAAGGAAGCCTCTTCCAAAGATGATGCACAAGAAAGCCTGCAAACAGTTTGCTGAAGACAAGCAGATTAAGAACATAGATTACTGGAACCATGTCCTCTGGTCTGATGAGACCAAGATATTCTTACTTGATTCAGATGGTGTTAAGCATGTGTGGTGGCAACAAGGTGAGGAGTACAATGACAAGTGTGTCTTGCCTACGGTCAAGCATAGTGGTGGGAGTGTCATGGTCTGGGGCTGCATGAATGCTGCCAGCACTGTGGAACTACAGTTCATTGAGTGAACCATGAATGCCAACATGTACTGTGACATACTGAAGCAGAGCATGATCCCCTCCCTTCGGAGACTGGGCTGCAGGGCAGTATTCCAACATAACGATCCCAAACCTCCAAGACCACTGCCCTGTTAAAGAAGCTGAGGGTAAAGGTGATAGACTGGTCAAGCATGTCTTCAGACCTAATTGAGCATCTGTGGGGCATCCTCAAATGGAAGGTGGAGGGGCGCAAGGTCTCTAACATCCACCAGCTCCATGCTGTCATCATGGAGGAGTGGAAGAGGACTCATGTGGCAATCTGTGAAGCTCTGGTGAACTCCATGTCCAAGAGCGTTAAGTTCTGGAAAATAATGGTGGCCACACAAAATATTGACACTTTGGGCCCAATTTGGACATTTTGACTTAGGGATGTACTCACTTTTGTTGCCAGCAGTTTAGACATTAAAGACGCTGTTATACAAGCTGTATACTCACTACTTTACATTGTAGCAAAGTGTAAATCGCAATTTCTTCAGTGTTGTCACATGAAAAGATATAATAAAATATTTACAAATATGTAAGGGGTGTACACATATATATATTTTTATATATATTTTAATTTGCTATATATATATTTTCTTTTCATGAAAGGGGAGTAATGCTGGCCATACACTATACAGAAAATTGAAAAATGAACATTCGGCCGTGAACGCAAACGATAGTGCCATCATATAATGACCGATAAATTGTTCAGTGAACATAAATAAATGCATTTTTTGTTTGTGTTTTTACATATACCTAGTGCAGACAGTTCGGATGGGAAACACATTAACCTTTCAATTTATCGTTCGTTCGGCAGAAAATTTCCAAACTTGTCCTTCGTTTTTTTGGCTCAAAAATGTCCCAACGATTATCGATTTTGTTACAGTATGTGAAGTTCATCAAAATCTACCAGTCTATCTGCTTTAACCTGGTTGTCAGTTTTTCCCCCAATTTTGAGCAGCTTGTCTAACTACTTCCCATGAAACGACGTACCTGTACGTCGTTTTGAGGAAGTGGTTGTACCGGAGTGATGCCTGCAGCTGCATGCTTCACCCCAGTACCGTTTTTTAGAGCTGGTGGTCAGCTTTCTGGTGATAACAACTGATACGGCTCAGCAGCCGCTCGGCTGTTATCACAAGGAGCATGAGGGGACATCCCCTGGGTCTCCCGTCCCACCAGGAGATGCAAGTAACCAGCCGGCATGTCCACAGGCTGGCCGAAGTCCCGAACAAAGCCGGAATCGGCTTCAATTGGGTCTCCGATTGTAGTAACCCAGAAGCGACATCACAACATGGCTGCCAACGGCGCCGATTTAAAAAAATCCCTAGTATTTTGAATGCTTTTAAGTGCAAAGGAGGGATGTGGGGTCATCCCTCCATAAAGAGTACATGTCACTGCCTATTACTGTCACAAGGGATGTTTACATTCCTTGTGACAGCAATAAAAGTGATAATTTTTTTAAAGAGACAGTGTAAAAAATAAAATTAAATAAATGAGAGGAAAATTCTTTTTTTTTTAAAGCGCCCCTATCCCCGCGTGCTCGTGCACCAAAGAAAACGCAGTAAGTCACGCCCGCAAATTTAAACAGTGTTAAAATCACATATGTGAGGTATCACTGCGATCGTCAGTGAAGGCAATAATTCTAGAAAAATACCTCCTCTGTAACTCTAAACTGATAAAAAAAAATTGCGTTTACAAGAAAGCTGCGCAAATGCTGTGTGGCATAAAATATTGCAACTACCACCATTTTATTCTCCAGAGTCGTTGCTAAAAAAAAATATATATTTATATGTATATGTGTATATGTTTGGGGGTTCTAAATAATTTTACTAGCAAAAAATACTAATTTTAACTTGTAAGCAACAAGTGTCTTGGCCCTTAAGTGGATAAACATGTACCCTTAATAAGGAATGTATTTCTCTGACTCTGACAACTGAATCTGCTCCAGTTGCTCCCAGGGTTTCAAAGGTCTCCTGAATTTCAGGTGCATCAGTAGAATTCTTTTTTGTTCAGGCATAGCCACTCCCATTGATGCATAATAAAAATCAAATCCTATTTTAAACTTTTATTAGTTTTGTGAAAAAAATTGCTATGTCCGCAAACATCAAGTGGTCTACCTGCAGGAATATCAAGATATTTTGCCAATCATATGACCAATAGACATGTGCACACTGAAATATTTTGTTTCGGAATTTAGTTTTTGTCCGAAAAATAAATTTATTTAGTTACTCCCGAAATTCGTTTTTATTCATTTAGTTTTTCGTTAAAAAATTGCATTTGTCCGAAAATCCAAAATGAATTAAGGTCGAATCTGTCATTGAAGGCTTATGGTGTCTGTCGAATGTTCAAAGAAGATTTGACGGAGCAGCTAAACTGTATGACGCCGTATAGTTTAGCTGCTCCGTTGAATCTTCTTAGAACTTTCGACAGACACCATAAGCCAAAGATTCAACGTTAGTATGTTTTTCGAATCTTTGTCGTTCATGTTGAATGTATATAGTTCAAACAGAAAATGGACTGGTGATAGTGATCACTGATCAGACAGGTAAAAAGATAGGGTATATCGAATCTATATAGAATCTCAATCTATAATATAAAATCTATAATAATAAATCCCCCCCCCCCACACAACACGGGCAGCCTCTGAGGCTATCACAACATTAGTATCACTATATCACTATCAAGTTCACAACACTAACACAATAGCAGCAGATTATTATAAAAAAGTTAGGTTGAACTGTAGCTTGCTTGACTATTGTTCTGCTGATGTGCTTATACTTAATTGCTAAATAATTCAGGTTCTCTGATAAACGGACCAGCTAAGATTGACTGTCTTCTGAAATGATTCAGTGTGTGTCTCTCTGCTAGCAATTGTAAGTGAAAGTAAATTGGCTGTACATGTGTACAGGGGGTCCCCGACTTACGAACACCCGACCTACGAACAACCCCTACTTACGAACGGGGTGCTGCGGGGACCCTCCGCCATTTTTCGGTGGTTTTCGGCGTCTTTCGGCCGTTCTGCGCATGCGCGGCCATACGGAGCGTCGAAAAATGCCGGAAATGTCCGTAATTTGCCGCGCATGCGCAGAACGGCAACAGACGGAACATCGGAAATGTCCGGAAATCTCCGTATTTGTCGGTCTGCGCATGCACGCCGACTTATGGACATTTCCGACTTCCGTACACGGGGCCAGTCCCTAACGAGTTCGTAACTCGGGGACCCCCTGTACTTAGTTCTAGCTATTTTACTGCTCCTCCTCTTTGGTTACAATCAGCCAATAACATTCATCATCATCATCATTATTTTTATTTTACTTTCCCCACCCAATTCCAGCAGCGATCTTTTCTCTCTACGTCAAATCTTTTCTCTCTACGTCAAATCTTTTCTCTCTACGTCAAATCTTTTCTCTCTCTATGTAGAATAATCTTGGACTAATAGAGTTAAGGTTAGGTACATTCGACCACAGATTCAATGGACACAGATTGTTATTGTCAGCATCGAATCTCCTATCTATATTGAACTGTTGTCACAATGAAAAACGAAAATAAAGCATTTGTTTATGACGGATCTTTCGTTTTTTCGATTCTGTACTTTCATATCGATTGTTAAAACGATAACGAAAATACCTGAAATTCGGACAAAAATGCATTCGGACGAAAACGAATGCACATGTCTAATGACCAATATGTGTAGGACACTTACTTTATTTTACAACCAGTCAGTGGTCCAGGTGCCTTCTATTTCTTATAATAAATTAATCTGAAAAGTTTGGGCTTTTGTTGTGAATCATACCATTAGACCATATGATGTACAAGATATTTTCACATAGCAATCTTGGATACTAAAAGAAGATAAAGTCTCTGGCTGCCAAAAATATTTGCTGAAAAGTCCAGCTTTGTCAGAATGGTGGGTCAAGTCCATAAGGTGACAAGTCCAATTGGGCAACATCAACGTTGGGGCCCTTTTACACTGATCCACTTTTGGTTTGTTCTCCTTGACTTACCAAAAGCATTGCTGCAGCATGTAAGACTTTTCCTATCGCAGTGCACCTGCAGTGTGAACAGTTAGCTAGTATTTAATGGGGAATAATTTTCATTCTCTTTTGTTATCCTGGAAAAGAACCGAAAAAGCGCATCAGTGTGAAAGGAGCCTTATGCTTAAAACAGTAGCATTTGAAGTTCTTGGAACAATGAATCCACCATGAATGGCATTATCTTATGAATGCTTATCTATTCTATCCCTGCCTATTGTTTTTTATATACACAAAATATTTCTCATCTGCTTTGATGCTTCATTTCATTTCCCCTCCCCTATTTATCATTGCTGACTGAAATGGGTCATACAAGTTAAATCATTCAGAAGTGATAACTCTCATCTGGATTTTACTTGTCATTTTTTTTAAAGGCTTGGGAAGGTAGCCTTAGTTCTGTGTAATGTTAGCATGTGATCAGCTAAATCTTTACAATGTTGTGTGTGCTTCACATATATAATGTGTATGTGTGTGTATATGTGTATATATATATATATATATATATATATATATATATATATTATTAACTAACATCAAGTCGATGTTGACTTCTGGCAGTCATATAGTGTTTCTCCAAATAATCTGCCACCTGTTTTAGTCTCCAGTCTTTACAGCATGCTCCCACTTTATGTGTCTATATCCAACTACCTTACCCCTGGTCGTCATCGTCTTCTTTTCCCCTCAACCTTTCCAAGCATAACGTTAAGCTGTCACGAGCAGCCCCTTGTATTGAATTGTATTGCAACAGTACTGTCTCTGTTTTGTAAAGAGCTGTGCATATTGTTGGCATTATCAGCAATAACATTATAATCACCCTCCATAACCCATCAAAGCATGGACTCCACTAGACCTCTGAAGGTATGCTGTGGTATCTGGCAACAAACCGTCAGCAGCAGATGCTTTAAAGTGGATGTAAACCCTCTCCTATACCCAGTGAAGTGAACAGCCTCAGATGATACACAGGGATGAAGCAAATCCTCCTACATAAGTTTTACAGGTATATCTGCTGTCTTCAGCATGGCTTATTCTTTAGAATTTTTACATTGTGTTAGGTCCATATATATTTGGACACAGGCACAATTTTTTTTTTTTTTTCAGGTATTTACCAAAACATATTCAAGCTATAGTTATATAATGGATATACGCTGAAAGTGCACACTCTCAGGTTTAATTTGAGGGTATGTATGTACATCCAAATCGGAGGAAGAGTTTAGGAATTACATCTCTTAAGAATAGCCATCCCCCTTTTTTTCAAGGGACCAAAAGTAATTGGACAATTGAATCAAAAGCTGTTTCATGGCCAGGTGTGGGCTACTTCTTTGTTATTTCTTCACCAATTAAGCAGGTAAAAGGTCAAAGTGGGGTATTTGCATTTGGAATCTATTGCTGTGAACCTACATAATGTGTTCAAAGGAGTTGTCCATGCAAGTGAAACAGGCCATTGTAAGGCTTAAAAAGCTAAACAAATACATCAGAGAGATAGCAGAAACATTAGGAGTGGCCAAATCAACAGTTTAGTACATTCAGAGGAAGGAAGAATTCACTGGTGAGCTCAGCAACATAAAAAAGCCTGGACGTTCACAGCAGTCAACAGTGGTGGATGATCGCAGGATCCTCTCTATCGTAAAGAAAAGCCCATTCACAACATGCAGACAAGTGAAGGACACTCTACAGGAGGTGGGTGTTTCATTGCGAAAGTCTACATCCAAGAGAAGACTTCACAAGAGCAAATACAGAGGGTTCACCACAAGGTTCAAACCATTCATAAGCCTGAAGAATAAAAAAGCCAGATTAGACTTTGCCAAAAAAACATCTAAAAAAAGCCAGTTCTGGAAAATCATTCTTTGGACGGATGAAACTTAGATTAATCTGTACCAGAATGACAGGAAGAAAAAAGTGTGGAGAAGGCTTGGAACAGCTCATGATTCAAAGCACACAATGTCATCTGTAAAACATGGTGGAGGCAGTGTGATGGCATGGGCATGCATGGCTTCCAGTGTCACTGGGCCATTGCTGTTTATTGATTATGTGACAGAAGACAGAAGCAGCCGGATGAATTCTGCAGTGTTTAGAGATATACTGTCAGCCCAGATTCAGCCAAATGCAGCAAAGTTGATTGGACGGCCCCTCACAGTACAGATGGACAAGGATCCAAAGCACACTGCAAAAGCAACCCAGGAGCTTTTGAAGGAAAAGAAGTGGAATATTCTGCAAAAGCCGAGTCAATCACCTAATCTCAACCCAACTGAGCATGCATTTCACTTGCTGAAGGCAAAACTAAATGCAGAAAGACCCACAAACAAAGAACAACTAAAGAGAGCTGCAATTAAAGCCTGGCAAAGCATCAGAAAGGAGGAAACATAGTCTTTGGTAATGTCCATGGGTTCCTGACTTCAGGCAGTCATTGCCAGTAAAGGATTCTCAACAAAATATTAAAAAAAAAAAACATTTTATTTATGATTATATTAATTTGTCCAATTACATTTGAGCCCCTGAAAATGGGGGGTGACTGTGTATAAAAAATGGTTGCAGTTCCTAAAATTTGTACTTGATATTTATGTTCAACCCCTTGAATTAAAGCTGAAAGTCTGCACTTCAAATTCATTTGGATTGTTTTGTTTTTTTTTTATTCTGGTGGCATACAGAGCCAAAAGTATGAAAATTGTGCCTGTGTCCAAATATTTTCAGCAATTTGAGCTACAGTAGCTCTTCTGTTGGATCAGACTACACGAGCCAGCCTTTGCTAACCATATTCATCGATGAGCCTTGGCCGGCCATGACATTGTCCCTGGTTTTTCTTCCTTGGATCGGTTTTGGTAGATCCTGACCACTGCAGACCGCAAACATCTCAGAAAGAGCTGCTGTTTTGGAGATGCTTTGACCCAGTCGTCTAGCCATCACAATTTGGTCCTTATCAAAGGCGCCTAAATCTGTACACTTTCCCTTATTTTCTTTATTCAACACATCTACTTCAAGGAAGGACAACATTCCCTTGCTGTCTAGTATATACCATCCACTTTCAGGTGCCATTGTTACAAAATAATCTATGTGTTTCACTTTACCTGTCGTTAGTGGTCATAATGTTATGGCTGATTGGTGTAAATCCTGTATAATAATAACAATTATAATTGTCTTTTCCAGTGAGTTGCTTCCTCCATATGACCAAAATAAACTTCAATTTAGTCATCTGGGCTTCTAGTGAATGGTTGGGCCTAATGTGCTGCCTGTAAACCTTCTAAATAAAGCCTAAAAGGGACAACAATTGTAAATAATACCTGGGCTAAAAACATTTGAAAATGTGCTGGAGCTGGGCTAATTAGACATGTCTACTGGCCTTTGTCTAATATGGAGATGTATGTTTCTGTTTGAAATGCCTCAAGGAGATATGAGGATTTAACCTGACATTTCAAGCTTACTGACTTTCAGGGTTTCCTCCTGTGTGTTAATAAATCCTAGATATTGAATGACAGAATGAAAGTTTTAATTATATGTCTATGCATTTAAGCACAGGGAACAGAAGTAGAAAAAAAAAAGTTTGTTTTAGGTTGATTGATGGGTCTAAAATCTGATGTATGGGCGAGTACTTACATAAAGTGTTTGCCTTGTCTCCTTCTTTACAGAAGATCAATGAAGCGAAGCAGACCCAACGTGAATGTTATGAGAAGGAACTGATTAACCTGCGCATCAAATTTGAGGAGGAGACGTTACAGCTAAAAGAAGCTCATGCAAAGATGTTAGAAGAGATGTCATGGAAACATCAAGCAGCGCTTGAGGCAGCACAAAGCTCTACAAATAAGGAGAAGAAGAAGCTACAGATGGTGAGTCACTGGGAATGCAGACACAACTCTTAATTCTTTGCCACTGCTGTGAGTTATGTGAGTTATAGGCAAATTATCAGCAACCAGGTTCCTTTATGTTAACATTTGATGGCATGTTCAGTAAGGTAGTGCATAGAGCTATGGTAATATGCAGTAACCTACAGCAACTAATCACATTTTCATCAATAAAAAAATTTCAGAGGGGTTGCTTTAATTTACTGCATTTTACATATCGTTATTATCTGATGCACTGCTTTAATATGTAAGCAAGATCTTTTCATTAATGGTAACACAGAAAAATAATATCACAACCCAGATATATGTTTGTTCCCCGTTCACACCTGAGCAGGTATTTTTATTTGAGAGTTTTGCAAACATATTACAAGCATTTTAGAAGCTCTTTACAAGCATTTTACCTGTGTATTCAAGATTCAGTGTTTTTATTTTAGCCAATAGAATGCTCTAGGGCAGAGATATGCAATTAGCGCACCTCCGGCTGTTGCAGAACTACAAGTCCCTTGAGGCATAGTAAGACTCTGACAGCCACAAGCATGACACCCAGAGGCAGAGGCATGATGGGACTTGTAGTTTTGCAACAGCTGGATTTGCATATCCCTGCTCTAGGGGGAGGAAATTAGGATTGGAGAGCTGCTGTTTTGCCAGAAAACATGCAATAAAACACTCATAAAACTCTTGTAAAACGCTCATGTTGGACATTTTTCAGACATTCCTATTGAAGTCTATAGGGCCATTCTGCCTCCAATATCCAGTGTATTTTTGTGAGCGACAAGCGTTTTACTACAGGCGACAACACGCTCAGATGCGAACAAGGGCCATTGAAATGAATGTGATTTTGTAGGTTGAGCATATTAGAGCTACAAGCTTCAAGTAGAAAATTGCTCAGGTGTGAATGGGGCGTTAGAGCAGCGGGGTATCATCAACGTGTGCAGTGCATGCGGTTCAGAGGCTTTGGATGTAAAGGGAGGGTTCTGATGTGAAGAGAGGACTGAGAACAATGGTGTGAAGTGTATATTCTGATGTATAGAGGGACTCTGATATAAAGGGGCCTCTCATTCTTTATAATGTGCTGTCTGTTCCTTATTCCACACCTTTCATTCAGTAGAATGTGCTATACATTTCTTATTCCACACTCTCTCATTGCAGACTGTACATAACATTTTAATCTACATCACCCCATTTTGTAAACTGCACTGCATTTCCTATTCCATACAACCTCAGTCTGTAAGCTGTGCTGCTCATTCCCTTCTCCACACTGCCTCATTCTATACTATGCAAGTGGTATTAGACTCTATTTAACCACACACCCTTTAGTAGTAAACTGCCTTTTTCTGGAGCAGATTCAGTTGTCAGAGTCAGAGAAATACATTCCTTATTAAGGGTACATGTTTATCCACTTAAGGATCAAGCCTATTTCTGACACTTGTTGCTTACAAGTTAAAATTAGTATTTTTTGCTAGAAAATTATGTAGAACCCCCAAACATACACATATATATATATATATATATATATATATATATATATATATATATATATATTTATATATTTATTTTTTTTAGCAACGACTCTGGATAATAAAATGGTGGTAGTTGCAATATTTTATGCCACACGGCATTTGCGCAGCTTTTTTGTAAACGCAATTTTTTGGGGAAAAAAATACACTTCACTGAATAAAAAAAAAAAAACTAAACAGTAAAGTTAGCCCAATTTCTTTGTATCATGTGAAAGAGTAAATAGATACCTAACATGTTACAGTTTAACATTGCGCACACTCGTGGAATGGCGACAATATACGGTACTTAAAATCTCCATAGGGGACGCTTCAATTTTTTTTATCAGTTTAGAGTTATAGAGGAGGTATTTTTATTAGAATTATTGCTCTCACTGACGATCGCAGTGATACCTCACATATGTGATTTTAACACTGTTTAAATTTGCGGGCGTGACTTACTGTGTTTTCTTTGGTGCACGAGCACGCGGGGATAGGGGCGCTTTTAAAAAAATAATTTTCGTCTCATTTATTTAATTTTATTTTTTACACTGTCTCTTTAAAATAATTATCACTTTTATTGCTGTCACAAGGAATGTAAACATCCCTTGTGACAGTAATAGGCAGTGACAGGTACTCTTTATGGAGGGATGTGCATCCCTCCTTTGCACTTAAAAGCATTCAAAATGCCAAAATCTGCGTTTTTTAATACTAGGGATTTTTTTAAATCGGCGCCGTTGGCAGCCGTGTTGTGATGTCGCTTCTGGGTTACTACAATCGGAGACCCAATTGAAGCCGGTTCTGGGTTCGTTCGGGACTTCGGCCAGCCTGTGGACATGCTGGTTACTTGCGTCTCCTGGTGGAACGGGAGACCCAGGCAGAGCGGCGGGAGGGGATGTCCCCTCCTGCTCCTTGTGATAACAGCCGAGCGGCTGCTGAGCCGCATCAGTTGTTATCACAAGAAAGCTGACCACCAGCTCTAAACTCGGTACTGGGGTGAAGCATGCAGCTGCAGGCATCACTCCGATACAACCACTTCCTCAAAACGATGTACAGGTACGTCATTTCATGGGAAGTAGTTAGACAAGCTGCTCAAAATTGGGGGAAAAACTGACAACCAGGTTAAAGCAGATAGACTGGTAGATTTTGATGAACTTCACATACTGTAACAAAATCGATATTTGTTTCTGACATTTTTGAGCCGAAAAAACGAAGGACAAGTTTGGAATTTTTCTGCCGACCGAACGATAAATTGAAAGGTTAATGTGTTTCCCATCTGATCTGTCTGCACTAGGTATATGTAAAAACACAAACAAAAAATGCATTTATTTATGTTCACTGAACAATTTATCGGTCATTATATGATGGCACTATCGTTTGCGTTCACGGCCGAATGTTCATTTTTCGATTTTCCGTATAGTGTATGGCCAGCATTACTCCCCTTTCATGAAAAGAAAAAAAAAAATATATATATATATATATATATGTATATATATATATATATATATATATATATATATAGCAAATTAAAATATATATATATATATATATATATATGTATATATATATATATATATATATATATATATATATATATATATATACACCCCTCACATATTTGTAAATATTTTATTATACCTTTTCATGTGACAACACTGAAGAAATTGCAATTTACACTTTACTACAATGTAAAGTAGTGAGTATACAGCTTGTATAACAGTGTCTTTAATGTCTAAACTGCTGGCAACAAAGGTGAGTACACCCTAAGTGAAAATGTCCAAATTGGGCCCAAAGTGTCAATATTTTGTGTGGCCACCATTATTTTCCAGCACTGCCTTAACCCTCTTGGACATGGAGTTCACCAGAGCTTCACAGATTGCCACATGAGTCCTCTTCCACTCCTCCACGATGACAGCATGGAGCTGGTGGATGTTAGAGACCTTGCGCCCCTCCACCTTCCATTTGAGGATGCCCCACAGATGCTCAATTAGGTCTGAAGACATGCTTGACCAGTCCATCACCTTTACCCTCAGATTCTTTAACAGGGCAGTGGTCTTGGAGGTATGTTTGGGATCGTTATCATGTTGGAATACTGCCCTGCAGCCCAGTCTCCGAAGGGAGGGGATCATGCTCTGCTTCAGTATGTCACAGTACATGTTGGCATTCACGGTTCACTCAATGAACTGTAGTTCCACAGTGCCGGCAGCACTCATGCAGCCCTAGACCATGACACTCCCACCACTATGCTTGACTGTAGGCAAGACACACTTGTCGTTGTACTCCTCACCTTGTTGCCACCACACATGCTTGACACCATCTGAATCAAGTAAGAATATCTTGGTCTCATCAGACCAGAGGACATGGTTCCAGTAATCTATGTTCTTAGTCTGCTTGTCTTCAGCAAACTGTTTGCAGGCTTTCTTGTGCATCATCTTTGGAAGAGGCTTTAGTGTGCGGCGTATGGTCTGAGCACTGACAGGCAGCACTCATATGTCTATTTCCCAAAGACAACCTCTAGATATGACTCTGAGCACGTGCACTGAACTTCTTTGGTCGACCATGGCGATGCCTGTTCTGAGTGGAACTTGTCCTCTTAAAACGCTGCATGGTCTTGACCACCGTGCTGCAGCTCAGTTTCAGGGACTTGGCAAACTTCTTTGAGCCTAGGCCATCTTTATGTAGAGCAACAATTAATTTTTTCAGATCCTCAGAGGACCTCTCTTGGCCCACCCTTATCAGGTTACTAAACTTTTCCAAAAGGTTGATGGGGACAGGAAGTGTCAAGGCCAACAAGCTAAGCTAGCGTCCATCAACAAGGGGATAACACATTGCTCCAAAAAGACTATTCTAACAAGTTACTTACTACTTATAAAATGGAACCAAGTACTGAGCAAGAGAAGATAAGTGTCCAAGTTATTTTTAAGGATCTATGGGATATGAGGATAGGAGTTGCCTATCTAAAGATTTCCAGGACAAGTGGCGAGCTTTTCCCAGGAGGGGTTAAAAGGTGACCCTGAGTATCCGAAACGAGGAGCTTGAGACGATCCGGGAATTTCTGATAATCAGCCGGCTGAGGTAAGCATTTTGCTTACATTTGAGTTATCAGACTTCCTTGATCGGTAAGGCATTTTCGGGACAAAGGGTACCTATTTTACTCCCCTTTATTGAACTGTATTGATTGGTGGTTATATGTTATGTTGTCACTGTCTACTGTCCATCGGAGTGTTATAGATAAGAAAGAGAAGAATAGTGCTGTTCACAGGTATATGTAGTACATCTGCTAGGTAAAGTAGTTTAGAGGCAAGAGGGTATAGGCACACGTAGAGAAGAATGGCCAGTCATTATGGGCATTAAATTAAGTAAGGGAATGAAGGGTAAGAGACCCTCAAAAATGCCCAGCGCAAGAGGAGCGCTATATATGAACCGAAGGTGCGGTTCCGCCTATACTGAGCCCTAGATTAATGGTTAAAGTGGACATGGATCCACAATGGGTAACTGGGTTACCACCAAAGTCCACAGGGACTAAGATTCATGCAGAGTACACAGCTAGAGAAACAGCTATCTATGTGAGCAGGATGGATCAAGGGTGACAATTAACACTAGACAGAAAGGGACATTTTTATGTTAATTTGTGGGATGAATTTGGGGT
This sequence comes from Lithobates sylvaticus, assembly GCA_028564925.1. Classification (NCBI taxonomy): domain Eukaryota; kingdom Metazoa; phylum Chordata; class Amphibia; order Anura; family Ranidae; genus Lithobates; species Lithobates sylvaticus. The sequence goes on along the minus strand of CM053028.1, from coordinate 253,546,731 downwards.
TAGGCACTACAACTAGTAGAAACAAGAAACAGAGACATGAGAGTTAAAACAGAATATTTTATATGTTGTCAGAGAGGGAAGATGGGATGAGCACTATGGCTGCCCGTCTGATCGTAGAAGGTACAGTATGTGAAGTATGGTATTACAATACATTGGATGCAAAGGATATCAGAACAAAATAAGGAAAGCAGAAATTTATCAAGGAAGTATTTAAAAGAGTTAAAAGAATGTGAGAGAATGATATGCATGTGTTGTGTACAAATGGGAAAAATGTAAGCGATTTTAGAGAGATATTTGTGTATGTGTGTGAATGCTGGAACCTTTAGTTCTATCGCTTGTGTGTGTCATGTACGCAGATGTGACCCCCTCCTTTGTGCTCTCCTGAAAGAATGTAGCTGGGATGAGAGGTTGGTGATAAGCTGGAAGGACACCATGCCAATTTCAGTTTTGTAGACAAAACATTTATAACTTTATGTGCCGGGTTAACGAATCTAATGATAAACAATGTGATCACAATTATTTTTGAATCTGTTTTCCAAACATGGTAAAATGAAGGTTACATTTAACCGTGTATTACACAAATTGAATATCCTTTGATAGTGGAAACAGTGCATTTAATAGGGAATTAAGTAAAATTAAGTAATATGTCCCCCTTTAAGGAACGTTATCTGTGGATATATATATTACGGTGTGATATTGAAATTATCATTTGAGTATTAATTTCTAATTGGAGTTTAACAATTTTATTAATAATATAGATATATTGAAACTGGTTCAGACAACCTTTGATTGGAAATTAAATCCAGGTTAATGGGGAATTTATAAAAATGGTATTAGTTTAGTTTAAGATAACAATTTTGTAATTTTACATTTATTGAGTGGAAAGAAAAAAGATTAAGATGAGGTTGTTAATTGGAATACAGCTGCCATAATGTTTAACAAAGCCAAGATGGATGGGATACATAAGAAGTTTTTCTACAAAAATTAAATCTTAAAGTCTGATAATAAATTGATGTGCGGCCCATGATGTGAGAGTAATAATAAATAATGTAAATATGACAGACCCATCACATCAAGTCCACACACCCTGTTAGGATAGATCCCACCTGCAGCCAGTTGTTTTATAGTTTTTGATGTGGCTGAGCGCTTTGTTTGTTTTTATTTATTTTCATTTTTGAATCCAAAGCAGAATGTGTGGATTGTGAAATGATGTGCCCCTTTTCCTTGTAAGTGCCGTGGGTATAAGCAGAAGAATATTTTGGATTTATGGACATCTCTCCATGACCGCAGGGTATTGTTATCATTTATTATAATATTGCCAGGAAAAAGTTGTCTTTTTGAAACATGAAACTGGAGTTCTTACACAAACAGCATGATAGAAAACAAGCCATTGTAATATAGTTATGCAAGCTGGACCCAGTAATGAAGGGTTCACCCCGATATATCAGAGCTGTACCTTTATGCAAAGGTGCTATTAGACAAAGTTAGACATTATTTTGGTCAAATATTTAATTTTTAATGGTCCGACATTTTGCGCAGCAAATATACAGCTAACTAAATGTTTGTCTAATGAAAGGTTTAAAATATGAGTTTGTTTATGTACAAATCTAACATTGAAAAATGTGTACATTTTAATCCAGCCACCTTATTGCCCCTATTGGAGGAGGCTGTAGACGGGGGAGACCACATGTGTTAATTGATGACGTAGGAATCAGCTGCTGTGAGCCCAGTGCAGGACACACGCACTGAAGACCCAGATATTTAATATTTTGTAGAGTTATTCCCGGTTTTATACTGAGTATGCAGTTCATCACCCAGAAGGATACTCTGTAATTAGAGTCATTGGATCCTTTTCCCCCAGTTCAAGAAGCAGAGCTCCATGCTTTAGCAAAGCCTGTGAGCTATAAAAAGAGTGTATATTTATATATAAATAGTAGAGAATAGAGAGCTTTTGGTTCCATTTGAAGGGCCAGAAGTTTGTTTTTACTTCGGCAGGTAAACCAATCCAGCATGCTAAGTTAATTTGATCGGCTGTTTTCAGCCTTCCAGGTTCTTGCTGAGGTAGCCATACTAACATTAAAACTCACACATGGAAGCAGACCGACTAAGGATGCTGCATTTACAGCCCCGGACACTTGCTGGGTCTGTGCAACTCACAGATTCCACCCTAGTTCTGGCCCAGTATAGCTGGGATTAATAATTCAACTTTAAGGACCCCAGAACGAGAAGAACAAGTGGTCCACAGTGGGCAACTTCTTATGAAACAGGGCATTGGAAAGGTGATCATTTATGTCTGCCAGTCACTCTTTTCCCTCCAGCTTGACACATGGACCGTGTCATCAGTCACAAGCAGTTATGGCTGCCTTAGTAAATGAGCGTGGGATAGAGCCAGGGTTCTCCACAGTTGTTTTTATAACATACCACTTCTTGTTTTACCTGTTACCAAAGGTGTTACCAAAAGCTGAACATCCCTTCCAGAGATTACAAAAAGATATATCCAGATGCCCAAGTCAGGATCTTATGAGTATGCATTTTTGTCTGTATGGACATGTTTTTCGGATGTCCAGTGGCCAATGCTACTGCAAAGGCCACAGTAAAAAAGTGTTATCAGAAGTAGTTTGTAAGTACAGAGAGTAACAGAGGAAATCATTATTTTTATAGGAGAGTCCTTACTAGAAGTTTTGAGGTTTTATTTTTACACTCCCTACTGTCTACAGTGTAGCGGACAAAGTAGAGTAAGAAACTTTTGCCTCAGTGTTTTCTTATAATTTATCAAGCCCCTAAGGGGATGTTGGACTCTCTCCCTATGGGATTTGGTTTGGGAGTGTGTTACTCACTTGCTTATATTTTGTCTCAGCAGCTGAAGTCCTCCATTCGGCTCTCACAGAGAATGTTGCTGAACTTTTAAGGTTTTTGACAAACTCATTTATGTGTTTTCTCCCCAATTCCAGATCCTAAAAGTTTGGAAGGATCTAAAACTAAAGCCAGGTGACTTGTGGATTGTTAAGAGACATTTATATATAAGGAAATGTTTGGAGACTCAATACAACATCTATTTCATGTACAGTTTTGCAAAACTTGAAGGAAAAGTCACCTGGATCCACACCAGACACTGCAAAAATGACTAAATTAAAGAAATCTCTGAGTTTGATTTGTTTCCCTTTTTCAATCACAGTCTAGGGTACTTATTGATTCAATTACTTTAATGTAAGGGATATATATTTGAAAAGTAGTTTAGCCATGTTGAAGTCATATTTGTCTTTTGTACCTCTTCCATTTTATGTAGAATTGTCTGTGTTTACATGTGCTGATAAGTCAGCATACCAACATTAAGCTAGAAGGCCATTCTGGCCACAGGAGTGTACAGCCAGTACTCTGTAAATATGTCTTATCAATCATTTGTTTTTTTACAATGAAAAGTAATTTTGTAATGAAAAAAGCTGCTCAGCTATTATTTTCTCCACAATGGAGTTTTTGCCTCTTTAGCCAGGACTACCTCCACCTAAGCGTGTGGAGGTTCCAGGTTAAAGGTGATAGCAGGTATGGTCAGTGATCAAAATATTGATCAAAAGAGAGGAGATGTAATGGAAATTTGTAAGTTCTGTATATAATTGTATTCCATTTTGTATGTATTGCACACTGCCCTCACTGTGCACACGGCACTAATGATGTTTTCAGTACATGTTTACATTCTTTCGAGTCCTGATTAGAATAAGCCTGCCTATGATACGCCCCTTGTTACCATAAATGAACAATTGTAATATTAATGTGATACCTACGTAATCATGTGTATAAAACCCCTGAATTGCGTCATAATAAAGGAGAACGGTTATTTGGAAAGATGCTGAGCGTATCTTTTGTGTCTGTTCCCTACTGCAGTAGTTATTATTAATTTGGAACCACTAATCAATATGAGGATAGGAGTTGTCTATCTAAAGATTTCCAGGACAGGGAGATATCGATGTTCTGAACTTACAGTGTGTTCACTTGAAAATGTAATTTTCTTCTATTGGAAAAACACTTCCTGACCTCCCAGTCTAGTGATCTATGCTGGCGTACATGAGTTTGCGCACACTGACTTGTATTGCTGAGTAAGAGAGAGCGGTGAATGACCAGGTCTGTTAGATTCAGTGGTGGCTGGTGCTCCATTTTTGGGAGGGGGGCCGCAAACAAACCACCTGAGTGACCTCTCCCCCACATTTGGTCGGTCGACCGACCAAAGCCCCCCGTAGCTTGGTGAACAAACCCCCCCCCCCCCGTCCGTCCACCAGCCCCACATATACCACATCCAGGTCGTGTGCAGCTTTGGCGGCTTCCCCCTGCCTCTCATCTTTGGCGGCTTCCCCCCTGCTTCTGCTCCCGGCTGGCCTATACGATCGCTTCTCCTCTCGGCCAATCATGGCTTCCTGATTGGTCGGGGGAAGTAGGAAGACAATAGCGAATATTAATTTGCTATTGCTACACAAGTGCTCTGCGCCCCAAGCCCACCCTTTTTGAAGCCAATTAGAGCCTCAGACTCTAATCATGTGCTTCAACAAAAAAAAATAAACCCCACTGAAATACATGCGTCCGACTCCCTGGATGTAGATAAGGGGCCAGGCGCATGATTAGGGGGGCAGCGCCCCTAATGGAGCAGCTGCCACTGGTTAAATTACTGAGTGCACTGGATCAAACTCTGATGCCTATTGGAATGCACAATGCTGTTTAATCATACTGGTCAATTGTTATAATAGAAAAGTAGAGGTAAGACTATGAAAATGGAGGTAGAATGTGTGTCAAACTGAGTATTCTTTTCTGTAACCACTTGCTGACAGCGCACTGTAGCTTTACTGCTATAGCGCGGGGCTGGCTGCGCAGAATCACATGTATATACGTTATTCTGCTTTTCCGGGTAGGGGGCTGGTGTGCACCACCATGCTGCAATTAGTACCCAGCACTAATATATGAAACGTATGTGAATACGTCTCCATCCCTGATTTAGTAAAAACAAAAGAGAACTAAAGTGGGACTTTATATGAGGCATGTGCGACAGCAGAAACACAATGTAAAAAAACACAATGTATATTGCTAAATAATACATAACATGTAAGACAATTCATTCATAAGTTTGTGTCCATAATGACAGCATATAACAAAAATAGTATGTAGAAAACTGGCAACAATAAATGATACATTGTATAATAGATATATGACCGCTGCATCAGGATAATACAGTGCGGGGTAAATACATAACAGCCATCCTAGATGACCAAACCATCTCAACAACGGTATAAAGATAAAATCTGTATATATAAAACTGGTTAAACCATCCAATAAAGATGAGATGCATTGAATAATCCCTTCACATTTCGTGGCTTTAAGCCACTCTTTAGGGGCAAATGCATTAAATATCAATGAAAAAACACAAAGATATAAAATAGAAAAATAATATTGTATAAAGCATTCTAGCCAAGATGCCTGACAAAAATTACTACTTACCAAAGGGGAGGAGAGAGTACTTCTCCCTATTGGGTACTTACATATGAGCTAAATATGAAGTGGTGAGATTGCAACAAAAGTGCCGCTAAAGGCGTCTGTCACGGGAGCTGAGGTACTGGGACCCAAGGAATGGAGCAGGAGCACAAAATAAGCCTCCACGGAAAATAAATTTCCAGAAGTGATATGTATAGACTCCAATACTATAATTTGATAGTGAGTGATTACACTTTTATAAAATCTTGAATAAAAGTGAATAGAGACCTCCACCAAGGGAAAAGCTAGAGAAGCAGTTTCAGGTGATTTGCATTTTGGGCTGCTTCTGTTGTCTGTTGTTCGGGAGCTGCGATGCACATGGCTTGTCCTCCCTCTCCCCTCTTATCTGCCTTTGTTGTGGGGGAATTGGGCTGGTGTGCCTTGATTTGCATCGGTGCCATGCCCACTGTGCACATGACCCTGGTCAGGTGTCTTGATGCTGGCATGTTTACCACTCTAGCTGACTATGGGGAGATTGATGATTGCAGCCCCCCCTGTAGCTGTAGCTGTTTGGGCAGGGACGCTTCCTCCTCCCCTCCACTGATCATGCCAGCGTGATGCTGGGTGGGACCCTGGGCTGGGCTTGGAGCATATAAAACTCTCACTTGTTTCTAGCCATTCCTTCTGGCATCACACACTGTGCACACTGCACACACCTATCTGTATCATGGCTTCTTGTGCAATGTAATTACTTGAGTTCTTATATCCTTGACTCTATTATAGTCTTTGAGCACACACCTTCACCTACTCATGGGGGTTCTCTATCACTGAGTATAGCTGTCTATGCTTTGGTCTATTTAATGTCACCATGTGGCTATGCCTCCCTCTAACTTTTTATTTTCACTTGTATCTACTAGCTTATCCTTGGTGGAGGTTTCCATTCACTTTTATTCACGATTTTATAAAAGTGTAATCACTCACTCAATTAATTTTGTCAAATTATAGTATTGGACTCCTGACAAAGAACAGAAGCCTTTGTATTATGTGAACTAGGCTTCTGTGAATTGGCAGCAAAGGAAGGGATGGGCATAACTTCGATGTGTGCTTCTCTCCTCTCAGAGTCCCAAGTGTATCCTCTGGGGTTGTCATAAACCTGTTAGATGTAAATAATACAGATAAGTCCAGATGGTGACATGCACCTCCTTGAACTTAACTCATAGTATGCCTGCACATTTATGGAAGTGGCTAAATTCCTGGAATTCAGCATTCATTTTCATGTAATATATATTATATTATAAGGAGGGAATGCTCAAATGGTATTGGCAGTGGTAAACCGTGCATGGGACAGGGACACCCAGAAACAGTCCAAGCAAGTTAATCCTGCTATTTTATTAAGCAAGGCAGCAAACAAACGCAACATACAAAGTTTTTCAATGGTTTGTGCAACAAGCCCATGGGATAAAAAAAAAATCTAAACTTCGGCCAGTTTCTTCCAACAGGGCGCACGCCTAAAGAAAATCTACATACAAAGTGGGCTCATGACCCATCTGTGAAACAGGGGGCAAAATAACCAAGAGAGACTGGAACAACCTAGGCCCTCACATAAGGTGGAAGCCAAAAATTCACCATAAGCCCTTCTAGAACAGGCCACATGTGAGTCAGCAACAGTGAACGATGACTCATCGACCAAGGGTAAGGGTAAATGGCCTTGCATGACTGTAATTGTAGTTTGCAATTAAGCCAGATAACTGTACAAACAAGGTTAATAGATGTACCCCTGTAGAGAAGGAAGAGTAACTGCAGTGTGTGACTGGATCACCTTGACTGCTACACAAAAAAAAATTGTAAGGGGGAAAAAACCCTCAAGAGCCATATGTGACTGAAGCAACCCAGGCCAACATACAAGACAGTATGGAACAGAAACTGTACCAATAAGGGGCACTCCCAGACCTACTGCAAGGCAGTGACATGGACACTACAGGTCACCAACAGTGTGTGAGTAAGACATTACCAGCAAGGGCAACACATTGACCAACTGTGAAGCAGGCATATTTAAGCTCCAGCTGTAGTGAGCTCACCATATGCCACTGTGCAAACAGGATACTAGTGAGAGAGAAGGGAATAATGGTTGTGCAAGACTAGTGCATTGCACAATAAGACTACAGTGAGTCATTACCACACAGGCACTCACAGACCACCGCGGCTGAAGAAGCGATAAGGGCCATTTATGACAGCCACCTCTGTACCACAGTAAATAGTGAGGCATTAACTGCCAGGAAGAATTCATAGATGACTGCAGAGCAGGAAAGAATAATGGCAAACTGTGACCAGGTACCTTTTGTACACATAGAGGTATTACTAATCCAGGGTCAGCACTGAGTGAAAGTTGTCTAGGTCTCCTTACATGGCACTTGTGCGCCTCTAGATCTGCCATGTGCAGTTCTGCAATGTCTCCAGAGGGGTTCTCACAACAGCCATAGGGGGTTAGAAAGGTGACCGCCAACTGTACCAGGCACTCTTAAGCAGTTGAAGCCCAGGGAGATTCTTAGAATTGTTGTGTGGTGTACTGGATGGAGCTGTGCCAATTTCCCATGTGCCAAGATTAAAGATGGAGTATGCCTGCACAGTAGGCTTAGGAAACTCAGCCCCACACTGCACTAGGGTGGGGGAAACACAGGAAGTTTCAATATAGTGAAAAGAACACCAAAATGAAATAAAAATGCATGTCCAAACCAGCACTCCTGACTATGGCTGTGACACACTGTTTAAAGCCAGCACTTTATTAGTCCTCAGGGGATAGGTACACAGCACACAGGGCCCAGGGAATGGCTGTTAGCCCAGACTCAATGCAGCAGATCATATTCTTCCAGGTGCTAGCTGTGAATGGGAGGGTTTATATAGCAGATGTTTCTGCAGTTTTCCTTTTTGTCAGAGTCCAGTTTTCTGAAGGTGGCAGCATATAACCCAGGTTTAATGAATACTGGATTGTACTGTACAAATAATAAATCTAGGTGACACACATACTGTCCACAATCTTGCCAGATAATGACTTTATAATAAAGCATATCAAAAATACATTACCTTTAAAGTTTGTTTGCAAATTAAGTTTTAGAGGAGTAAATTGTGCCTTGCTATAGCAGATTTCTATGCTGACGTTTAATTTTAGAAAATATTGCAGTTTTGGTTTTGGGGGGGCTTGGTTCCATACCATATCAGCTAACATGAACTTTTACTGGTTGAGACATAACAAACAAATTAGAGTAGACATCAACTACCATCTATGTCAACCTGGCTGGCAAAACTGCTTAACAATTTAATAGTGCCCGTAGTCCAATTTTACTGAAGTACTGCTCAGCATACCCTTTAGAAGAGCCAGTCCTTAACAAGTAACCTCTGATATATGTTGACTCAAGTTTCTTTTCGACATGTAAATGTATTGCTAGTGCCCTTTAATTATCTGAATATAGTTCCCAGATATTCCCTTTTGCAATTATATAACCATAACAAATCACTCTGTATGACTTTAAATCGCATGTGTCAGTTACTAAAACATTAAACTGATATTAAAGTTTTACTTTATCAGACATATGTACCAATTGAACCTGCCAGAAGTACCCTCTGGAGGTCCAGATGTCACTGGTTGAGAAACTATGTTTACAGTACCCCATACATCCTTCTCTAAAGAGGTTTCAGCATTCTTGTTATTTATATCAGATGTCAAGATCTGTCACCTTTGTGTATTAATGAAGCAAGATGATCGTATAATAAGAAGAGTAATTAAGCTGCATCAAAGTCATGTCCTTCTTTAAAAGGGCAGCCTGCCTACAAAAATGTGTAGATGTTAAAGGATACTTAAAAAAGGACTGCCATAAAGTATTGTGTGACACACGGTGCACTGTGCTCTATTCGCATGCCTAATCTAGTAAATGTATGCATTACAACATTATCAATTATTAAATGTGATAATAACAGGAGACACATAAAATGAATTCACTCAAGTATTTTGGTAATTAGTGTGTGAGCACTGACTGTGTCTAAGTTCCTAATAACTATACTGCCTGGTTTGTTCTGGAAGCGAAGGCTGATTTATTGTCAGTGGCATTTTACAAAGCAGAATTTTCTTACTAATTGATGGTATATACCATCATTCATAACATAGTAATCTTCCATTTTAACATTTTATTACACTAAAGTATACAGCACAAAACATACAAGTCTCCTGCATAGAAGGCTGGGCAGTTGCCCAGCAGGAAAAAAGGATGTGATGGCAAGATTACAAGTCTGAGAAATGACGGGTTAGAAACCTTTCTGTCACAGTGGATTTTTCCAGTGATTAAGCTGTCAGTCATTCAGGGGAAAAATAAATAAAAAAAATCATTCACCATGTCACTGGTAGTTTTTAGACAGCAGTTGCACTACAGGGTTGCCACTTAGGCAAAAGAAAAATGAGTTCATACTTAGCTGCTTAACAGATAAAATGTTAAATATGAATATATACATTTTTGGTTATATATACTTTATTCTGTTTGAACTGTAAACAACCTGGTTACTTATTTATTTTTAGAGGAAAGCACAAATAATCCAAATCCATCTGTCGGTGATTTGATTATAGTAACCTGGCATCTGATTTAGATGTGACTGATCGTTTTGTAATTTTTCTTTGTAATTATATAAAATATTTCTCTAAAGTCTAATCGTACAAAAACCTGTTTTTTACAATTCACAAAAAGTATGCTGTACTGTGTACAAATCTACACTCTATGGTAAAAATTTTGGACACCAGTCCATCACACCTAAACATTTGGCCAAAAGTATGTGGACTTTCCTAGAAAATACTGGGTTCAGGTGTTTATAGTAAAGAAACAAATCTTTCATTTCCATATACAAATGGTTAGATTTAAATAAAGTTGAATACAACTATTTAAAACCACAGTTACTGTAACTCTATCCAGGATGTGCTGGTCCTGGCTTAAGAAGCGAGAAAACTGGCCTACGTGTTTGGCGTGGAGTCCCACTTCATCAGGGCCTTAGATTGGAGCACAAATTTGTACAAATACTGCAAATATATACAAACATATTATTAACAAATAACGTATATAAACATTAACAAATAATTATATTACCAAGAAATATTAAACATTACAAACTTTCAATATACTGAGTCATGTTGCTTTACATTTTTGTAATGGTATCCTAATAGAGCTTGTTACATACACCGCAGCATGTCATTGCCAAAGAGAGTGGGCAGGGAGGAAAAATGATCTCAAGTAAAATATAAGTACAAACGTAAACTGTATTCTAACATCTACATTCATACCTAGAAAACTACCAATAAGACTGCTGATTCACCTGTGTAGTTTTTGTCAGTCGGTCTGGTGGAGGAGAAGACTGGGGAGCCCGTGGGGATTAACTCTGTGTCCCCCCAAAAGAAAACAGACTCCTAGGTGATGATGGTGATAAAATAAACTTAGTGGCGATAACCCAAATTAAACCCATTCTCATGTGTTGAGATTAATTTAGATTTTTGCTTTACCAGTATTTTGTCAACATGCCAGTTGTGCCATGCCATGGTGGGTTTGGCCCTGCCTGTGTCTGCCAATTGCCTGTGGGTGTTGGTGTGGCTATAGTATCCACCTCACTTTCGATCCCTGTAACATTCTATCCCTGTAACATCCCCACAGAGGCGCTTCCAGGGTGGAATACACTTTCCATCACTATCCCGGCATGGCATGCACCTCCTTAGTTACGTAATTTCCAGTCTCCCATCCCTTCCATCTAAGCTGGCGTCTCTCTCTCTGAGCATATCAGCTGGGAGAGACCCACCACACCACCCACTTGGTGGGTGGTACGCACTGGATGGAGACTTTCATGGGGTTTATACCGCTGGCTGCTTTGGTCTACACCCCATACTGGCAGGTCAGTGGACAGATGAGCCCGCTTCCGTCCCCCCGGATCCAACATGGCCCTCCTGGACTTGTGATCCAGGCGACATGGGCGGTCTCAGGGATTCCTCCACCCTCCCCCTGCAATTGAAACACTCCCTTATACATATAAATACCTCCACCCATGGCTGCTTGCATGTGACTGGTCATTCATTTGAAGACACAGACGGAGGAAGTATGCACACCCAGTAAGCCATTAATATATATGAGGAACCCTTTAAAAGGGATGAAATTTCCAGTACATTTCCTCTGAGTTTTACTTTCTGGGTTCACTCTATTTATAGTGATTTAAATAGCCTTTTATTGGTTTTCATATAGATTTTTTCACGGTTCCATCTATGCTGCAAGGATAAGCAAAAGCTTAGGTGTGGCTTGATTCACTCAATTTTGCCTCTTGTAACTTGGGACACTCTTTCTTTTGACCCAGTACTGGCCCTTTTTGATTGTTTAAGGTAAGATCTTCTTGCTTCCCACTCCCCCACCATTTTTCTTTCCCCCCTTCCCCCTCCCTCTCCCCCCCACACACTTTCCCCTTTCTCCCTCCCACCCCCATCTTTTCTTCGCCCCTTTTTCCTTCCCTTCTTACTTGACCTTCTCGTTTACCTTTCCCCTCTCTTCCCCTCTTTCCTCACCTTCCTTTCTTTCTTTCCACTAGACTTTCCCATTCCCCTTGCCCTTCATCTTTCCCCCCCCCCATCTATTTCTCTCTCTCTCTCATTCTTTACCTCCCCCTTTTTCTGTTATTCCCCCCTTTTCCTTCTTTCCCCCTTTTCCCTCCCCCCTTACCTCTCCCTCCTTTCCTTTTCCCTTCCTTCCCTTTCCTCCCCCCATCCCTTCCTCTTTCCTTCTCCTTCCATAGCCCCTTTTTCTCTGATATCACAACTAAGTTCATTTTATCACCATCATCACACAGGAGTCTGTTTTCTCTTGGGGGGACACAGAGTTGATCCCCACAGGCTCCCCAGCCTTCTCCTTTACCGGACCGGCTGACAAAAACTACACAGTTTAATCAGCAGTCTTCTTGGTAGTTTTCTAGGTATGAATGTAGATGTTAGAATACAGTCTATGTTTATAATTATATTTTACTTGATATAATTTGTCCTCCCTGCCTACTCTCTTTGCCAATGACATGCTGTGGTGTATGTAACAAGCTCTATTAGAATACCATTACAAAAATTTAAAGCAACATGACTCAGTATATTGAAAGTTTGTAATGTTTAATATTTCTTGGTAATATAATTATTTGTTAATGTTTATATACAGTATTTGTTAATAATATGTTTGTATATATTTGCAGTATTTGTACAAAAAAAGTGCTCCAATCTAAGGCCCTGATGAAGCGGGACTCCCCGCAAAACGTGTAGGCCAGTTTTCTCGCTTCTTCAGCCAGGACCAGCACATCCTGGATAGAGTTACAGTAACTGTGGTTTTAAATAGTTGTATTCAACTTTTTTTTAATCTAACCATTTGTATATGGAAATTAAAGATTTGTTTATTTTTTAAGCCTTTTTGGTATGTGTATTTATTGGACCCTGCAAGGTACATGAACCTTGATTGAACCTTGATTGTAGATGCCATCTGAACAAAATGAAAGCTAGTGTCAGTTATCTCTGACTCCGCCAACACAATATTAATGCACAAAAAATATACATTTAAAGTTCAACAAAGATTTATAGGGAGCTATAAAACTGTTTTTTTTTTATATTTATAATTAAATTTGAGTTGTTCTTCTGAAACAGTTTTTTTTTGTCATGTGACTGGCACAGCACCAATCAGGGCTGGCCAGGCACATACTGTAGAGAGCTTACATCAGCAGAGTAATAGAAGCCCCTTCCAAGGATCTTTTCCTGCAGATGCCAAAGAACAAGGAAAGATCATGTGACCACACAACCTGCAGGTACAAGATTAAAAAAAAAATACAGTGCCATAATATACATATGTGAATGAATTATGGCAATTAACACTTCTCTGTTTAGTACCACTTCCCGCTCAAGGTACATCCCAGAACGTCCTTGAGTTTGAGCGGGTATATCTGAATGATGCCTGCAGCTACAGGCATCATTCAGATATTGGCTTTTTCAGACAGCGATTCCATACACCATAAGAATGATCATAGCGGCTGTTCCATCGCTTGATCGTTCTTACGGGTGGGCGGGAGGGGACGCCCCCCCTCCCGCCACCCTCCGGTGCTTCTAACGACTGACCACTTCCATCGGTGAGTCGGAGACAGGATCCGCCAGCCCCGGATGGTTATCATAGAGATTTCCGGCGGACCAGATGGTCGCCGGAGTCTTTATGATCGTTCGGAGGCCGGGCACGATGTTATAATGTCACGCCCGGCCTCTGCATTTAAACGAATGGCGCTGCCTCGGCTGGAAAGCTGATATTGTTTATTTTTTTATTTCAGGCTTCCCAGCCTAGAGTTGAGATGTGGGGGTCTTATTGACCCCATATCTTACTGTAAAGAGGACCGATCATGCCATATTCCTATTACAAGGGATGTTTACATTCCTTGTAAAAGGAATAAAAGTGATACATTTTTATTTTTTTTTGGTGAAGTTTTAGGATGGGGGGGCGCAAGACCCCGCCCCTCCATATTTGGCCCATCCCACTGCTCATAAGCCACACCCCTTAAAGAATCCACATCATATACCAGGCTGCAGATTATACACCGGGCTCTGCACTTCATATACCAGGCTGCACATTATACACCGGCATCTGCACATCATATACCAAAGTTTGGCGCCATTCCACCAGTGTGTGCAATTTTGAAGTGTGACATCAGGCTCTACATTATACACCGGGCTCTTCACATCATATTCCAGGCTGCACATTAAACACCGGGCTCTGCACATCATATACCATACAAGATCTGCTGCCGTCCAACCACCGAAAAAAATTAACGAAGTTGATAACCGGGGTGTGGGGGGTTGTGCTGCCGTGCAACCACCGAAAAAAATTCATGAAGTTAATAAGCGGAGGGGTGGGGGTGCTGCCGTCCAACAGGAGAGGTCAACAATGGCAGCCCACTAATTCAGAGGAGATTTCCATTCATCGTAGTAGAAAAGTACCCAGTACTAACAGCCCTCCATTTAGAAGAACCTGTACCTACTTTCCTTTCAATGTGCAGCATTTTACTTGCTAGGCTTGCATGTCCTGGAAAACTGTTGAGTATAGAACAACACTTGTACTTCTAGGATCATATGCTTTGCTGCTACTCGTTACTGCAGGCACTGAAACATTTTGTGTGAAATGGCAACCCAGATGAGATATTCTATTCCAACTTTAATGGAACTACAAGGCTCAGTATTACAAGGCTGCCATGTCTACAGTGCTGAAACCAGGGGCGGACTGACAGCTCATGGGGCCCCTGGGCAAAAGGAGATCATGGGGCCCCTGTGTCTCCGCCCATGTGTCTCCGCCGATGTGTCCCCAACCATGTAATGAACATTCTTCTCCGTGACCACCAATGTAAGGAACATTCTTCAATCAGACCACCAATGTAAGGGAGATTCTTCCATCTGACCACCAATGTAAGGTACATTCTACTAACTGACCTCCAATGTAAGGGACATTCTTCCCTCTTTCCACCAATGTAAGGGACATTCTTACTTCTGACCACCAATGTAAGGGACATTCTCCCCTCTGAACACCAATGTAAGGATCATTCTTCCCTCTTACCACCACTGTAAGGGACATTCTTCCCACTGACAACCCATGTAAGGAACATTCTTCCCTCTGACCACCAATGTAAGGGCCATTCTACCCTCTGACCACCAATGTAAGGGACATTCTTCCAACTGACCACCAATGTAAGGGACATTCTTCTCTGTGACCACCAATGTAAGGGTCATTCTTCCCACTGACCATCCATGTAAGGGACATTCTTCCCACTGACCACCAATGTAAGGGACATTCTTCCCTCTGACCACCAATGTAAGGGACATTCTTCCCTCTGACCACCAATGTAAGGGACATTCTTCCCTCTGACCACCAATGTAAGGGACATTCTTCCCTCTGACCACCAATGTAAGGGACATTCTTCCCTCTGACCACCAATGTAAGGGACATTCTTCCCTCTGACCACCAATGTAAGGAACAGTCTTCCCACTGACCACCAATGTAAGGAACAGTCTTCCCTCTGACCACCAATGTAAGGGACATTCTTCCCACTGACCACCAATGTAAGGGACATTCTTCCCACTGACCACCAATGTAAGGGACATTCTTCCCACTGACCACCAATGTAAGGGACATTCTTCCCACTGACCACCAATGTAAGGAACATTCTTCCCACTGACCACCAATGTAAGGCACATTCTTCCCACTGACCACCAATGTAAGGCACATTCTTCCCACTGACCACCAATCTAAGGAACATTCTTCCCTCTGACCACCAATGTAAGGGACATTCTTCCCACTGACCACCAATGTAAGGAACATTCTTCTCACTGACCACCAATGTAAGGAACATTCTTCCCACTGACCACCAATGTAAGGAACATTCTTCCCACTGACCACCAATGTAAGGAACATTCTTCTCACTGACCACCAATGTAAGGGACATTCTTCCCACTGATCACCAATGTAAGGAACATTCTTCCCACTGACCACCAATGTAAGGAACATTCATCTCACTGACCACCAATGTAAGGAACATTCTTCTCACTGACCACCAATGTAAGGGACATTCTTCCCACTGACCACCAATCTCACTGACCACATATATATATGGAATAAACTCACTTAGCCCAGGTTCACACTGACAGAGGAAATGAAATTGTGCAAATTCAGCTAATCTTGCACGATTTCATACCAGCATGTCAGTGCGAGTTTGGCAGCAATTTCAGAGGGCACAGTGGCTGCGTTTGATGGCACAGTGGCTGCATTTAATGGGCACAGTGTTGGCAATTTATGGGCACAGTGGCTGCGTTTGAGGGGCACAGTGGCTGCGTTTGAGGGGCACAGTGGCTGCGTTTGAGGGGCACATTGGTGGCAATTTAGGGGCACAGTGGCTGCATTTGAGGGCCACAGTGGCTGCGTTTGAGGGGCACAGTGGCTGCGTTTGAGGGGCACAGTGGCTGCGTTTGAGGGGCACAGTGGCTGCGTTTGAGGGGCACAGTGGCTGCGTTTGAGGGGCACATTGGCTGCGTTTGATAGGCACCAGTGGCTGCGTTTGAGGGCCACAGTGGCTGCGTTTGAGGGGCACAGTGGCTGCGTTTGAGGGGCACAGTGGCTGCGTTTGAGGGGCACAGTGAGGGGCTGCTGTTTTTGATTTTTTTTTTGCTGCCGTCCAAACTAACAGAAAAAAAAAAAAAAACTGAAGTTGATAAGCAGGGGGGGGGGGGGGGGGTTTGCCGTCCAAGCTAAGAAAAAAAAAAAACATGAAGTTGATAAGGGGGGGGGGGGGGGGGGGGGGGGGTTTGCCGTCCAAGCTAAGAAAAAAAAAAAACTGAAGTTTATAAGCAGGGGGGGGGGGGGTGTTTGCCGTCCAAGCTAAGAAAAAAAAACATGAAGTTGATAAGCAGGGGGGGGGGGGGGGGGGGGGTTTGCCGTCCAAGCTAAGAAAAAAAAAGAACTGAAGTTGAAAAAAAAAGAAAAAAAAAAGGGGGGGATAAGCAGGGGGGGGGGGGGGGGGGGGGGGGGGGGGGGATTGCCGTCCAAGCTAAGAAGAAAAAAAGAAACTGTAGTTGATAAGCAGGGGGAGGGGGGGTTGCTGCCGTGTTCAAACAAATGAAACAATACATTAAGTTGATCGGGGAGGGGTTGGTGAGGGCTGCTGTCATCTAACCACCAAGAATAAAAAAGTATGTACATCAACAGCAGGAGCTTCCGCTTACCTGCAGATCTGACGCTGGACTGAGCAGAGGAGTGCCGACGTCACTTCCTTGAGTGATGTCGGTAGCTCTGCTCAATGAATCTATGCACTCCCCCATAGCGCCGGAAGCTGTGGCGCGCTCGACCGCGCCACAGAGGGCGTTTTTTTTGGGCAAATGGAGCACCTCGTCTGCAATCTCGTGATTGCATAGACGTGGTGCTTCACATACTGCACTGTGTCCCGGCGCCCGGCGCCGGGACACAGTGCACATAAGGACATTTAAAAAAAAAAAAAAAAAAAAATTAAAGGGACATGTTTAAATAAAAAAATTTTTTTTTTTATGATTTTTTTTTTTGGCCCTTTTTTTTTTTGAGTTTTTTTTTTTTTTTTTTTAAACATTTTTTTTGGACTGCCTGGGGGGGGGGGGGGCGGGCCCGGGCGCCCCCTATGGACGGGCCGCCACTGTTCATACCCCGCCCCCCCCATAGATTTTTTTTATTGGGATGTTATGTGATAGACCAACACGTGGCACATAATTGTGAAGTGAAAGGAAAATTATAAATGGTTTTCAACATTTTTTACACATAAATATCTGAAAAGTGTGGCACGCATTTGTATTCAGCCCCCTTTACTCTGATACCCCTAACTAAAATCTAGTGGAACCAATTGCATTTAGAAGTCACCTAATTAGTAAATAGAGTCCATCTGTGTGTAATTTATTCTCAGTATAAATACAGCTGTTCTGTGAAGCCCTCAGAGGTCTGTTAGAGCACTTTTGTGAACATACAGCATCATGAAGGCCAAGGAACACACCAGACCGGTCAGGGATAAAGTTGTGGAGAAGTTTAAAGCAGGGTTAGGTTATAAAAAAAGATCCCAAGCTTTGAACATCTCACAGAGCACTATTCAATCCATCAACCGAAAATGGAAAGAGTATGGCACAACTGCAAACCTATCAAGACATGGCCGCCAACCTAAAATGACAGGCTGGGCAAGGAGAGCATTAATCAGTGAAGCAACGAAAAGGCCCAAGGCATATATAAAATATAACTGTGCAAACATTTCTGTAATATATAGAATAATACTTATTCAAACTGCACAATTGTATATTATGTTTTTCCACTAACCCTTATATAGTGGAAGATCAGAGGTCAAACCAGTGAGTTCATGTTGGATTGGCCTTAGGAGGCATCAAATATGTTGCATGTAAGTAGGGCAGATGTGTGCAAAACCCAGCTGACTCATGAATTATATGTGTGCTTTACTAGGCTTTAAAGAGGACCTATCCCAAAGCCCAACTGTTGTGAGAAAAGCAAGGGTTGATAATACCTTTCTTCAAAACCTATTTGCAAACCTTTTGCAAGGCAATAATGTTATCAATGCAAAACACATTAAGCTTCAAGGCCCAGGAGGCAGAGAATAGAGGTTTCCATCACATGCTTTTCACACAGGAATTTTACTTCAGGCAGATTTCCTCCTAAACCCATGTCCTGGCAAATTAGAAGTTTAGTGGGGTGGCAGTAAAGTTTACAGGGGGGAGGGGACAGACTCACACCATACCAGAAAATTATTTGGTGTAAACCGAGATTTAAAGCGTTTGTTAACCCCCCCAAAAAAAGAAAAATCCTGATCCTGTTCCCTTAAAGCATGTTATACAGCAGAGCACTTGTGCTGTGTAATTCGGCCCCCTGTATACCCTAAAATACCTGGCTGATCCTGCATGGCTATGCCCTCCCCTCTGCAAACAGATCACGATAATCATGGATGCTAAGCCCTGACAACAAGGTCTGTTTGCATGATTCTGTCAGCCGCAGCTCTCCTGTCTGCAGCTCTCCCTGTGTCCTCTGTCCTCCACCCCCTCCCAACCCTGCTCGTACCTGCACCCATCCCCCCACTCCTGCTGATCGCAAATCTGCTATTAAATGGTGCCGTCCGCTCTGTACCATTATAAGAAGTTTCCCTGTGCCTGTCTTCTGTAAAAAATCTGCCCCATTGTACCTGTATGAGCTCCAATCAGCTGACGTGCGGCTCTCTCTCCTCTCTCCTCCTCTTTCCCCCTCCTCCCCCGCTGACGTCAGCAGGAGCGCTCGGCCCCGCCCACTGCAGCTGTGAGCCGGAGAGAGAAGGAGGAGAGGAATCAGCTGTGTGCCCGGAGCGGAGCTGATACAGGTACATTCGGTCAGTTTTTTTTTTACACAACACAGGCACAGGGAAACTTCTTATAATGGTACAGAGCGGATGGCAGCATTTAGTAAAAGTGGGTTAACAACCACTTTAAGCTGGCCATACATTATACAATTTTCTTATTCAATTTCCTTTAGATTTACCTTCGACTATGTAGTGCAAGGACCTGCCTGATTGCATACATATGAAAAGGGTTTAGATTTGACCTCATATTATATGGTTTTGGTAAATCTATAGGAAAATTGTACAAGAATATTGTATAATGTATGCCCAGCCTTAGTGAAGGGCCCTGGAGGATTTCAAAAGCAAGATAAAGTTCACAAATACTCTTAAAATTGCTAAAAACAGCTAATTAATGCAGTCCCTTCCTTTTTTTAGCAGTGGCTGAACTGCTAATCTGCACACTCTTCGCGCCATAATGACTGTGCAACTGTAATAAGGACTGAATTTTAATACCCTATATTAAAAAATATATATATTTAATTGGATATCACAAGGAGCATTAAAGTTAGTATCATGCCAATCATAAAAAATTGACAAAATGAGCCATCACATTGGGTATTACATTGTAAAACATAATTTAATAATTCCACTATGGAAATTAAACTGAAACCATGGCAACTGATAAATTATAGAGTATCTGACATTACTTCTTACAATTTGTAACACAGAAAAGGTAATCCTTTGTTCCCAGTTACTGGGAAGTCACTTTTAACTTAATTTTAATGCTGTAATAGTGTTTGATGTCCTCAAGCCAGGACACGAATGGCCTTAGCACTGACACAACACCCCAAGACTAAATGAATAAAACATTTAGGAAGTGAACTGCCCTCTGCATGCTCCCATCTCAATCCCATCACTACACTATTATTATATTATTATTATACACGATTTATATGGCGCCAACAGTTTACTCAGCGCTTTACAATGTACAAGGGGGGACAGCACAATTACAGTACAGTTCAATACAGAAGGGACAGGAGGGCCCTGCTCATAGAGCTTACATTCTAAAGGGAGGGGGTGGTGGTACAAAAGGTAATAGATGCAGGGAATGATTTGATGGGGGTGGCCCAGGAACAGTTGTTATTTTCAGAAACGGCAAGCAGTCCTCTAAGATAAAAGTGGTCTCTGCGGCAGATTTGCTGTGAGATCACTTTTATCGGGGGCGGAAGTAGCCCCCCCTCCCACCACATGCAGGTCGTCTCCGCTGCTTACCGGAGCCATCGGTAGCAGCGAAGACGATTACGTCCTCTCCCCTGGCAGGCCTGGAGGTGAGTGAGGGAAAGATGGCCCCACTCGGCTCCATAACATTGGATGGCGCAAGCGACGTCAAACGTTACTTCCGCCCGGTCTTTAAGGGGAATCTTTTTTTTTTTTAAAAAGACATTCAATTTTATTTTATGATTTTTTGCATTTAAGTGTAAATGTGAGATTTTTTTTTCTGATTTAACCACTTCAGCCCCGGACCATTTGGCAGCCAAAGGACCAGAGGTCTTTTTTCAATTTCGCACTGCACTACTTTAACTGGTAATTGCGCGGTCATGCAATTTTGTAACCAAACGAAATTTGCGTCCTTTTCTTCCCACAAATAGAGCTTTCTTTTGATGGTATTTGATTGCCTCTGTGATTTTTATTTTTTGCGATATAAACGGAAAAAGAGCGAAAATTTTGAAAAAAAAAGAGATTTTCTACTTTTTGTTATAAAAAAAATCTAATAAACTCAATTTTAGTCAAACATTTGGGCCAAAATGTATTCAGCCACATGTCTTTAGTAAAAAAAATGCCAATAAGCGTATATTTATTGGTTTGCGCAAAAGTTATAGCGTCTACAAACTAGAGTACATTTTCTGGAATTTACACCGCTTTTAATTTATGACTGCCTATTTCATTTCTTGAGGTGCTAAAATGGCAGAGAAGTACAAAACCCCCCCAAATGACCCCATTTTGGAAAGTAGACACCCCAAGCTATTTGCTGAGAGGCATGTTGAGCCCATTGAATATTTTTTTTTTTTAGTCCCAAGTGATTGAATAAAGACAAAAATAAAAAAGATTTTTTTTTTTTTTCAAAAAGTTGTCACTAAATGATATATTGCTCACACATGCCATAGTTATATGTGGAATTGCACCCCAAAATACATTTTGCTGCTTCTCCTGAGTATGGGGATACCACATGTGTGGGACTTTTTGGGAGCCTAGCCGCGTACGGGGCCCCGAAACCCAAGCACCGCCTTCAGGATTTCTAAGGGTGCAAATTTTTGATTTCACTCCTCACTACCTATCACAGTTTCGAAGGCCATAAAATGCCAAAATAGCACAAAACCCCCCCAAATGACCCCATTTTGGAAAGTAGACACCCCAAGCTATTTGTTGAGAGGCATGGTGAGTATTTTACAGCTCTCATTTGTTTTTGAAAATGAAGTAAGTAAAGAAAAAAAAATTTTTTTTTTTTTTTTTTCAATTTTCAAAACTTTGTGACAAAAAGCGACATCTGCAAAATACTCACAATACCTCTCAGCAAATAGCTTGGGGTGTCTACTTTCCAAAATGGGGTCATTTTGGGGGGTTTTATGCCATCTGGGCATTCCATGGCCTCCGAAACTGTGATTGGCAGTGAGAAGTGAAATAAAAAAATTACACCCTTAGAAAGCCTGAAGGCGGTGATTGGTTTTTGGGGTTCCGTACGCAGCTAGGCTCCCAAAAAGTCCCACACATGTGGTATCCCCGTACTCAGGAGAAGCAACAGAATGTATTTTGGGGTGTATTTCTACATATGCCCATGACATGTTTGAGCAATATATCATTTAGTGACAACTTTTTGTAAAAAAAAATATATATATTTTTTTTTTTTCATTATTCAATCTCTTGGGACAAAAAAAAAAAATATTTAATGGGCTCAACATTGCTCTCATCAAATAGCTTGGGGTGTCTACTTTCCAAAATGGGGTCATTTGGGGGGGGTTTGAACTGTCCTGGCATTTTATGCACAACATTTAGAAGCCTATGTCACACGTCACCCACTCTTCTAACCACTTGTAGACAAAGCCCTTTCTGACACTTTTTGTTTACATGAAAACATATTTTTTTTTTGCAAGAAAATTACGTTGAACCCCCAAACACTATATATAATGTTAAAGCAAAGGCCCTACAGATTAAAATGGTGGGTGTTGCATTTTTTTTTTCCACACAGTATTTGCGCAGCGATTTTTCAAACGCATTTTTTGTGGAAAAAATACACTTTTTTTTATTTTAATGCACTAAAACACACTATATTGCTCAAATTTTTGATGAAATAAAAAATATGATCTTAGGCCGAGTACATGGATACCAAACACGACATGCTTTAAAATTGCGCACAAACACGCAGTGGAGATAAACTACATACATTTTTAAAAGCCTTTAAAAGCCTTTACATGATACCACATTAGATTCACGGAGGAGGTCTACTGCTAAAATTACTGCCCTCGATCTGACCTTCGCGGTGATACCTCACATGCATGGTGCAATTGCTGTTTACATATGACGCCAGACCAACGCTTGTGTACGCCTTTGCGCAAGAGAAGGGGGGGCAGGGGTGCTTTTTTTTTTTTTTTTTTTTTTTTTTTTTTTATTTATTTAGCTTTTTTATTTTATTTTTAAACTGTTCCTTCCATTTTTTTTCTTTGTTATGATTTTTATTGTTATCTCAGGGAATGTAAATATCCCCTATGATAGCAATAGGCAGTGACAGGTACTCTTTTTTTGAAAAAAATTGGGGTCTATTAGACCCTAGATCTTTCCTCTGCCCTCAAAGCATCTGACCACACCAAGATTGGTGTGATAAAATGCTTTCCCAATTTCCCAATGGCGCGGTTTATATCCGGGAGGGGGGACATTCCCTCCCACTGCTTGTAAAAGCAGTCTAGAGGCTAATTACCCGCTAGAATTGCTTTTACATGAAAGCCGATCACTGGCTGAAAAGAATGATACCAAGATGATACCTAAACCTGCAGGCATCATTCTGGTATAACCATTCAAAGTCCAGCAACATACTGGACATATATTGTAATCTTTTTTTTTTCATGCAGCCTCTTGGCTGAACGAAAAAAAGAGATTGATTGGTGGGTATGCCCACCATTAGAATACCTCCCTTCATCCACCCACTTCTAATGATGGGCATACATGCACCATTTATATATGCCGATGCATGGGGGCATCCTCCCGCAAAAGTTATGCCGTGTACACACGGTCGGAATTTAGACCGTATGTACGTGGCATTAGGAGCCAATCGCTCCTCCCCCCCCCTGCTGCCCCCATGCTTCGGCATATATGCTCTTTTTTTTAACTGTGGTGGTGAAATCACCTCCTACAGTGTTGGAGTCGCGTCTTTATGTATCGTGGGAGCAAACGCTGTTGCTGTCAAGATAAATAAATCCGCGTTGCAACTGAATGGCGCACCTGAAAACAAAAAAATGCTTAACACTAAAACACAGTAAACAAAATTACATACCTGAAAAGCAAGCATGATAAAACATGATAAAACATAATAAAACATTGCAGAATAGAATGGAGTAAAAAAAGAGCAACAATAGAGAGAGAATAGAGTGAGAGAGAGAACAATAAAACGACAACTATTTTATTTTTTTTTTATTTTTTTGAGATTCACAGGTAAAAAAGCTCCTGACTGAAGCGACTGAATCAAAACGCTACCACAAAAAAACTGTTAGCGATCGCAGGGATCAGGCCTGACTCTGCGAACGCTGCAGTTATGTGTGCTTAGTGTTTTGTAAGTGACAGTGATCGATCGATACTGCACTTGGGTGGGCTGGGCTGGGCGGAGGGGGAAAACGCAGGTGCTAGCAGGTATCTGGGCTGATCCCGCTAACAATGCGTTTTTTTTTTTTGGAACCCTAAACTGCTGGGACGCTAGTATAGATCTGATCAGATCAGATATTGATCTGTTCAGATACTGTGCCACTAAGGGAGGTGTATGCTTTGTGCGTGGGTGTTTGCGGTACTGGCACTAACCTGGGGCGACGCAGACCTTATTTGACCCTAAAACCTAATTGATATCACCCGCCGGGCGATCAGGGGGTTAAACCGTTATTGGGTAATAAATGGCGGGTGCCCTGACAGTATAAAAAACAAGCTAACTAACCAGCGTCACCCGTAACAGTAATACAAAAAAAAACTGGTTACCTATCGACACTAATGCAGCGATCAGAAAAACGATCGCTTAGTGACACTGGCAAAAGGGGGTGAAAGGGTTAACTAGGGGCAATCAGGGGGTTAAACCTTTATTAGGTAATATATGGGGGTACCTGACGCTATATAAAAACCTGACGGGGAACCTAAATAACGAAATAACTAACTGGCTAACCAGCGTCACCAGTGACAGTTATACAGTGATCACTGGTGAAAGGGTTAACTCTAGGGGCAATCAGGGGGTTAAAACCTTTATTTAGGTTGTAATATGGGGGTACCTGACCTATAAACCTATTTATGAACCTATATAAACATGGCGGTTACCTAAAAAAAAAAAATGGTTACCTAGCGACACTAATGCAGCGATCAGAAAAACGATCGCTTAGTGACACTGGCAAAAGGGGGTGAAAGGGTTAACTAGGGGCAATCAGGGGGTTAAAACCTTTATTAGGTAATATATGGGGGTACCTGACGCTATATAAAAACCTGACGGGGAACCTAAATAACGAAATAACTAACTGGCTAACCAGCGTCACCAGTGACAGTTATACAGTGATCACTGGTGAAAGGGTTAACTCTAGGGGCAATCAAGGGGTTAAAACCTTTATTTAGGTTGTAATATGGGGGTACCTGACCTATAAAACTATTTATGAACCTATATAAACATGGCGGTTACCTAAAAAAAAAAAATGGTTACCTAGCGACAGCAGTGACACTAATACAGCGATCAGAAAAACGATCGCTTAGTGACACTGGCAAAAGGGGGTGAAAGGGTTACCTGGGGGGCAATCAAGGGGTTAAACCTTTATTAGGGGGGGGTAGGGGGCTACCTTGGACCTAAAACTAACTGCCCTGACAGTTATTACAGTCACACTGACACTAAATGCAGTGATCAGTAAAAAAATGATCACTGCAATTAGTGACACTGTGACTGGGGGGGGGGGGGGTGATCTGGGGGGTGATCAGGGGGTGACAGGGGGGTGGAATATGTGCCTAACTGTACTGGTGTCAGTGTAGTGTTGTGCACTAACCTTAACATGTTCGCCGCTCGGCGTCTCCGGTCACATAGACCGGCGCACCGAGCGTGACATCACTTCCGCCTTCCTGTCTATACAATAGACAGGAAGGGGAAGTTTCTCATTGGCCAGGAGCGATCGCGAGGGGGTGGCCAGAAACCACTGGCCGTCCCCTCGTCCCGGATCGCTCCTGAAGCGATCCCGACCGTCCCCGCCGGCGGAGGGGGGTCCGATCGGACCCCCCAACCGCCGGAAGAATGTCACGTACAGGTACGTGATTCTGCCTGTACGTGCCATTCTGCCGACGTATATATACAGGGGGCGGTCGGCAAGTGGTTAAACCTGTAGAAAATTTTAAGGGTCAAATTTTGTTGCCATTCCATGAGCAGGCGCAATTTTGAAGCATGACATGTTGGGTATCAATTTACTCGGCATAACATTATCTTTCACAATATAAAAAAAAATTGGGCTAAGTTTACAGCTGTCTTATTTTTTAAGTCAAAAAAGTGTATTTTTTCCCCAAAAATTGCGCTTGTAAGACCTCTGCGTAAATACAGTGTGACATAAAGTATTGCAATGACCGCCATTTTATTCTCTAGGGTGTCTTAAAAAAAATATATAATGCTTGGGGGTTCCAAGTAATTTTCTAGCAAAAAAAAAAAAAGATTTTAACTTGTAAACAACAAGTGCCAAAAAGAGGCTCGGTCCTTAAGTGATTAATTGGCAACAAGTCAGTAACATGACTGGGTATAAAAAGAGCAGCGTGTCTCAGAAGTAAAGATGAGCAGAGGTTCACCAATCTGTGAAAAGTCTAATAAATTTTAGAACGATTTCAGAATAATGTGTCTCAACATAAACTTGCAAAGACTTTAAATATATCTACATTACATAATTTCATCAAAAGATTCTGAAAATCTGGAGAAATCTCTGAGTGCAAGGGACAAGGCCAAAATGAAATATTGTATGCCGTGATCTTTGGGCCCTCAGACGGCACTGCAATAAAAACAGGCATGATCCTTTGATGGGCATTACTGCATGGGCTCAGGAATACTTAAAAAAATCTGTGAACACAGTTCACCATGCCATCAAAATATAAAAAGGTAAAGCTCTAGCATGCAAAGAAGAAGCCATATATGAATATGATCCAGAAACGCAGCCGTCTTCTCTGGGCCAAGGCTCATTTAAATGGTCGGTTGTAAAGCAGAAAACTGTTCTGTGATCAGACAAATCAAAATGTAACATTCTTATTGGCAACCATGGGCACTGCATCCTCTGGACTAAAAAGCAGAGGGACCTTCTGGCTTGTTGTCAGCACTCAGTTCAAAAGCCTGCATCTCTGATTGCATGGGGGTGCATTAGTGCATATGGAATGAGCAGGTTGTACATCTGAAAAGGCACCATCAATGCTGAAAGATATATCCAGGTTTTAGATCAACATATTCTACCATCCTGGTGATGTCTTTTTTTTAGGGAAGGCCTTGCATATTTCAGCAAGACGATGCTAAGCCGCATACAGCATCTATGATAACAGCATGGCTGCGAATCTTGAAACAAAAAATACAACAAAAAAGACCCAGGACTTTGAGCAGTTAAAATCCTATATCAAGCAAGAACAGGACTACATACCTCCCCCAAAACTCCAGAAATGGGTCTGCTCAATTCCCAGACGTTTAGACGTTTCCCAGAGTGTTGTTAAAAGAAGAGAGGATGCTACACCGTGGTAAACATGGCCCTATACCCACTTTTTTGAGACGTGTTGCTACCATCAATTTCAAAGTTACTTTATTTTTTTCTTAAAATTGAACATTTTCTCAGTTTAAACATTTGATATGTTTTCTATTTTCTATTGTGAATAAAATACGAGTTTATGGGATTTGCAAATCATTGTATTTTGTTTTTATGTACAGTGCCTTGCAAAAGTACCCCCTTGGCTTTTTACCTATTTTGTTACATTACAGCCTTTAGTTCAATGTTTTTTTAATCTGAATTATATGTGATGGATCAGAACACAATAGTCTAAGTTGGTGAAGTAAAATTAGAAAAATATATTACATAAAACTATTTTTCAGAAATAAAAAAATGATAATTGGCATGTGCGTATGTATTCACCCCCTTTGTTATGAAGCCCATAAAAAGCTCTGGTGCAACCAATTACCTTCAGAAGTCACATAATTAGTGAAATGATGTCCAGCTGTGTGCAATCTAAGTGTCACATGATCTATCATTACATATACACACCTAAGCAAGAGGCACCGCTAACCAAACACTGCCATGAAGACCAAGGAACTCTCCAAACAAGTAAGGGACAATGTTGTTGAGAATTACAAGTCAGGGTTAGGTTATAAAAAAATATCCAAATCTTTGATGATCCCTAGGAGTGCCATTAAATCTATCATAACCAAATGGAAAGAACATGGCACAACAGAAAAACCTGCCAAGAGATGGCCGCACACCAAAACTCATGGACCGGGCAAGGAGGGCATTAATCAGAGAGGCAGCACAGAGACCTAAGGTAACCCTGGAGGAGCTGCAGAGTTCCACAGCAGAGACTGGAGTATCTGTACATAGGACAACAATAAGCTGTACGCTCCATAGAGTTGGACATTATGGCGGAGTGGCCAGAATAAAGCCATTACTTTCAGGAAAAAACAAAATGGCACATTTTGAGTTTGCGAAAAGGCATGTGGGAGACTCCTAAAATGTATGGAGGAAGGTGCTCTGGTCTGATGAGACTAAAATCAAACTTTTTGGCCATCAAAGAAAATGCTATGTCTGGCGCAAACCCAACACATCAAATCACCCAAAAAACACCATCCCCACAGTGAAACATGGTGGAGGCAGCATCGTACTGTGGGGATGTTTTTCAGCAGTTGGGACTGGGAAACTGGTCAGAGTTGAGGGAAAGATGGATGGTGCTAAATACAGGGATATTCTTGAGCAAAACCTGTACCACTCTGTGTGTGATTTGAGGCTAGGACGGAGGTTTACCTTCCAGCAGGACAATGACCCCAAACACACTGCTAAAGCAACACTTGAGTGGTTTAAGGGGAAACATGTAAATGTGTTGGAATGGCCTAGTCAAAGCCCAGACCTCAATCCAATAGAAAATCTGTGGTCAGACTTAAAGATTGCTGTTCACAAGCGCAAACCATCCAACTTGAAGGAGCTGGAGCAGTTTTGCAAGGAGGAATGGGCAAGAATCCCAGTGGTAAGATGTGGCAAGCTTATATAGACTTATCCAAAGCGACTTGGAGCTGTGATAGCCGCTCTACTATGTAGTCTCTTATGTTGGTACAATTATGTCTGAGCTGCTTAAGTTGGCCCGTAGGTTTATTAAAGAGCCAATTTTTGTGATGGCAGCTTTCCATAGGGAGGTAG